>OU426979.1:95750043-96217818 GCA_911387785.2 Aelia acuminata
TAAAGGAGGAATTACAAATCTTCACTGACATTTTTTAAATTTTACATTTTAGATCTCAGGATAAAAATGATAAAAAGGTTTGGTAAAATAATAAAACACTGTATTTAAATAATAATAACAAAACGAATAATGAAAATAAAGAAACTTCTGTTAAATAAATCAACTGAAAATATAATATTAAAGTCTTAATTATGCAGTTCTTTAGCAAATCACAAAGTATCCCACAACACCTAATCAAAACACACTCTTTTTGTGAGGAAGTTTTTACGACTGGTTACCCCCAGTGTAGCCAGCTTACTAATTTTCACTAATTTTTGGCAACACTGACTCCCCAAGTCAGGTTTCTATTAGGTTACACCTATGACAGTAGGTGCTGTTACAACATTTATAGAGTATTATTTCAAATAATAGCCTAATTTAAATTATTAAAATGTATTTACTTTACTAAAAGTGATATCAGGGTGGGCCACAGCAAAGCGTTTCAGCGCTTAGCTTGTAATTTAATTTAAATACAAATAAAGAAGGAAAAGGAAGAAAAAGTACCTACACATTTGAGAATTTATTATAACCTTTTCTTGATTTATTTATTCTTTAATGAAAATTAACAATAAATACAAATTTGTATTACTATTTGTCTGTGGAAAATAATAATATAGGAACAAATAACTGCACTCACATAACGCAATACAAAATTATAATAATGATAACCAGGTTATCAGTATTACAATAGCATGCTTATAAACAAAAACATTATGAAATCGACATATGACGCCATGTTAATAAATCGAAACACAACCTACTGTATTTGCAATAATTCGCTATATAAGAATTATTTTTATTACTAATCAAGTTAAAAACTATCAGGTCCGTTAAGTTGGCCAAAACTATATACATTGAGCCAAATTTCATTAAAATCGGTTGAGTAGTTTCTGAGAAATAGAGAGACAAACATCAGGACACGAGATTTTTATATATATAAGGATTAACAACGTAGGTTGTGAATAACTCAATAACAGTAGTAATTTTTTGATCTAACAGGCTGATTACTCATTTCATAGACCACAATTGTGAACGTCTTCTACCTCAGATTGGTTGCCATAAAATATTACAGGCAAACAAAATTTAATTCTTTTGTCTTTAACTCGAAAACAATTCATCGCAGAGAACATTTTAGGTACTCTCTTTAAATTGAAAGATGATAAAATTTTGCGTACACCGATTTACTCATAGTAAGATTCAGGTTACTGATCTTCAATTACATTTCAATTACTGTAAATGTTTAAATATAATTCATTTTCAATTAATGGACTTGAAAAATGACTAAATATGGCTCATTTTATATAGAAATAGTAATACTTTATGAGTGTCCTCACCTCTCATGGGGGGTGCCCCCCGCGCCACTCCCCTGGATATAGAATAGAAATAGAATGGCACTTTTAATGTTAAAAACAGTTTCGTGATTTAGCCAAACATCAAAGGTCGGTACTTTTTACTACTTTATTACTACTACTATTACTATTTTCTACTACACCTCTAACTCGGCAACTACACTATACGGAACTTTAAATATTTCATTTTATTTTTAATAGTATACCCTTTTTTCGAAAAAAAGAGAAAGTAAACTTTTTGATGTGCAGTTTTATGCAAGAAACTGAAAAAGGGCACAACTTCGTGTATTATAGACCATTAGATGCACGAATACTTACATGTTTTAATTGGTCTTCCTCGGCAGTAGGTATATATATATATATATATATATATATATATATATATATATATATATATATATATATATATATATATATATATACATATATATAAACATATACATCGTGTAACTGTTAATTCATTAATTGTAGTTACCTATTTTACTGTATTAGGAATATACATTCAAAATTGTATTATAAATAATTTCTACACATCAAGAACAAACAGAACTTTTTATCTATCTTTCTTATTTTGATTGGTTTTAAATCCGTAAATAATTAATACTTGGCATAAAACACATTTTATAAAAAATATTAAACAGACTTCGAAACCTAGGAAGCAGTAAAAATAAATTCACTGAAAAGTATGAAATAATTGCCTTCTGATTTTTATGAATGCACACCAATTTTGAAAATGGTATAAAAAGTGGAAAAATGCAATAAGGCGAATAATTTTATTTTGATTTGTACAAATACACACTAATTGTTAATCCGTAAATAATTAATACTTTGCATAAAACACATTTTATAAAAAATATTAAACAGACTTCGAAACCTAGGAAGCAGTAAAAATAAATTCACTGAAAAGTATGAAATAATTGCCTTCTGATTTTTATGAATGCACACCAATTTTGAAAATGGTATAAAAAGTGGAAAAATGCATTAAGGCAAATAATTTTATTTTGATTTGTACAAATACACACTAATTGTTAATAAAAATTATTAAATTAAAATATTAAATACTATGTTCAATACAACAAATTCTTTTCGGAGGCGGCGCAAATAGAAATAACATGTTACTGATATAATTCCATTAGTGGGCATTGAAATCAATAGATGGGAAGAGAAGATCCATTTAGATGATTTTCATAATGTCTAGTGTTAAAAATTTTAAATTTTGCGCCGCCTCCGAAAAGATTGTGTTGTATTGAACATAGTATTTAATATTTTAATTTAATAATTTTTATTAACAATTAGTGTGTATTTGTTAATAAACACACACACACACACTCTCTCACTCACACACTCACACTCTCACACACACACACTCACACACTCACACACACCACACACACACACCACACACACACACCACACACACACTCACCACACACACACACTCACACACTCTCACTCTCACACTCTCACTCTCACACACTCTCACTCTCACACTCTCACACTCACACTTACACACCACACACCACACACCACACACAGACCATTTCGCGGGACTTGGTTATTTCGACTCAGGGGACCCCAAAATGGGTATTTCCGTTGAAAACCGGAAGTCGATATTTCACGATCGCAATACTTTCCTTACTATATATTTCTTATATAAGGAAGTGAAAGTAATACACAAAGAAAAAGTTGTAAAACCCACCAAATAAATACCAGAAACCTTGGTTTAACTACTTTAATGCTTTTATTTACATCATCGTACTAGTATACATTGCCACTCCTCTAAACTTAAACTGTTTTAAATTTTCATAGCAATTTTTTTTTTTTTTTTCGTATATTATTTTATTCCTCAATATGTCAATAAAATGCAACTGCAATGGATTAAAAACTCATTTCAATGATCTGAAAAATTTGATTAGCGAGTTAACCCTTTCAGTCACCAGTGGACACCGATTTTGTTAGGGGTACCTAAACAAAAGATTTGTTTAATTGATATTTCAGATAATTTTTCGCTAGGCAGCAGCACTAGGTATTCCAAAGAGGTATAAACTGATATGAGAAATCGAGTTTGGATATTGAAAATGCTTTGAACTAATTTTTTCGGACATCAAAATCTGATTTTGGACCCCGAAAATTGGTGACTAAAAGGGTTAAACCCATTCTGTGTAGTTCTACAAGAAACAAATTTATTAAATCATGAGAACCGGACATTAAAATTTTTTATAATTTACAGAAAAGATGGCCCGAATCCAAATCACGGCTGTCACAGTCACGGTGTTCTACTTGCCATACACGAATCAATATATTCCGAACCAGTGTCATAAAACGCACACCTTCAGGCAATAACTGTAAGCTTTCATTTACATTATACCTTTACTGTACTGCAATTTATGTCTTTAGCAAGACTCTAACTTCTGATATGATTCAACTTTACCACTTCAACTTGAGTTCTTAGATTTTGTCTATTGTCATAAAATCCTTCGATAGATAACTTATCTTCAAATTTATAGCCATCTCTTCTAATAACAATTATAAAGGGTACAACATGTCTTTACAATGCTTACAGCAAAGTCGGTAGTTACGCTCAAAGGTCTGTGTAATATTCTCCAATTACTCTCCAGCCACTTACAATTCCAAATGTACATTCAACATATCTTCAAGCTCGAGATAGCTGGTAGCTGATAGTTGAATATCCTTTTTTGTGTGACAAAAATTTACGGCTGAATGGTCTCAAACATTTTGTGACTAGAAAAATGCCATCCCTCCAACCAACGCGTAGGGCAGAATGAGCTGATCCATCCCAGGCAGTGAATATACCAGTTGGTATATTCAAACCTCCACTTACTAGTTTTTTGTTGAAAGAACTGTTTTAGGAAATTGTACTACCAGAGTCCAGAGTTGGGCATATTTATATTTATAAATACGAATATGAATTTATTTTTATCTTAATTTTAATGTGAATATGAATATAAATTTATTTATATCACAATATTTGTGAATATGAATATAAATAAATTCGTATTTACAAGTGTGAATATAAATAAATTCATATTCACAGGTGTGAATACGAATTTATTCATATATACAAATTTTTCTGTAAATAAAAAAAAATTCACAGGAAAAATTGTGAATATTCACAAAAAAATGTGAATATTTATATCTCAGCTATGGATTCGGCCGTATTTACAAATAGAGATGTGAATATAGAAAAAATTCACAAATTGAGATGTGAATTTCTACTAAATTCATAATTTCCCAACCAATTTATAAAATTCTTTTCGGATTTCTCCATATTGGTACACATTATAGAGTTAACCCTTTTTATGGAAATCACATCAGATATTACCTGATATCGATTACTAGGTTATTTGGGATGCTGATTAGGAAAAAATATCGATTTTGAGATTCCACCGCCAGGTACCGATTTATTACAACTTGCGCGATATAATCAATCTTGTTGTCGGCTATAGGGTTATCTGAGGTGCTGATTATGAAAATGATATCGATTTTGAGATTCGGCCGTCAGGTATCGATTTATTACAACTTGCGCGATATAATCAATCTTGGTGTCGGCTATAGGGTTATCTGAGGTGCTGATTATGAAAATTATATCGATTTTGAGATTCCGCCGTCAGGTATCGATTTATTACAACTTGCGCGATATAATCAATCTTGGTGTCGGCTATAGGGTTATCTGAGGTGCTGATTTTGAAAATGATATCGATTTTGAGATTCCGCCGTCAGGTATCGATTTATTACAACTTGCGCGATATAATCAATCTTGGTGTCGGCTATAGGGTTATCTGAGGTGCTGATTTTCATAATCAGCACCTCAGATAACCCTTACCGACACCAAGATCGATTATATTGCGTAAGTTGTAATAAATCGATACCTGACGGCGGAATCTCAAAATCGATATAATTTTCAAAATCAGCATCTCAGATAACCCTATAGCCGACACCAAGATTGATTATATCGCGCAAGCAATAGCAATTGCCCTTACCCCACCGATTGAAGTTCTGATTTCGGCTAAAAATCGGCCGAGTCTATGGCCAAGCTGAAACTTGGGTTTATGTCTGATATCTCCGAGAAGGAAGTTGGACTAAGATTTCATCTTTTAAGCTTCATCTCTTTCATGACCTTTAACACCCTTGGATGTAATAGTGTGAAGTATTTGTTGTTTCAGTTAATTACTCTTGTATTTTCATTCTATAAAAATGAATTTTATTCATACTTTTGGTATCTTTAGTTGGTCGAAAATTTTAGTAGGGTATGGAGAGAAAAATGTGATAGTGACAAACAGGGATGTGCCACCTAAATTACATTGTCTTAACATGTACTGAAAGCATTCTTTTCATGCAGAATTCTTTACGTTGAGTGTAAAAAATAGTATTCTTTACCTTGAGCGTTAAGAACTATGTGCTTTTAATTGTCTCTTTATTAATAATGAAATAAAAAAATAAGATAAACATTAAATAAGTATATATATTATAAATACTTAGAAAAACCCGATATGTCCTCAGATTAAAATCAAAATCAAAAAAATATTTTAGTCAGTAACCTTGTAATGTAAAGGGGGCCTAAGTTTTCGACAGAAACTATTCTATTCATTTTTAAACTAGATTTTATCTGCTAACATTTGAGACCAAATAACTAGTATACCTGTCTTACAATTCTTCTATACCAAGCCCACAAATTGTATGAATAATTGATTTAAATTATTGTTATGTTATAAGCTTTCTGTTACTGTAATTTTATATTATTGTTAAATTAGACATATTACACACTGCATGTATTATATATATATATGTAAAAAGTTTTCGGTTTCAACCCGGTTCAGGTGTATGGTTGAAAATCGATTTCGATTTCGGTTGGAAACCATTATTTACTATATTCAGAACTTCCGTCTGAAACTGTAATTGTTGATCCACATTAAAAATATCTAGCACTGGTCTCAAGGATTCAAAAAACACCATGTTTGGATTTGAGGCAATTAAATTGTAAAATTGTCATAAATTTTATCAAATTGTCCTCAATGTTTTGTTGAGAGGAGCTAGCTGTCTTTTTTCTCTTTTCAAGAGATGTTGCTGTTTCTAATGCCTCCTCCACTATCTCTGTTGAATTTTCATCGAAAATGCTTGATCCCGTCTCCGCTGTGATGGTGCCTAGTAAGAAGTCTAATTATCAAGAATAAACATATTGTCTCCTTGACACAGCTCCCTGACCAGATTTTTGTAATTTCCTCTTATTTCTCAAAAGTACATCTTTTACATTATGCCATTTTTTAATAATTTTGTTACCTGCAACAAGGAGTAAAATATGTCATTGATAAAAATATATATATTTTTTTCAAAATGTAAAAATAATAATAAGTTAATTTTTAATTGAAGCATAATAAAAGAAATTTAAAAACAACAATTAGTTCACTTTGCATTTTTAAATTGTCTCATCAAAATTAATATATATCATAATTTTAAGTATTAATAACAAAATAATATACAAATAATTATCATTACGTTTTTAATTTAATATTTTCCTATAAGTTATCTTAGAAGTTGGTTAGCACTCATAGACTTACATTATTCCTACAAAATCAGGTATCCAACCATCTGCCAAATTGTAAGAGATACGTACTGGGCTATTTATTTGAATTATTTTACGAGAGGAAAGCATTCCATCCTACACAGAAAATGATTGGAAACAAACTCAGCAACTTTTTTACTACGAGCTAACTTTCCAAACTTTCTTGGAGCAATCGATGGCAAGTATGTTCGCTTAATAAAACCAATAGAGAGTGGTTCATTATATATCAATTACAAACATTATTTTTCATTGGTATTATTAGAAGTTTCTAATTCAAAATATAAATTTTTGTAAATAATTTATTTTTTGAAGAGAAAAGATTTGGCTCCGCCGGGAGTCGAACCCGGGTCTCCTGCGTTACATGCAAGGATGCTAACCGCTACACCACAGAGCTCGGCTCAAGGCAGAGCAAATCCTTCCTCTTCACTGATACCTACTCACCCCTATCTCACAAGTTTTGCGAGTAGTAGCGGGAGGTGGACAAGTTTTGTCCAATTTATGGTATTTTATTGACTTAAGTCAATTTTTTAAATTATTTTAATTAATCTAATCTTAATTTGTGGCTGACCACCATTTTTAAATTATTTTTAAATAATTTATTTTTTGAAGAGAAAAGATTTGGCTCCGCCGGGAGTCGAACCCGGGTCTCCTGCGTTACATGCAAGGATGCTAACCGCTACACCACAGAGCTCGGCTCAAGGCAGAGCAAATCCTTCCTCTTCACTGATACCTACTCACCCCTATCTCACAAGTTTTGCGAGTAGTAGCGGGAGGTGGACAAGTTTTGTCCAATTTATGGTATTTTATTGACTTAAGTCAATTTTTTAAATTATTTTAATTAATCTAATCTTAATTTGTGGCTGACCACCATTTTTAAATTATTTTTAAATAATTTATTTTTTGAAGAGAAAAGATTTGGCTCCGCCGGGAGTCGAACCCGGGTCTCCTGCGTTACATGCAAGGATGCTAACCGCTACACCACAGAGCTCGGCTCAAGGCAGAGCAAATCCTTCCTCTTCACTGATACCTACTCACCCCTATCTCACAAGTTTTGCGAGTAGTAGCGGGAGGTGGACAAGTTTTGTCCAATTTATGGTATTTTATTGACTTAAGTCAATTTTTTAAATTATTTTAATTAATCTAATCTTAATTTGTGGCTGACCACCATTTTTAAATTATTTTTAAATAATTTATTTTTTGAAGAGAAAAGATTTGGCTCCGCCGGGAGTCGAACCCGGGTCTCCTGCGTTACATGCAAGGATGCTAACCGCTACACCACAGAGCTCGGCTCAAGGCAGAGCAAATCCTTCCTCTTCACTGATACCTACTCACCCCTATCTCACAAGTTTTGCGAGTAGTAGCGGGAGGTGGACAAGTTTTGTCCAATTTATGGTATTTTATTGACTTAAGTCAATTTTTTAAATTATTTTAATTAATCTAATCTTAATTTGTGGCTGACCACCATTTTTAAATTATTTTTAAATAATTTATTTTTTGAAGAGAAAAGATTTGGCTCCGCCGGGAGTCGAACCCGGGTCTCCTGCGTTACATGCAAGGATGCTAACCGCTACACCACAGAGCTCGGCTCAAGGCAGAGCAAATCCTTCCTCTTCACTGATACCTACTCACCCCTATCTCACAAGTTTTGCGAGTAGTAGCGGGAGGTGGACAAGTTTTGTCCAATTTATGGTATTTTATTGACTTAAGTCAATTTTTTAAATTATTTTAATTAATCTAATCTTAATTTGTGGCTGACCACCATTTTTAAATTATTTTTAAATAATTTATTTTTTGAAGAGAAAAGATTTGGCTCCGCCGGGAGTCGAACCCGGGTCTCCTGCGTTACATGCAAGGATGCTAACCGCTACACCACAGAGCTCGGCTCAAGGCAGAGCAAATCCTTCCTCTTCACTGATACCTACTCACCCCTATCTCACAAGTTTTGCGAGTAGTAGCGGGAGGTGGACAAGTTTTGTCCAATTTATGGTATTTTATTGACTTAAGTCAATTTTTTAAATTATTTTAATTAATCTAATCTTAATTTGTGGCTGACCACCATTTTTAAATTATTTTTAAATAATTTATTTTTTGAAGAGAAAAGATTTGGCTCCGCCGGGAGTCGAACCCGGGTCTCCTGCGTTACATGCAAGGATGCTAACCGCTACACCACAGAGCTCGGCTCAAGGCAGAGCAAATCCTTCCTCTTCACTGATACCTACTCACCCCTATCTCACAAGTTTTGCGAGTAGTAGCGGGAGGTGGACAAGTTTTGTCCAATTTATGGTATTTTATTGACTTAAGTCAATTTTTTAAATTATTTTAATTAATCTAATCTTAATTTG
The DNA here is from genome assembly GCA_911387785.2 of Aelia acuminata. Classification (NCBI taxonomy): domain Eukaryota; kingdom Metazoa; phylum Arthropoda; class Insecta; order Hemiptera; family Pentatomidae; genus Aelia; species Aelia acuminata. The sequence continues at coordinate 95,759,355 of OU426979.1, forward strand.
TGGCTGACCACCATTTTTAAATTATTTTTAAATAATTTATTTTTTGAAGAGAAAAGATTTGGCTCCGCCGGGAGTCGAACCCGGGTCTCCTGCGTTACATGCAAGGATGCTAACCGCTACACCACAGAGCTCGGCTCAAGGCAGAGCAAATCCTTCCTCTTCACTGATACCTACTCACCCCTATCTCACAAGTTTTGCGAGTAGTAGCGGGAGGTGGACAAGTTTTGTCCAATTTATGGTATTTTATTGACTTAAGTCAATTTTTTAAATTATTTTAATTAATCTAATCTTAATTTGTGGCTGACCACCATTTTTAAATTATTTTTAAATAATTTATTTTTTGAAGAGAAAAGATTTGGCTCCGCCGGGAGTCGAACCCGGGTCTCCTGCGTTACATGCAAGGATGCTAACCGCTACACCACAGAGCTCGGCTCAAGGCAGAGCAAATCCTTCCTCTTCACTGATACCTACTCACCCCTATCTCACAAGTTTTGCGAGTAGTAGCGGGAGGTGGACAAGTTTTGTCCAATTTATGGTATTTTATTGACTTAAGTCAATTTTTTAAATTATTTTAATTAATCTAATCTTAATTTGTGGCTGACCACCATTTTTAAATTATTTTTAAATAATTTATTTTTTGAAGAGAAAAGATTTGGCTCCGCCGGGAGTCGAACCCGGGTCTCCTGCGTTACATGCAAGGATGCTAACCGCTACACCACAGAGCTCGGCTCAAGGCAGAGCAAATCCTTCCTCTTCACTGATACCTACTCACCCCTATCTCACAAGTTTTGCGAGTAGTAGCGGGAGGTGGACAAGTTTTGTCCAATTTATGGTATTTTATTGACTTAAGTCAATTTTTTAAATTATTTTAATTAATCTAATCTTAATTTGTGGCTGACCACCATTTTTAAATTATTTTTAAATAATTTATTTTTTGAAGAGAAAAGATTTGGCTCCGCCGGGAGTCGAACCCGGGTCTCCTGCGTTACATGCAAGGATGCTAACCGCTACACCACAGAGCTCGGCTCAAGGCAGAGCAAATCCTTCCTCTTCACTGATACCTACTCACCCCTATCTCACAAGTTTTGCGAGTAGTAGCGGGAGGTGGACAAGTTTTGTCCAATTTATGGTATTTTATTGACTTAAGTCAATTTTTTAAATTATTTTAATTAATCTAATCTTAATTTGTGGCTGACCACCATTTTTAAATTATTTTTAAATAATTTATTTTTTGAAGAGAAAAGATTTGGCTCCGCCGGGAGTCGAACCCGGGTCTCCTGCGTTACATGCAAGGATGCTAACCGCTACACCACAGAGCTCGGCTCAAGGCAGAGCAAATCCTTCCTCTTCACTGATACCTACTCACCCCTATCTCACAAGTTTTGCGAGTAGTAGCGGGAGGTGGACAAGTTTTGTCCAATTTATGGTATTTTATTGACTTAAGTCAATTTTTTAAATTATTTTAATTAATCTAATCTTAATTTGTGGCTGACCACCATTTTTAAATTATTTTTAAATAATTTATTTTTTGAAGAGAAAAGATTTGGCTCCGCCGGGAGTCGAACCCGGGTCTCCTGCGTTACATGCAAGGATGCTAACCGCTACACCACAGAGCTCGGCTCAAGGCAGAGCAAATCCTTCCTCTTCACTGATACCTACTCACCCCTATCTCACAAGTTTTGCGAGTAGTAGCGGGAGGTGGACAAGTTTTGTCCAATTTATGGTATTTTATTGACTTAAGTCAATTTTTTAAATTATTTTAATTAATCTAATCTTAATTTGTGGCTGACCACCATTTTTAAATTATTTTTAAATAATTTATTTTTTGAAGAGAAAAGATTTGGCTCCGCCGGGAGTCGAACCCGGGTCTCCTGCGTTACATGCAAGGATGCTAACCGCTACACCACAGAGCTCGGCTCAAGGCAGAGCAAATCCTTCCTCTTCACTGATACCTACTCACCCCTATCTCACAAGTTTTGCGAGTAGTAGCGGGAGGTGGACAAGTTTTGTCCAATTTATGGTATTTTATTGACTTAAGTCAATTTTTTAAATTATTTTAATTAATCTAATCTTAATTTGTGGCTGACCACCATTTTTAAATTATTTTTAAATAATTTATTTTTTGAAGAGAAAAGATTTGGCTCCGCCGGGAGTCGAACCCGGGTCTCCTGCGTTACATGCAAGGATGCTAACCGCTACACCACAGAGCTCGGCTCAAGGCAGAGCAAATCCTTCCTCTTCACTGATACCTACTCACCCCTATCTCACAAGTTTTGCGAGTAGTAGCGGGAGGTGGACAAGTTTTGTCCAATTTATGGTATTTTATTGACTTAAGTCAATTTTTTAAATTATTTTAATTAATCTAATCTTAATTTGTGGCTGACCACCATTTTTAAATTATTTTTAAATAATTTATTTTTTGAAGAGAAAAGATTTGGCTCCGCCGGGAGTCGAACCCGGGTCTCCTGCGTTACATGCAAGGATGCTAACCGCTACACCACAGAGCTCGGCTCAAGGCAGAGCAAATCCTTCCTCTTCACTGATACCTACTCACCCCTATCTCACAAGTTTTGCGAGTAGTAGCGGGAGGTGGACAAGTTTTGTCCAATTTATGGTATTTTATTGACTTAAGTCAATTTTTTAAATTATTTTAATTAATCTAATCTTAATTTGTGGCTGACCACCATTTTTAAATTATTTTTAAATAATTTATTTTTTGAAGAGAAAAGATTTGGCTCCGCCGGGAGTCGAACCCGGGTCTCCTGCGTTACATGCAAGGATGCTAACCGCTACACCACAGAGCTCGGCTCAAGGCAGAGCAAATCCTTCCTCTTCACTGATACCTACTCACCCCTATCTCACAAGTTTTGCGAGTAGTAGCGGGAGGTGGACAAGTTTTGTCCAATTTATGGTATTTTATTGACTTAAGTCAATTTTTTAAATTATTTTAATTAATCTAATCTTAATTTGTGGCTGACCACCATTTTTAAATTATTTTTAAATAATTTATTTTTTGAAGAGAAAAGATTTGGCTCCGCCGGGAGTCGAACCCGGGTCTCCTGCGTTACATGCAAGGATGCTAACCGCTACACCACAGAGCTCGGCTCAAGGCAGAGCAAATCCTTCCTCTTCACTGATACCTACTCACCCCTATCTCACAAGTTTTGCGAGTAGTAGCGGGAGGTGGACAAGTTTTGTCCAATTTATGGTATTTTATTGACTTAAGTCAATTTTTTAAATTATTTTAATTAATCTAATCTTAATTTGTGGCTGACCACCATTTTTAAATTATTTTTAAATAATTTATTTTTTGAAGAGAAAAGATTTGGCTCCGCCGGGAGTCGAACCCGGGTCTCCTGCGTTACATGCAAGGATGCTAACCGCTACACCACAGAGCTCGGCTCAAGGCAGAGCAAATCCTTCCTCTTCACTGATACCTACTCACCCCTATCTCACAAGTTTTGCGAGTAGTAGCGGGAGGTGGACAAGTTTTGTCCAATTTATGGTATTTTATTGACTTAAGTCAATTTTTTAAATTATTTTAATTAATCTAATCTTAATTTGTGGCTGACCACCATTTTTAAATTATTTTTAAATAATTTATTTTTTGAAGAGAAAAGATTTGGCTCCGCCGGGAGTCGAACCCGGGTCTCCTGCGTTACATGCAAGGATGCTAACCGCTACACCACAGAGCTCGGCTCAAGGCAGAGCAAATCCTTCCTCTTCACTGATACCTACTCACCCCTATCTCACAAGTTTTGCGAGTAGTAGCGGGAGGTGGACAAGTTTTGTCCAATTTATGGTATTTTATTGACTTAAGTCAATTTTTTAAATTATTTTAATTAATCTAATCTTAATTTGTGGCTGACCACCATTTTTAAATTATTTTTAAATAATTTATTTTTTGAAGAGAAAAGATTTGGCTCCGCCGGGAGTCGAACCCGGGTCTCCTGCGTTACATGCAAGGATGCTAACCGCTACACCACAGAGCTCGGCTCAAGGCAGAGCAAATCCTTCCTCTTCACTGATACCTACTCACCCCTATCTCACAAGTTTTGCGAGTAGTAGCGGGAGGTGGACAAGTTTTGTCCAATTTATGGTATTTTATTGACTTAAGTCAATTTTTTAAATTATTTTAATTAATCTAATCTTAATTTGTGGCTGACCACCATTTTTAAATTATTTTTAAATAATTTATTTTTTGAAGAGAAAAGATTTGGCTCCGCCGGGAGTCGAACCCGGGTCTCCTGCGTTACATGCAAGGATGCTAACCGCTACACCACAGAGCTCGGCTCAAGGCAGAGCAAATCCTTCCTCTTCACTGATACCTACTCACCCCTATCTCACAAGTTCTATCTCACAAGATTAGATTAATTAAAATAATTTAAAAAATTGACTTAAGTCAATAAAATACCATAAATTGGACAAAACTTGTCCACCTCCCGCTACTACTCGCAAAACTTGTGAGATAGGGGTGAGTAGGTATCAGTGAAGAGGAAGGATTTGCTCTGCCTTGAGCCGAGCTCTGTGGTGTAGCGGTTAGCATCCTTGCATGTAACGCAGGAGACCCGGGTTCGACTCCCGGCGGAGCCAAATCTTTTCTCTTCAAAAAATAAATTATTTAAAAATAATTTAAAAATGGTGGTCAGCCACAAATTAAGATTAGATTAATTAAAATAATTTAAAAAATTGACTTAAGTCAATAAAATACCATAAATTGGACAAAACTTGTCCACCTCCCGCTACTACTCGCAAAACTTGTGAGATAGGGGTGAGTAGGTATCAGTGAAGAGGAAGGATTTGCTCTGCCTTGAGCCGAGCTCTGTGGTGTAGCGGTTAGCATCCTTGCATGTAACGCAGGAGACCCGGGTTCGACTCCCGGCGGAGCCAAATCTTTTCTCTTCAAAAAATAAATTATTTAAAAATAATTTAAAAATGGTGGTCAGCCACAAATTAAGATTAGATTAATTAAAATAATTTAAAAAATTGACTTAAGTCAATAAAATACCATAAATTGGACAAAACTTGTCCACCTCCCGCTACTACTCGCAAAACTTGTGAGATAGGGGTGAGTAGGTATCAGTGAAGAGGAAGGATTTGCTCTGCCTTGAGCCGAGCTCTGTGGTGTAGCGGTTAGCATCCTTGCATGTAACGCAGGAGACCCGGGTTCGACTCCCGGCGGAGCCAAATCTTTTCTCTTCAAAAAATAAATTATTTAAAAATAATTTAAAAATGGTGGTCAGCCACAAATTAAGATTAGATTAATTAAAATAATTTAAAAAATTGACTTAAGTCAATAAAATACCATAAATTGGACAAAACTTGTCCACCTCCCGCTACTACTCGCAAAACTTGTGAGATAGGGGTGAGTAGGTATCAGTGAAGAGGAAGGATTTGCTCTGCCTTGAGCCGAGCTCTGTGGTGTAGCGGTTAGCATCCTTGCATGTAACGCAGGAGACCCGGGTTCGACTCCCGGCGGAGCCAAATCTTTTCTCTTCAAAAAATAAATTATTTAAAAATAATTTAAAAATGGTGGTCAGCCACAAATTAAGATTAGATTAATTAAAATAATTTAAAAAATTGACTTAAGTCAATAAAATACCATAAATTGGACAAAACTTGTCCACCTCCTGCTACTACTCGCAAAACTTGTGAGATAGGGGTGAGTAGGTATCAGTGAAGAGGAAGGATTTGCTCTGCCTTGAGCCGAGCTCTGTGGTGTAGCGGTTAGCATCCTTGCATGTAACGCAGGAGACCCGGGTTCGACTCCCGGCGGAGCCAAATCTTTTCTCTTCAAAAAATAAATTATTTAAAAATAATTTAAAAATGGTGGTCAGCCACAAATTAAGATTAGATTAATTAAAATAATTTAAAAAATTGACTTAAGTCAATAAAATACCATAAATTGGACAAAACTTGTCCACCTCCCGCTACTACTCGCAAAACTTGTGAGATAGGGGTGAGTAGGTATCAGTGAAGAGGAAGGATTTGCTCTGCCTTGAGCCGAGCTCTGTGGTGTAGCGGTTAGCATCCTTGCATGTAACGCAGGAGACCCGGGTTCGACTCCCGGCGGAGCCAAATCTTTTCTCTTCAAAAAATAAATTATTTAAAAATAATTTAAAAATGGTGGTCAGCCACAAATTAAGATTAGATTAATTAAAATAATTTAAAAAATTGACTTAAGTCAATAAAATACCATAAATTGGACAAAACTTGTCCACCTCCCGCTACTACTCGCAAAACTTGTGAGATAGGGGTGAGTAGGTATCAGTGAAGAGGAAGGATTTGCTCTGCCTTGAGCCGAGCTCTGTGGTGTAGCGGTTAGCATCCTTGCATGTAACGCAGGAGACCCGGGTTCGACTCCCGGCGGAGCCAAATCTTTTCTCTTCAAAAAATAAATTATTTAAAAATAATTTAAAAATGGTGGTCAGCCACAAATTAAGATTAGATTAATTAAAATAATTTAAAAAATTGACTTAAGTCAATAAAATACCATAAATTGGACAAAACTTGTCCACCTCCCGCTACTACTCGCAAAACTTGTGAGATAGGGGTGAGTAGGTATCAGTGAAGAGGAAGGATTTGCTCTGCCTTGAGCCGAGCTCTGTGGTGTAGCGGTTAGCATCCTTGCATGTAACGCAGGAGACCCGGGTTCGACTCCCGGCGGAGCCAAATCTTTTCTCTTCAAAAAATAAATTATTTAAAAATAATTTAAAAATGGTGGTCAGCCACAAATTAAGATTAGATTAATTAAAATAAATTTTTGTATGTAGATACTAGCTCATATGGCAAAGATTCTGATAGTACAATTTCCTAAAACACTTCTTTCAACAAAAAACTAGTAAGTGGAGGTTTGAATATACCAACTGGTATATTCACTGCCTGGGATGGATCAGCTCATTCTGCCCTACGCGTTGGTTGGAGGGATGGCATTTTTCTAGTCACAAAATGTTTGAGACCATTCAGCCGTAAATTTTTGTCACACAAAAAAGGATATTCAACTATCAGCTACCAGCTATCTCGAGCTTGAAGATATGTTGAATGTACATTTGGAATTGTAAGTGGCTGGAGAGTAATTGGAGAATATTACACAGACCTTTGAGCGTAACTACCGACTTTGCTGTAAGCATTGTAAAGACATGTTGTACCCTTTATAATTGTTATTAGAAGAGATGGCTATAAATTTGAAGATAAGTTATCTATCGAAGGATTTTATGACAATAGACAAAATCTAAGAACTCAAGTTGAAGTGGTAAAGTTGAATCATATCAGAAGTTAGAGTCTTGCTAAAGACATAAATTGCAGTACAGTAAAGGTATAATGTAAATGAAAGCTTACAGTTATTGCCTGAAGGTGTGTGTTTTATGACACCGGTTCGGAATATATTGATTCGTGTATGGCAAGTAGAACACCGTGACTGTGACAGCCGTGATTTGGATTCGGGCCATCTTTTCTGTAAATTATAAAAAATTTTAATGTCCGGTTCTCATGATTTAATAAATTTGTTTCTTGTAGAACTACACAGAATGGGTTTAACTTTGTTATAAAAATTTTCAGATCATTGAAACAAGTTTTTAATCCATTGCAGTTCTATTGTAGGATTGCCATATTGAGGAATAGAAGAATTGAATAGAATAAGGCTTAACGGACCCGAAGGCCCGACGCCGACCCCACCAATCGGTACCTACATACCTCAATCCCCCTCCCCCCTTCCAATCCCAAATTCACAAGATCTGCTTTCACCGAATCTTCCTACCTTCGCCTAGGCCTACCCCTTAGCCGTTTTCCAGTCGGCAAAGCGTCAATCAATCTTTTAGGAATTAGTTCGCTACTAAGACTCGCCATTTTGCATGCCCACTTTAACCGACGCGCAGCTATAGACTCGATTACATTTACCGGGTAAAGCTCATGCATTTCTGCATTGTGTAGCCGTCTAAATTCTCCTGTTGACTCATCCTTCTTCGGCCCGAATATTCTACACAGCGTGAGCTAAGTAATTTTGCAACCAAGAAATAACAAGCATTTCCCGCCTTTAACCTAGCCTTAATTTCTTCTTCGATTTCGTTTTTTCTAGTTACAGTAGATCTTAAATATCTAAATTTCTTAACGGGTTCAAATATTTCCTCTTCTACTTCAATATCGCCAAAATTGTCACCGTTCTACAATTAACCATATAATAAAATAATATACTAAAAAAAAATAAAAAAAATATATATATATATATATATATATATATATATATATATATGTATATGTATACATATATATATATATGCTATGAAAATTTAAAAGAGTATAAGTTTAGAAGAGTGGCAATGTATACTAGTACGGTGAATGTAAATAAAAGCATTAACGTAGTTAAACCAAGGTTTCTGTTATTTATTTGGTGGGTTTTACAATTTTTTCTTTGTGTATTTTTTATTTGTTCTTACTGTTGTAGAGCCCTCCCATCTACAGACTGGCCCGCATCATTGACCGACACATCTACAGTCTCGGTGCACAATGAGGAGGCGCGCAGCCTAGGGATGGAGGATAAGGAAACACATGTTCTTATTATTTAGACAAATTGTTTTAAATTTAGATGGTCATATGTTAATTTGAATATTGAATATTGTATAAAATACTAGTCGTTTTTGAGCGTTTTCGGCACTCACATTGAACATTTTGCTTTATAATATATATTGATTGTTGATTATAACATATATTGATTAAGAAGGATTAAAAATTTTCACAGACATTTTTTAAATTTTACATATGTAATGATGATAAAGGGCTGTTTGATATTTAAAGAAACATGTTCTTATTATTTAGACAAATTTTTTTAAATTTATATGGTCATATGTTAATTTGAATATTGAATATTGTATAAAATACAAAAAAAAACAATTTCTAATCTGGTTTTCTTCAATTTCAAAAGACTATAAACTAAAGAGATTACAAATCTTCGCTGGCATTTTTTAAATTTTACATATTAAGATAATTACACCTCTGCTGAAAAGGAAGGAACAATCTTTATTCCATTGGGATTAAATTTTTTCTACTCTTAAAAATTGTTGATTACGGAAGGATTACAAATCTTCGATTAGTTTTTTAAATTTTACAGATATAGAATACTATTCCAAATAATAGCCTATTTTAAATTATTAAAATGTATTTAATTTTCTAAAAGTTGATATAAGGTTGAACAGTCTGTATTGCATTGGGACTAAATTTTTTCAACTTTAAATCATTGTTGATTAAAAAAGGATTACAAATCTTTGCTGACATTTTTTAAATTTTACTAATAAAGATAATTACACCTTTGCTAAACAGGAAGGAACAGTATATATTGCATTGGGACCAAATTTTTTCAACTTTAAATTATTGTTGCTTAAGAAAGGATTATAAATCTTCACTGACATTTTTTAAATTTTATATATAAAGATAATTACACTTCTGCTGAACAGGAAGGAACAGTCTGTATTGCATTGGGATAAAGAATTTTCAACTTTTAAATTATTGTTGATTAAGAAAGGATTACAAATCTTTGGGGACGTTTTTTAAATTTTACACATAATGATAATCACACCTCGGCTGAATTGGAAGGAACAGTCTGTATTCTATTGGGATTGAATTATTTCTACTTTAAATTATTGCTGATTACGAAAGGATTACAAATATTAGATTAATTTTTTAAATTTTACAAATATAGAATACTATTCCAAATAATAGCCTATTTTAAATTATTAAAATGTATTTAATTTTCTAAAAGTTGATAAAAGGGTGAACAGTCTGTATTGCATTGGGACTAAATTTTTTCAACTTTAAATTATTGTTGATTAAAGAAGGATTATAAATCTTCACTGACATTTTTTAAATTTTACACATAAAGATGATTACACCTCTGATGAACTGGTAGGAACAGTCTGAATTGCATTGGGATGAAAAATGTTCAACTTTAAATTATTGCTGATTAAGAAAGGATTACAAATCTTTGGGGACATTTATTAAATTTTACAAATAAAGATAATTACACCTCTGCTGAACAGGAAGGAACAGTCTCCTTTTTGTGTTTCTTTAAATATCAAACAGCCCTTTATCATCATTACATATGTAAAATTTAAAAAATGTCTGTGAAAATTTTTAATCCTTCTTAATCAATATATATTATAATCAACAATCAATATATATTATATAGCAAAATGTTCAATGTGCGTGCCGAAAAGGCTCAAAAACGACTGCACTTACGAACAAGAAAGCTATGTCGTTGTGTAGCAGTATAACCTCTAACTGTAAGGAAGTTTTCCGTTTTTATCTTTAGGGTTTAAAATTTAACAGAAAAGGACCAGGATTTTAAGCCTTTCGCACCATGTAATTAGCCTACCTTTACGGGTTAGTGAATGAAAAATTTAGTTCTAGCTCCAGACTACCAGGAAGCGCTAGGGTGCGTTTCACTCAATGTTTATTGTCCATTCATTCGGTTTGTAATTTTTTCACAGTTCTTTTAAAATTTCTAAAAAATTAAGTGTAAATAAGTAGTTTCTCCTTGGCGTTAATTAAAAAAGTAATGATTTTACATCTCTGCAATGAATTAGAAAACCAACTGGATTCCTTAACAAATTAATTTTCACATAAAGATCATAAATTGATCAACACATTGCATTTAATCAATATATAATATATAAGTAAATTTAATGCAATATGATTGAACATATCTTACAAGGGGACCACGTCACATTTCCCTCTCTGATTTTGATGAAATTTTTTTGGTGAATCTACATCGAAAATAAGTCGACACGTGTCTGGCCGTTCCATTGAATGGGCCATCTGGACTGAGAAATTAAATATTTTAGGTCCAAAAATCGTTAAAATTGGCTTTCACAAAACAGTCATTGCTCCATTCTACCTGAACCAATTTTAATGAAACTTTCAGGGATTCTTCTACTTAAAAATATATTAGACATGTATATCGGGATTTGTCACAATTCACCCTAGTAAGGCCAGAGCGTCACATCAATACAATTTACTAACGCAAGCCTCAACTTTGTTGTGATTCTCTGGCCTTACTAGGGCGAACTGCGACAAATCCCGATACCCGTGTCTAATATATTTTCAATATATTTTTCAGGGGTCACCTGTGGTGTTGTGGTTAGCATGGCAACCTACAATACTAAAGATCGCGGGTTCAATTCCAGCGGTGGCCCTAGGATTTTTTAATGGGAGTAAAAAATCCTTAGCTATGCCGTCCCTCGGATAGGACGTAAAATGGAGGTCCCGAGCCTGTACGATGTCAGGTACTCGTTAAAGATCCCTATCCTGATTATACCTGGATAGGCAAAATTTAGCACTCCCACTGTAGCATCGTCCGATTAGCCTAAGCAGCATAAAAATGGACGTTAAACAAACAAACAAACAAACAAACAATATATTTTCAAGTAGAAGAATCCCTGAAAGTTTCATTAAAATTGGATCAGGTAGAATGGAGCAATGAATGTTTTGTGAAAGCTAATTTTAACGATTTTTGAAACTAAAATACAGCAAACCCTCGATATAGTGAATTGGTAGGGGATTTGATTTTGATAGTTCGCTATAACGAGATTCGTTATAACCGAGGATTCTTTTTTTTTTTTTTTTTTTTTTTTTTTATAATTTTTTTTAGCCAATAGCTGCACTAATTTGATCATATGTAGAAGGAAATTCATTAATTAGAACTAGTTAAATCAAAACGCATGTATGTAATTTATTTTTAGATAAACTACATATTAATTAAACAATGAGATTCATAAATTACCTGCCATGTTCACTTGTGAGTTCTTTAGCCTTAGCTTTAGTAAGAGGGTTTGTGATTGGTATTTGAGATCTCATTTGTTTGAATCAATTTATCAATTTTTTCCAAATATCCATGAGCCGCAGAGCGAAGTCGTTTATTTGATGCTGAAGTTAATCCTTGGGCTGCGGTTGAATCTATTTTATCTTTGTTTTTTATAATGGTTGACAATGTTGATTTTGGAATTCCATATTTTTCTGCGATGGTTTTCTTACTTAGAATTCCCGATTCAATATCCTGGAGAATTTTCCTCAATTGATAAGGATTTACGTTTGTGACACACGTTTACCAACGAACTTATAGTGTATTTAAAAAAACAGTATAAACGACTACATAACACTGATTCGAAAAATACAGAGGTTGAAACAGTACTGAGCTAGTTTTGAGAAAAAAGTCAATGGAATCAAAGAGAGAGAGAGAGAGAGCAAAAGGAAATCGGATTAGTTAAGATTAAAAAAACACCTCAATTCTAGAAACTGGAGCTACTTCGACTTCCCGCGCTCATTCTAATACAGTAAAAAAAAAATTAATAAAAATTCTAGTAGTTCGTTATAACAGAATATAATAATTCTCAGGCATCAAATTTAGTTCGTAGTTCGCACTAACCGAGAGATTTCGCTATAACGAGGGGTTCAGCAGAAATATAATGGTAATTTTGGGGGGATAGTATTTTGGTTCGCTATATCAAGGTGTTCGTTATATCTGAGTTCGTAATAATGAGGGTCTACTGTATTTAATTTCTTGGTCCGGATGGCACATTCAATGGAACGGCCGGTCACGTGTCAACTTATTTTCGATGCAGAATCACCAAAAAAAATTTCATCAAAATTGGAGAGGGAAATGTGACGTGGTCCCCTTGTTAGTAGTACAGTGAGCGAATCAAAGCAAACATATAAAAAAGAGATAACTTGACTGAATATCAATCAAAACAAAAAGTTTGAAGTGTTCTTATTGTAGTTATGAAAAAGAAGTTGGTTTGATTACTATTTATGATGAGCCTTCCAGTTGACAAAATTGCAAACTCCAATTTCAGCATTTTTTCAATAAGATTTTATCGCTTTACCTTTATGAAAAAATAATTTTTCTTTTACCATATTCAATCCCCCATAAATTCTATAGGGTCCCTTATTTGGGCGGACTCTGCAGATCTCGAATCTTAATATTAATCTTAATACAAGTTAAAACCGAAGTTTCAAGAAGGTGCTAATTTTTTCTGTTATACTACCACACAACTACCGGAACGAAGCCGGGCACCATAGCTAGTCAACTATAATTTAAAGTTGTAAAAAACATTTTATAAAAAAATCTTAAATCGACTTCGAAACCTAGGAACGAGTAAAAATAAATTCACTGAAAAGTATGAAATAATTATGTTCTGATTTTTATGAATACACAGCAAAATTGAAAATGGTATAAAAAGTGGAAAAGTGCAATAAGACGAATAATTTTATTTTGATTTGTACAAATACACACTAATTGTTGATATAAATTATTAAATTTAAATATTAAATACTATGTTCAATACAACACAATCTTTTCGGAGGCGGCGCAAAATAGAAATAACATGTTACTGATACAATTCCATTAGAGGGCATTGAAATCAATAGCTGGGAAGAGAAGATCCATTTAGAAGATTTTCATAATTCTAGTGCAAAAATTTTTAAATTTTGCGCCGCCTCCGAAAAGATTGTGTTGTATTGAACATAGTATTTAATATTTAAATTTAATAATTTTTATTAACAATTAGTGTGTATTTGTACAAATCAAAATAAAATTATTCGTCTTATTGCACTTTTCCACTTTTTATACCATTTTCAATTTTGCTGTGTATTCATAAAAATCAGAACGTAATTATTTCATACTTTTCAGTGAATTTATTTTTACTGGTTCCTAGGTTTCGAAGTCGGTTTAATATTTTTTTATAAAATGTTTTTTATTTCACAATTTTTAGTTGGAGAAGATAACAAATGTAGAAAACCGTACGTTGGTTTAAAAATTTCGTTGGTTATTAATTAGTCGTTGATAAAATAAACATTGGTTTAAAAATTTCGAAATCTTTTTACGCTCTACCACTTTTGTCTTTCCCAGGTCTTTTTATTATACAATAATTGTATAAAATTATTATGAAATACACTTTACCTTTTCAATTTTATGAGTACACACAGAAAAGTGGGAAAGCGGTGCGTGTATTATACAACTTTCAACACTCTACGTTTTATGATTATAAATGGATTTTTTTTTAAAAGATCAATGTTCAATTGGGAAAGGAACACATAACATGTTTTTCCACAATGACAATATTTTTCCTTTGCTAAATGTCGTCAGTACTTGTCATTTACGTAGAGAATCAGTGTTCCGAGATGTGTTCAGTTAAATATACATAAGTACATAAATCCGGCCATTCCAAGATGAAGTAGATAAGTCACTGAGCAATTAAGATTTCGGCCGGTTTTAGACAAGATATCGTTAATGGAGAATCAATCAGGATGCTAATATGACCTATAGTAAATTTGAAAGTAATTTTTAAATTTTGATTGCTTGAATATCCTTCTGAAAACTATGGCGATATTATACACGACTTCATTGGATTACATCATTGGATAGAAGTTCCTGCAAAAAAAGGGGCAACCATAAAATTATCGATATCAAAAAGACTGCCCCATTAGGATAGAAGCAACAGGGTTTGGGACTCACATATGGTTAATTTATTATTACAAAGGATATTATTATTCTAGATTGAGTCAATTATGTTCGTAATTCTTTTCGATGAATTATTGACTAAATTTATTACCAAATTACTATGAATTATATCCTTCGTAATAAAACATTATTCAGAAAATAAATTGCTAAACAATGTTGCTTCAATTCTAGTGGCGTAGCATTTATCATCATTTTTAACAATCATTTCCATGACTGCCAAATTTTTGCTAAGGGGACTTTCATGCAATGAGGTTGTTTTCGGGTAGTTATCAAGTTTTATTTTGTAGTTTTTATTGATGGATGAACACCAGCAAAAGCCTCGATAGTTGTAGAAACAAATTTAAAAACCGATACTAGTAATCCGGGTAACATAAAAGAAGTGTCACCCATAAAGGATCAGCACAAGACCTCCGGCAAGATATTCAACAGTAACCGAGTGTATGCGGAAGAAGACAGAGGTATCTAAATCCTTTATTAAGTCACCTGAAAATGAGCTTTTCCAGGAATTATTATTCTTTTTTAATGTGTATAGTCAATAAAAGATAGAAATCAAAATCTAATTTAAATCAATAATAGCTACGATTTTAAATTTAAACGATCCTTCGGGAACTTGAAGAAGTCTTAAATTCTGCTTTAAAACGATTACCAATACTCAGTCTTTCTTGGAATTCCACGAATTTTGTTGTCTTATGATTATGGTGTCCAACCGTTGATTAGATCTAAATTAAGAAGGTTTACTGTTATCGGTGAATATACATCTATCTATTATTTATGCTAATATCGCTACAGAAAACGACAGCGATATTATATTCTGCTGATATTTATATCTTCATTTAAATCTAATGTTGAAAAATTACTTAAGGTTATGTATAGGTTTGTTCCAACAAGCACGTAAAACACATCGATAACTGACAGACTGCTCATGTTCTCCCCCCACTCTTTTGATTCTGAATTTGATTTGTTGGTTTTCCCATTTGATTCATCCAGCAGTAATACAATATTTGGATTTATTAGTTATCAATTAGTTTTAATAGCTTGTTGGAGCATACCTTATGTTATATATGCCATATGTTTTTCCAATAAGTAAACAATTTGAGCGATAATTAAATAATTATTTTCATGTTTTTTCCCGATAACTTCTTAAATAAATTAGGAACCCCAAAAAGGTTTAAATGGGACCACCTTGGGAAAATACTCTACAAGATGCAAAAGGTTTCGTTCCAATTGGTCCACCCATCTCTGAGTAATCGGTGAACATACATAGAAAAAAAAAAAAAAAAAAAAAAGGCACAAAAAAAAGTCACATACGTATCGAATTGAGTAACCTCCTCTTTCGTTCGAAGTCGGTTAAAAAATAAATTGAATCCCAATGGAATACCTTCCTTATTAGTGTAATTATCTTCATATGTTAAAGTTAAAAAATGTCTGCGAAGATTTGTAATCCTTTCTTTAATTTAAAGTAGGCTATTGTTTGGAATGATATTTTGGTGTAAAGTTCACCAGAATACATTTATTTACTTATCCAAAAGTTGATATTTTTACATATTATGATAATTACACTTCCACAGCACAGGAAGGAACTGTGTGTATTCCATTTTATTTGTATTTTTTCTATTCCATTTAATTTGTATTTTATTCAAATTATTAGCTAAACCCTGAAAAGCTTTGCAGTGGCTCACATTAATATCAACTTTTAGATAAGTAAATAAATGTATTCCAGTGAAATTTACCCCCAAAATATCATTCCAAATCATATTCTTTTTTAAATTACTTAATATAAAGTAAATTAACTCATTAATTACACAAAAAAAACTTGAGTAATAATCAATAATATTTTATACATAGAATGTTATTAAATATTAAGAACTTGAAAAAGAAGAAATTGATAAAAAAGACAAATATAAGCAAAACTAGTTATAAATACAATTTCCAAAGTTATGCTAGTGCACATGATTCGGAGTATTTTTCACTAAAGTTAAAGTTAACCATTTTAAAAGGTAACCTCCCGTTTCTACTATATAATCGATAATCGGTTACTCAACATACTACTACCTTGAGGAAAGTAACGAGTCAACGGCATAACTAAACAAGATTATTGCGTAGCTTTAATAGCGATCTGCCGGCCACTGCGCGTCTTTATCTCCTTAGCTTATAACATCTCTCCTACCTTCTTCTTGTCACGGTCTTCTCTAGCCTATATGCTCTTATATGGTCTTCTCTAGCTCTACCCTATGCTCTAGAACTGGCCCCAGGTACAGCTTGGTCCGAATAGCTCTTTTAAAACAAGCAGGTTTATCATGTCTGGACGAACGAGTACCATCTTCATACCTGCCACACATTAGAGATATACCAGGTCTGCAAGTTTAAAATGTCGTTTATTTCTTAAAATATATACACAGTAATTTAAAAAAAAAGTATAATATATTTTATTCAAAGTACTGGCCCTCACTTTCTACACATTTTGTCCATCTCTCGGGCAATTTATGGATACCATTCCAAAAGAATGCTTCATCTTTATTTGAAATCCATTCATCGAGCCATTTTCTTACATCCTCCAAATTGTTAAAGTGTTGCTCAGCCAATGAGTGTTCCATCGATGAGAAGAGATGATAATCAGAAGGCGCCAGGTCAGGTGAATACGGCGGGTGGGGTAGGAGTTCCCAACCAAGCGAAGAAATTGTTTCCTTAGTCAATCTGGCTGAATGTGCAGGAGCGTTATCATGCTGAAGAATGACTTTGGCGTGCCTGTGAGCCCATTCTGGGCGTTTTTCGATCAATGCGTGACTCAAATTGATCATTTGTTGTCGGTATTGACTGTTTCGCCGGGTTTGAGAAGCTCGTAGTAGACTACTCCCTTCTGATCCCACCACACACACAGCATTGTCTTCTTCCCAAAACGATCCGGTCTTGCACTCGATGTGGATGGTTGTCCTGGCGTTACCCATGATTTTATTCGTTTGGGATTCTGAAAATAAATCCATTTTTCATCGCCAGTTACAACTCGATGCAAAAAACCCTTTCTTTCGTGGCGTAAAAGCAGCATTTCGCACACAGTTTTTCGTTTTTCCATCTGTCGTTCGTCCAATTCATGTGGAACCCATTTTCCAACCTTTTGAATTTTTCCCATAGCTCTCAGGCGATCGGAAATGGCTTGCCTAGTGACATTCAACTGTTCTGCCATCATTTGTTGGGTTTGGGTATTGTCTTCGTCTAATAAAGATTGCAATTCGACGTCCTCAAACTTTTTTGGTCGATTTTCTCGTTTTTTATCAGTAACATCAAAATCACCACGTTTGAAACTTTGAAACCAACGTTCACATGTCTTGACGGTTGGAGCAAGATCGCCATAAGTCTCAACAAGAATTCGATGACATTCAGATGCCTTTTTCTTTTGATTGAATAAGAAAATCATGACATGCCGCAAATGCTCTTTATTTGGCTTAAAATTAGACATTTTTAACACCAAAGAAAGGTATGATACGTCCATGTAAACGACTTAAAAACAACTGACTTTTGTAAACAAATGACTAATAAACAAAATAGCGTTTAGAGATAAGCAAATCATTCAATAGGCTAAGAGCGCATTCTATTGGAATTAAAACGACATTTTAAACTTGCAGACCTGGTAGCTTCTCGTCGGGAATCTTTCTTATAATCTGTAGGTGGAGAAGACATATGGATAGCATCATAAATATTGCTTCTCTCTTCCTATCATCATAGCTCTCCTTTGAACTACTGAGCATTCTCTTATTTCACCTTGTTTCTTCCGACCTTACCTGTAGCCGTTTATGATCTTCTTTCTCTCTTTCTAGACATTGGTTCAAGGCTGGATGTCCTCCCACCCTAAGTGTTCGCATAAAAATAGGACTATAACCTATATGGCTAAGTGTTTGCATCAAAATAGGACTATAACCTATATGGCTAGCATTACTGAAAGATGCAGTGGAATGAATTTAACAGAGGTTTCTTTCTTCGTTTTGGACAAAAGATCGCTAAATGCCATCCATCACAAACAACACATTTTAAGAATGTTCTATATTTTTGTTTAACGTGACCTCTATGCAAACACCTTAAAGAACAACCTTTGTTTCTTATAATTGTTTAAGTTTCTTCCAATGAATATTCTCGGGCCTTGTAACATTCTTCACTAGAGTGGTGACCTTGACCTTAATTTTCTCTGTAAGATTCCGCAGAATCAAATTCGGCGTCTAAATCAGCTCCCTTTCATCTAAATCTAAATCAAATATTAATGCTTCTAATAGCATGATCAACTAAAAATAACCTTTCAGCTTTATCTTGTAACTGAGTTAAATATATTTGTACTTTCTGTTTATCCTCACCCTCTAGAACTTCGTTAAGCTTACTTAAATTGGAAGGGAATGTTCTCCTCACAGGTTTCCCCTAAAGTTTTAATTTTCTGTTATGACAGGTTATAATTACAATAAATTACAGGTTTTTATATCATGCATGGGCACATGATTTGGAATATTTTACAAAAGTAAAGTATTATGAGGTAACCTCATGTTTCCAAAAACTTAATCAGCAATCGATTACTCAAGAACTTAAAAGTTGGTTTTCAGCTCAAGTTGTCAACAGAACTTCAAATATCTCAAAAGTTCAAATGACTATAATTCTGAAAATACTTGTTGGAATTTGGTTAAATTTGTCATTTTTTATTTATTTTTGTGTGTACTTAATATGTACGAATTTTTATCGAAATCTGAGGGGGTGGGTATAATATTGAACTTCGGTTGGATGATTTGACATGGAAGGACCATACTTTTATTTACACAAACAAAATCAACTTGAACTGATAACTATACAACTAACATTATTTACAAAAAAGAAACATATCTCCAGTCTGTTCCCTTAACTCGTCTATCTTCTCGTGACTTCAGTTGCACTGGTATAGCTTGACAGCCACTCGGCTCCGAACTCTCTCCTAACCGAAATCTCTTCTGTGGACACTAATACTCTTTATCCGCTGGTTTTTAATGATACAGACCACAATCGCTTCAAAAACAAATATAGCCTCATTTAATCATTACTCTTCAAATACTCTTGTCTATCTGCCTTCTTTCTTCTTTCCCGCCACCCTGTCCCATTGGATTTAATCACTCAACTCAATTTCACTGTAGTAAAGTTGGACTCTTCTCTTTCCTTTTGCCCCCCCCCCCCCCAGTAAAGGTATGATGTCCACCTCCGATTTGGTTGGAATCTGCAAATCTTGATTTTTACTAATATTGGGAAGTTATCTTCAAAGTTTCATGGTGGTACAATTTTTAGTAGGTAAATGACCAATTTTAATCCATTTTTCTGTACTATATGAATGAGAAATAATAGTGATAACTAATTTCCTGTGTTTGTTTTGGTTTATTGTCCACTACTGTTACAATAATTATAATTACCAATTATATCACCTGGGCCCTATTTCATAACAATATTGTAGTACTCAATAGTTCATGAATGCAAGTGTTCTAACTGCCAGGTACAAGTAGGGATTCTATGATTCTATTTCAGTATCAATTCTTCTTTTGATACAATACTTTTCCTGAAGTATACTCTATATAATATACTCTATACTCTATATAATATACTCTGATACTCTATATAATGTATTACGATAAAACATTAACTGGGAAAAACCTGGTGATTGAGCTGATGATCACCTCCTTGAATGACCGATGACCAAGAAACTTAACTTCTTTATATAGTACTGCAATCAAGATTCTTCTTGAATTGTTGTGGTACATGTTATTTTTATTATGATTTTAATATTGTATGTTACAAATTAATTTTATAGAATCGTCGTTGGGTTTTGTTGGTTAAGTTTTTAAAAATTTGTTTATTATATTCTTTAAAAACATTTCTTAAAGGTAAATAAGGAAGTTATTCCAATAGTATTTCTGATTTTCAGATAGCAGCTGATGGAAGGCGGAGTCAAATTTTTTTAGCTCTTTCAACTGCAGCCGAATTTCGAGACCATTTATCAACATTTAGTGATTATTATGCTTCCCTCGGTAATAAATATCAATAGTTTTCCCATTAGCAATTGATTTATACTAGCTCTGTTATTTATTATGTAAGTTTTGACAGTAATATAATATTTTTTAGTTGAAATGTATCTGATAAACTAATCCCATATTTACCTTATGAAATATTTCAATAATTTTAATTGGTTGTATATGCGGAATAAAAAAAGCCACACAGATTAACGTAATTACTGGTTGTGGTTTAGCATTATCTGCGACCAACCTCTTCAATCATCAGTGTATTGTGATGTTAGTTTCTAGTAGTAATACTAGTAGTCCTAGTATTTTACAATTGTAAAATTTATATTATTATTTACATCATACGCTATTTCTGAAGTCAACTGCTGGCATAAAAAATGTCCTACAGAAAATGCCATATTAATTTGTAATATAATCACAATAAATTTTGATTATAAGCAGAAGATCCCAAACTTATTAATAAGCTGTATTGACATCCTTTATGGGAAAAAAGCCTCTCCCCAAAGGAGTTTGGAATGTTGAACAATACTTAATAAAAGGAAATATCTAAATTAATATTAAATAACATTTGATATAAGCATTTTCATTATAAAAATAATACTAGTGGGGTGCCCCTGTTCCACCCACATCTACTATTATCGCGATACACTGATGATTGAAGATTTCGGTGAGAGATAAGTAGAAGAAGAAGAAGAAGAAGAAAAGTAATTTTTATTCTGGGACATTTAGTCCCCTAAGAATAACAAAAATGAACAAAATTAATAGCCATTTGTCTGGTTAGTTGGAAAAAATATAATAAAAAACAATAAAAAGAAATAAAGAATTAAAATATAAGGTAGACACAAAAAAGAAAAGCAATACAATAAAGATACCAAAGACAGAATGGTGAAAGAAAAAATGTAAGATCAACATTTGGATGTACAGTACAAAACTTTGGTCAGCTTTTGAGCTTAAGAGATATATATAAATAGATATAATATATATAATATCAATACTTCCACTTACTATATATTTCATATATAGGTAAGTGAAAGTAAAAATCAAATAGATTTATCCTTAATACTGTTTTCACTATTTACATATTTACATAGCCATCGGGGATTGGAGAATTAGGAGGTGATGAAATAGTAGGGTTTTGAAGGATGTGAGGGATGAAGTTTTTCGGATGAGACAGGTAATGAATTCCAGAAGGTGATAGCACGGATGATAAAGGATTTTGTAAAGGATGCAGATTGGTAAAAAGGGATATACAGGCTAGACGTTTGGGATCTGGTATTTAGAGAATGTATAGAGGAGCAGGGTTTGAACAAACTGAGGATATAAGGAGGTTTCTTGGTTCTGAAGGTTTGGAAAAGATATACTCCTAGGAAGTATTGCCGTCGGAAAACTGGGTAGAGCCACTTCAATTCTGCATACCAGCTGGAGACGTGGGAGCGCCTGGGGACACCGAAGATGAATCTAATGAAACAATTCATTAGTCTCTTCAACCTCATTTCATGCATGCCAGACAGTCCCCCGTATACAAGGCAGCCGTAGTCAAAATGGGGAAATATAAGAGAGGAAACTAGGAGTTGACGGGTTTTTGGGGACAAGCAATCACGTGATCTAAGGAACTGTTTGAGGATAGCTATGGATTTTCTGGTGATTTCGGAAATATGATTACTCCACGACAAGTGCTGGTCAAAGACCACACCAAGGTTTCTGACATAGGATTGGAGCTGAATGGTTTGATTATTAAGACGGAGTAAGGGGTAATAAGGGAGGGAATTAAGAAGATGCCTGGAGCCAATTAGGATTGCCTTAGTTTTTTGTACGTTCAGTCTTAACTTATTTTTTTCTGCCCAGGCGTTGATGCTGTTTATATCTTCTTGAACTTTTCGGATTGCCTCTTGCATTTTAGAGGGATGGAAGGATAGGTAGATTTGGAGGTCGTCTGCGTATAAGTGGTATTGTGAATGGTTGATGGACTCGGGGAGATCGTTAATATAAACAGAAAAGAGAGTTGGAGAAAGTGAGGATCCCTGTGGTACACCTCGTGTTAGTAAAGGAGATGAGGACGGGGGTTAATCGGGAATGTGAACGTTGGGATAGGAAGGAGAGGAACCACTTCAAGATGCTGTTTGACATGGAGAGGTTTTGGAGTTTAGAAAGGAGGATCTCATGATTGACGGTATCGAACGCCTTTGTGAAATCAAAGAGAATTAGGATGGTGATTTTATGTTCATCTATAGAGGATTGAAGATCCTGAGTGATCTTCAACAGAGCAGATTGTGTGGAGTAATGAGAACGGAAACCGGATTGAAGAGGGTTGAGGAGAGAATTTCTTTCTAGGAAGTCATTGAGCTGGGAGTGGACAATTCTTTCAAGCGGTTTGGATAGGTTAGACAGAATGGAGATAGGATAGTGCTAAATCACAACTGAAATTTGATATTTTTAAGATTTATGTACATGTAAATGTATTTCCACATTTCATATGGATTTCATTTAAAGCTCACCACTTAGCTAAGTTTAAGATTGATATTGGGATCATACAATGAAATCCTTATTCGATACGGTAATATACATACGTATATTGTAAATATTGAGTATACTTTTGTGTGTCAGCACTATCTGCAGCTGATCCCTTTTAAAATTAATAGAGAAATATATACTGTTGTACAGAGGGACAAAGCGCCAATCTAGGTGGAAATAGTTTACATCAATTAAATGAAAACATCATACCGATTTCATGAAAACAGCAATCTAGCTAAGGAATTTATAAATTATTAATTGCTTGAAGCTAATATTAACAGAATAAGAGATGTTTGAACTCGTAAGATCCCTCATAATGCTAAATCAGTTTATTTCCGTATAATATTGCAAAAGCAATAAAATCGATGAGTGAAACGTATTTTAAAAAAAGAAATTATAATAGGCAATGGAAGACGATTCAGAAATTAAGTTTATATTAGCTCTTGGTTTTTTAAATTTGGGTATAGGAGAGGGTATTCATTTTCAATAGACAGTAAGTTTTTTTGTTTTTTTTATTTTAAAAAAAAAAGGATTAAAAAAATCTTACACCCAGATATTTTCACAGAATATTTAAATTAATCATTCATTATGAATTGATAATACCTGTTAATAAAGGTGTGCAGTTTTTTTAAAGGTGTAAAACTATCATTGTTGAGAGCCTTTATTTTTAATATTTGGAGGCATTACGGAAGTGCAAATGAAATTTATAAAGTGGAAACTTATCGAGTCAGTGTCATTTAGAAAACAGTACTGAAATCTCCAAAACTAAAGTATAACCATATTCATAGGCCATAAGTATGAAAATGAAAAGCAAATGGCAAATTTTTTCCAAAAGAAATTTTTATATTTCTAGTATCAAAGAATAGATAAAAATGAAAAAAAAAATCATGCCGGTTTCATGAAATCAACATGTAATATTAGTTACAGATCAAATAATAAAAGATGGGCTGTAAGGAGTTAAGAAGATAAAATTAAGGTTAAAAAAAGATAATCAGAAATTCAGAACAAAGTTAGAGAAAAAGTGGGTTTGGTGCTCAATAGTCTGAAGCTAGCTTTTCGTCCTACGAACAAGGAAAATTCCGCCAGTTCTTCTATTACTGGTATGAATGAGAATATTCTTTATAAATTTTATATACTTTTATTAGAATTTCATCGAGTTACAATATTGATGACCAGAATTTAAAATATTTCATAATTGACTCAAGAGAATTGTAAAGAAGCCCGAATAAAAATTAAAGAATCTTTAGAGAGTTTCACTCACGCAAAGGCACACGAGTCTTGACAAACTGAGATATGGTGAATATGTTATGGTTGAAATCAGATCTTCTCATTAACCCTTTAACGCCTGTAGACTGATATATCACTTCCGCCCGCTTCAGTGTTAGAAGACTGAAACTGTGGACCTTATTTTAATAGATTTCTTAACTCTTTCCATTTTACTATTGCACTATGATAAAACCCCCAGTAGTCAGCACCTTAAGAGATGTTTCTGTGGCTTCTTTTAAAACAAAAATTGAATTTTTACTCTTCGCTTTCGGATATATCGTATCATTTTTTAAGAATGCAACATTCATAAATCCTAGGTAACAACTTAAGTTAACAAATAAACAGATATATAAAACATTTAATATAACAGTTCTAAAAATTATATGAAATTATGTCTACTTAGGTACGTTCCTACACGTATTTTTTTAATTTCATGAATATTAGAGGAGCATGGCGAGCAGACAAAATACTCATCATTTTCTTATTCATATGCAGGACGAGTGCAGGACATATGAAAATTATTTTTACATAATTGGCATTCGCGTTTCTCCCACCCTGTTTCCAGCCCGTCCGGTATTTCCCGATGACGAGGTTTATGGTTTCCTCAAAAATTTCTGAGGGTTGTAAACTAATTGAAAAGTAAAATGGGGTTCTTTTCGGGTTTTTTCAAATTAATTTTACCTGCACGCGGCTAACACATTGAGGTTTTCCCTCTACGATAGAACAAAGTAGAATCTGTGTTTTTTGTAAGAAGAAAAAGAGACCGCAAACAAAATATGTTTGCAAAGAATGCAATGTCCATTTATGTCCTGTGCAATTTTTATAGATTTCTTAAAATGTAGAATTAATTAGTAGTATTACATAAAAAAAAACATAAATAAAGTTTTTAAATTAACCAATGCCGGTCCAAAATCCGGATGAAAAAGGAAGATGGAATACTTAAGAAGAAAAATATGAATAAGGAAGAGTGAATGTGGCAAAAAGGATTCAGGGAACCGGGCACGGCAGCCAGTCTAAGGTCTCAGGCCACAGGGCCCGCAATGCACTCGCACTGCTCAGATGCTAAAGAGTTAATATCTTTAGGGATACTACTTGGAAATCGAGAAAAGCATTACCAAGTAAACTTCCCTTACTAAAGCCTTTAGAAGTTAATAGCAGTATTTTGATGTTGGATTCTGAATAAGAATCTAATGTGGATTCAGATTTGAATGATTCAGTGTGATCAATTAAATCAATTATTGATATTAAAATTTAATGCATATTTTATTTGTATATTTATTTTTTGTTATTTTATAATTCATATATTTTTTTATGATTTTAAATTTTTTAGAATAGTTCAGCATCTTAAAAATAAATATTAATATGATTGATCTGTTATATGAAATTTACCAAAATAATTCTATTTTATTTTAAAAATAAATTTTATTTTATTTATTTTTTTATATCCTTTGTAAAAAAAAAAATGGCTTTTATTTATTAATTAGTGCCTAAATTTAATCATTTTGAATTATTAAAATGAAATAAGTTGCTTCCAGAATAATCTCTACCTAGATTCGCCATCTCTCCCACTGTGTATAGGCTTAATGTTGAAGCACCCTCTATTTTACTAATTGTACAACGGTTCAGTTAATTTATAAAGAAATCTCAAGTCTTCATTAGCACTTTAGTTCTTTTTTTCGCTAAATGCGAAAATGTCAAATAAATTATTACCTTAACATATTTTATAATAGAAGGATATTAAATTATATTTAAGTTGAATTACATCATAAAATAGAACATTAATGATTTATATTTGTATAATAATTATTCCCTCGAACTCCTACTCCTATGGTACTCCAACCATAACCAATTCTCTCAGAAAGCTCGCCTTCCATCCTGGGCTCTCAGAATCCATGCCAAGCAGATTCTCAACCATCTATTGGGGCCCATTCTTGGCATCTGGCCAACACACTTCCATTTTAGCATAGGGGCAAACTTTCATTTTAGCACGTATCCAACTAAGTATGTCCTCCATACATTTAGTACTAACTCAGTTACTTCTTTTCAGGTCAAGGATAGTTTGCTTTATTTGGTTCTGAGTAATTCTTAGCTTAACATACAATATTTGCGTTAAGTTTTATGTTTTGTGCCCTATACAGGATTACAGAGTAAACACATTTAATTAGAGCGTTGATTTTTAATTGGTTGGAATGGTTCCCTTTTATTATAAATTTAAAAGATTGAAATTTTTGCCAATACATCCTCATTGGTCTAAGTTATCTTTCTCCATCTTATAATTAGATAAGATAGTTTTTTCCAGGTAAATATATTCATCAACAAAAGTTTCTTTTTCTTATTAGACTTTGTACTACACATATACTTACATGCTTCGGGGTTATGATCCTCGTAGGACCAGGGCCTCCTCGATGATTTTTGCCACTCCTCTTGGTCCGCTGCTGCAATCCTCAACCACCCAACGATAAACTGTCTCAGATCCGCCTCGATGTACTTCAGTCATCGAAGTGATGGCCTGCCTCCCCATGTGACTCCTCCAGGTCGTCCTTACAGAATCTTACTCAGCTCCTGGTCCAGACTTCTTCACATGCCCTAGCCATCTTGTAAAGGTAGCATTATTTCTGGCTGTCATAACCTATATGTTCCACTTCCAGCGTGGAAGTTTTAAACTATTTCCCTTGCTTATCTCGATAGTCTTCAAAATCTGAGCACTCGCTGAATGGCAAAGTAGCATCCATTTCCCATTGCTATTCTAACACCAATCTCTGCTCCAATAATCCTGCCTACCTCGTTGGTTCTGATGGCTCTTGCAACTTTCTTCATACATAGGTTGAAGAGAGTGGAGACATTAGTATCTCTTGCATTATTCCAGAGGTGATTGGAAATTCTTTAGAGAGCACTCCCTGCGGTTTCAGCCGAAATATGTGTTCTCTATGATCATTCTTATCACTTGGGTACACTTTCTGGACACTTTCCGCGAGAGAAGGATCCTCATCAAAGTTTAGTGGTAATAAATAAGTATATAATACGTATAACTTATAAACAATAAATAAGTGGTGCAGATCAACATTAAATTCCAGCGACTTCTCTAGTACATGACAGGCTGTTAATGGTTGATCATGCCCTCTGAAACTGCATTGGTACTCTCCAACCTCCCTCTCCATGTGGCCCATACGTATAGCTTGACAAAGTACAAAATTTACCTGGGAATCGCATGTGTGGACTGTAACGTCAATTTTGTGGCCAATAGAAAGGCTCTATAACAGTTGGCATACCTACCTTACTTTTTTGTTAGTTTTTATTTTTATTTTTATCGTGTTTGTTGTTAATATAAATGTTTTTTCATTTTTGTCAGTTTGATAAAATCTCTCCACTCTATTCTATTTAAGACTGCATTTTTAAATAAATTATTTAAAACTTTTTTTTTTTACATTTCAATTTTTTAAGAGTTTATGAAAATTAAATATTCATTATTACAAATTTTTTTTATTATTATTATTAATTGAAATTTTCTTTGTAAATTTATATCTGAACTAAAGTTTTTTTACGTTAGTTTTTACTTGGTTTACCCACTAAATATTTATATAATAATAATGCTTTTATATAGATAATAATCTATATCTGTACCTCAGAGGTAAACTGTCGTAACTGACATTATTAAATTTTTAAAAGAGAGCACTTTGAATTTAAATTTTTCATATTTCTTGTCGTAAAAAAAAAAAGTAATACTAATAATAGGTTAAATGAAACACCATTCATCAGGAATATAAATACGAATACCTTTCGCTAGAAATAGAATAATAGAAATAATTCAGTTACAACAATAATTGGAAACTCGAGAATTTTGTAGTTACAACAGTTTACCTCTCAGGAACAGATATAGTACTTTTATTCTTTTATACAAAACATTTAAAATTGCATTCATTGGATATCTTATTATTATGCTTTGTTTTTATATTGTAATTGATAATTATTTCATGAAGTATAGAATTCTGGCTATCTATTTGTCATAATGTATACCATAACCTGACACATTTCAAATGTAGCGCCAAAACAAAAGTAGGCATGGCTTATTTAAGCTCCGCCCTCAGTTAACTTCTTATGTTGTCCATAGTTATTAATTGCTGGCTGCACCTTGTAGCCAATACTCAACAGAGAGATCCCCTGGTAATGAGATTAGTTTAGGTTGTATTCTTCCGGGTTCCATTCTTTCGTCCGAACATCACAGATGAGTTGGAGCATTTGCTCCCATACTTCTTCGTCACCATACTTAAGGAGCTCAGCTTGAATACCATCTTTGCCCGGAGCCTTTGTGATTTCTGACTAGATAGATAGATAGATAGATAGATAGATAGATAGATAGATAAAAGCTTTATTTAAAATAAATTTACATTCTCTCCTAAAATTTAAAAAAAAAAAAAAGCCTGTTTTGGCATGGTATAAAACCGTCTGCCAAGAGCTGCCCATAATAATAATTATACAATAAATCTACTATAATACGAACAACATGCCACAAAAGAAATAAATAACAAATCCATAAAAAAATAAAATAAAATAAATAAATACATCTATTACATCTAGTCAAATAATTTTAGGAAATTATTTATAATCTATACAAAAAATAAATGAATAATTAACTTAATAGGTGGTATATGAATAGTATAAATATTTCGTTACTGCATTAAGATAAATATTTTGATATACATATTTTGCAAATATTTACCTAGAAGGTGTTATGTATTATACTGTTCGATCAAAAACATTCTGTATTTATATGCTGACAGGTGGTATTGATATAGACTATTCCAATCTTTTCCATTTAAAATTTCTATTAATTCGTTTAAATTAATCAAAGTTTTTTTGAAAAATTTATACCTGTATTCATTTAGAATTGGACAAACAGCCACATAGTGATATAAATCTTCAATTACATTCAAATTGCAGAGTGTACACATTCTTTGATCTTCACTTCTCATAACACTGTTGTTAAGGGACACTAATTGCCCTCGCAATTTGAATATTATCTTGATAAATTTCATTTTATTTAAATCTGTTATATAATGGCTGTCACCTAAATCACTGTTTAATTCTTTATAGAGTCCGTGAAAATTAGACGCCCTCGCTTTCGCTATCATATCACCCTTAAAATGAGTTTTTAATTCATCTATAATGTTTGCTACTGTAAGGTTATTGTCATATTCTAATGAAATATTTTTTCTATTAAAGAGCTGGGAGTTTTCATTGTGCCAAAATAATTTCTTTTTAATAATTTCTGCGGCCAAAATCTTTGGTAGCCTTGATTCAGGTAAAGAAAGCACCTTTCGTACATATTTTAAATGTAAATGTAAAGTATAAAAATATATTGGATTAAAATTTGATTCCAAGTATAAAATGTAATGAGGTGAATTGACAGGAAGAGAGAATAACTTCTTGATAAAAAATAAATTAAGTTTTTCGACTTCGACATAATTGTGGTATCCCCAGACTTGGCTTCCATAACAAATTATTGACCGTACAGCGGAATTATAAACATCTATTTTTTTGGAAATTG
This sequence comes from Aelia acuminata, assembly GCA_911387785.2. Lineage (NCBI taxonomy): Eukaryota > Metazoa > Arthropoda > Insecta > Hemiptera > Pentatomidae > Aelia > Aelia acuminata. The sequence goes on from OU426979.1 coordinate 95,789,194, forward strand.
GTATTTCGTATTGATTTAGTAGACTATTATAGATTGTATTTAGTGCAAACTTTGACGTATTTAACTTATCTTTGAAATGAGTTTTAAGATTACAAAGAGGACTAAGACCGATACCCAGATAACTATAATAATTAACCACTTCTAAATCGTTTCCGTCCATTTTCCATTTTTCTTTCTTTCCTAGTTTTCCCCCGTTCCGGAATACCATAATTTTCGTCTTCTCAAAGTTGACTGACGAATTCCATAAGTTGCTGTATTCCACCACCCTATCTATCATCCTTTGAAGTACTCCAGGTTCCGCTGCTAGCAAGACAATATCATCAGCATACATTAAGCAGCGTATGTTCACTCCCCCAATCGAAACACCTCCCCCGATGAAATCAGAAAAATCATTTACAAAGAGTGAAAACAAAAGGGGTGACAGTAAACAGCCCTGCCTCAGTCCAACAGACGTTTCAAAAGCTTTTGTAACGCCGCCACTAGTCCAAACACAAGATTCCGTATTTTTGTACATGGCCTGAAGGGCATTTACAAATTTAGTAGATATTCCTAACATGTATAATTTATAAAAAAGAGAATTTCTGTCCGGTGAGTCGAAAGCTGCCTTAAAATCGATGAACAAACAATACAATTTTTGACGTTTCTTACTCGTTTGGATTTTTATAATATTCATCAAATTAAAAACGTTGTCAATAGTAGAATATCCCCTTCGGAACCCAGCCTGAAATTCATTTAAGATTTTATTTTCTTCTGTCCACTGTTCTAATCTTAGTAACATCAAACCAGTAAATAATTTGGCTATACAATCCGAAAAAGATATTCCCCTATAATTACTGACACTATCCAACGCTCCTTTTTTAAATAACGGATAAATTATAGACTGTGCAAAACTATGTGGGATGTTGGAACTATCATTTATTGAATTGAAAAAAAATAGCAAATGTTGCAGAAAAACATCAGGACAACCTTTGAAAAATTCGTAAGGGACTCTATCATAGCCTGGAGCTTTCCCATTTTTCGCTTTTTTTATAACTTTCTTAAGCTCATCCATTTCAAAATTGCAGTCTAGAGTATCGCATTTATTAAATGGTGGTGCATACAAAATCGGCGGTACTAAAATCAACGGATTCAATAACCTTTCAAAATATTCAACCCATTGTTCACCTCTAATATCTGAACTTCCAATAAACTTTCTTTTTTTAATTATATTTATTAGGTCCCAAAACCCTTTTGTATCCTTAACAGTTTTAAACTTATCAATAATCCCTATATAAAATTCGCTTTTTTTTAATTTGCACAATTCTTTGTAATCTTTATTATTACTAATATATAGCCGTCTAATGACATCGCTTTTACAATTTCTATACAAATTCAACAAAGCAAGAGTTTTCTTTCTTGATTTGAAACATTGAAAATCAAACCACTTGTGATTTCTGACTAAGCACTGTTTCCAAAATTTCTTTTCATTCAGGAGGCAGTCATGCTCATGCAGTTCCTCTGAGTCCAAAGTCTGGTGGAGATCAGCATCCTGGGAGTCTTTTTTTTTTTTATCCTCTTCTACCTCAGTGTTTAGGTTATATGGGTTTTAACGGGAGAGGGTGGGGGATTGATGCAGTATATTATTAAATGTTCCCTGGCTCTGGGTTATGAACTTGCTATCTTCAGTTTATCAAACTGATGTTTTCAGGGGCAAATGCATATTTCCTAATGTGTTAGCCTACTCAGCCATTCCACCACCCTGCAGTCGATCTTCTTGTGAATTTCTTTGGTCATTGTTTCAGAGCTCCTGTTCAATACTGGGGGGTCTGCTACATTTTATATGACCAGGAGCCCTTTTCTTGTAATGATAAATCTTCTTTTATTTGGTGAAGGTTTTGCTTCATATTAATAAGAAAACTTTTTCTTGCATTAAATCCCTTTATTTACTATTGTATGTGACTATCCCTGAAGGGGACAATAATTGATTAGTATAGTATTTGATAGGCTACGTACGGTATTGGGGGGGGGGCCTTACTCTCCTTTGTCCTGCACCGTCTCTCCTTCGGATGGGCTGGGGTCTTGGATTATTTCCCTCTGGCGGTGTGCCGTAATGTGGGCCTGGATGGAGTTTCTTAGTCATCAATTGGTGGTAGGCTGTGTTCACATAGAGCTGGCTGCAGGCAGAGTCCCCTCGTGCGTCCATGGAGGTGATTAAAGTCCATGTCAAAGGAGAAGAGGGGGTGACCACGCATGGGCCTGCTTAGGTGCTGCTGGGCGACCCGTGGGTGGGTATGTGTAGAAACTTGAGCCCCTCTGATAATCATAATATATTTTGATATATAATAAAAATTGGATTGGACTTTGGGTAAATCCAACATTCTGCCCCCCTAAATTTGGCTCAGCCAGATTTAAGAAATATGAATGGACGAGGTGGGGGCATATATTCCTGAATTAAACAAAACTCAACCAGTCTCCAGCATTTAAATTTACAAGTAAATGGTAGAGGCCGATAACCAATAAATAAGGCCGCAAGCCTAGGCAAGCTAGATTCTGTGGCACATAGAAACATTCAAATACTATACGCATAAATAGATAATACCATATAACGCAAATAAATACTATACAATTATTAAATAATAAACTTTAAAAAGACGCAAACATATTTAAATACTAATTATGACTATAAACATAAATAGATATCACAAACTAATCAATACTATATAAGAATAAATATTACATGCACACTAACAAATCAATAAATACTATATTAGAGTAAATAGTTGAATCATATGTATACGAATAATTAATAAATAACCATAAACATATTTAAATACTGTGGAATACCTGATGGAAACCATATCAGGTTTAGCGACTGTATCCACTTTAAAACTCAAGCACAAGAACAAACAGTCAAGCTTCCTTGTCTGCAAACAGTGGTACCAAGGAAAAAAAAAAAGGAATAAAATTATGGCAGATTGCCTGTGGATAAACACAAAATATGTTCTTAGATGAAGTTAAAATGTATGCCATCCACCATGATAAGCCCAGGCTCATAAATGGAGAAATTCAGCTTCACAAGGGGAGCCACTCGACAAGTGTCATGGTTGTGACCAACAAAATCGGATGTCTCCCCGGGAACTTAAGAGTTTTCTGTATTGGACGATTCATCTGTGGTGGCCTTTGTTGCAGGTGATACACATGAATGTACATTTACATTTCGATGCGTAATGCCTTACTCTAAGGCAATTTGAGCAGAGCTTGGCCGACCCAACAAAATCTTGGCGGTCCTGGGGGCCCAAGGCCAGAAATATGTAAAATGAAATGAAAATATAACTTTATTCTTGGACTTTTAGTCCCCTAAGAATAACAAAAAGGAAACATATGGTATTACATTTGTCTGACTAAAATTAAATCAGTAGGATGAAATTATATATATGACATATGTACATTATCCTAAATTATATATAGGATAATAAAAATACAAATAGTGTTTACACATTGTTCTAAATATTGACCATTTTTACATTTGTGAGGAAGATTGATTATCTAGGAGATGGGTGAATAAATGGTGTTTAAATGTTGCCAAGGAGGATGCGCTGCGTATGGAATTAGGCAGGGAATTCCAAAGATGGGTTGCACGTACTGTAAAGGATCGCTCAAAGGAGGCTGTTCTACGGGTAGGAACATACAGGTCGGTGGGATGGGATCTTGTGTTAAATAGGTGGATGGACGAACAAGGTGTAAGGAGGTCAAGGATATAGGTGGGTTTTTTTGTTCTGAAGGATTGGAATAGGAAGGAACCAAGGAGATATTGTCCTCTGGATTCAGGAAGAAGAAAACCTTGCTCAGTATACAATTGGGAGACGTGAGAGTGCCTGGGAAGACCGAGAATGAATCTGATAAGGCGGTTCATTAATCTTTTTAATCTCATCTCCAGTTCACCAGACAGCCCTCCGTATACCAGGCATCCATAATCAAAGTGGGGAAGGATGAGAGAGGAAACTTGGAGATGGCGGTGCTTCTGGGGAAACATCTGGGGAATCTAAGGAACTGTTTTAGGACTGCAATGGATTTTCGGGTAATTTGGGATACTTGATGTTTCCAGGAGAGATGATTATCAAAGGTGAGACCAAGGTTTTTTATGGAGTCTTGGAACTGAATAGGAGTGCTATTAATATATTATAGTGGATGATAGTAAGGAAGGAAATTCAGGAAGGGTTTTGAGCCGATAAGTATTGCTTTTGTTTTCTCTGGATTTAGCCGTAGTTTGTTTTCTGTCGCCCAGTGGTAAATACTGTTGATGTCCTCTTGAAGTTTTATAGCCGCTTCTATTATATTCGAAGGGTGGCATGATATGTAAATTTGGAGGTCATCGGCATATAGATGAAAGTGGGAGTGACGCAATACGGTTGATAGGTCATTTATATAGACGGAAAAGAGGGTTGGAGAAAGGGAAGAGCCCTGAGGTACACCTCTGGAGAGAGTTAAGGACGATGAAGGTGGTTTATTAGGAATAATAACTGCTTGTGAACGGGAAGACAGGAAGGACTGGAACCAGCGTAGTGCACTATTGGATGTGGATAGCTTATGAAGCTTGGAGAGGAGTATTGAGTGATCGACGGAATCGAAGGCTTTTGAAAAATCGAATAAGACCAGAATTGTAATTTTCTGTTGGTCCATGGCAGAGTAAAGGTCTTGTGTAATTTTTATAAGGGCAGATTGAGTGGAATAACCGGAACGGAAACCGGACTGGAGAGGATTAAGGAGTAAGTTTTGTTCGTGGAAGGATGTAAGTTGTGAATGGACTAATCTTTCCAATGGTTTCGAGAGATTGGAGAGGATGGCAATTGGTCTGAAATCAGAGGGCGTTGAAGGATGAGGAACTTTATTGAGTGGACGGATAAGTGCTTTTTTCCAGGCTGTAGGGAAGATGGAATTTAGTAAGGAAAAGTTGTATATATGCAGGAGCGCAGGAAGGATGGCTGGGAGACTAAGCTTTAACAATTTTACTGGGATTTGGTCATGGCCAGAGTCATTGGTTCGAGATTTAAGTACGGAGGTGATCAATTCATCGGGAAGGATATAGGAAAAGTAGAAGTTATTATCATTAAAAGGAATATCTGGGGGCTGGTAGAGGGATTGAGGCTCGTTCAGAAGGGATTTTGTGAAAAAGGTGTTTAAGTCATCGGGCGAGACTGGATAGATAGTGCTGGACGTGGAGCTAATTACTGAAAATTTCCTGAGGATTTTCCACTTGGATTTAGAATCTGAGGCTTTAGAGAGGACGTTTTGAAAATACTGTGCCTTGGAATAGCGTAAGGAGGTTTGGGTGAGGTTTCGAAGGATTTTGAAAGTAGAATAATCTTCAGGTATGTGGTTACGTCTATAACGTCTTCTGGCAGCATCTCTTTTCTTCATTAGTTCTCGTATTTCTGAGTTGATCCAAGGTGCTGGGGAGCGTCTGAAGGTAAAGGTTTTAATGGGTGCAATTTCATTTAGGAAGATAAGGAGATTGGATGAAAGGCATTCAACCATATCGTCAATCGATTCAGAGGAATAAATGGGTTCTAAGGAATGAGATAGTTGATCTAGAGATGGGTTTATTTTGTCGGGCATCAGAGAATCTAGATTTATATATAATATATAATCGACACCGCAAAAATTAATAGAAAAATGGCTAACGAAAGTAAAATTAGAAACAATAAACATTAATTTGTCTAAAGATAACAGTACTGTATCGAGGTAACTTAAAGGCTGTTGTCATTGAAAAATTTCCAAATCTTCTGCCTTATTGACGATGACTACTGGCTGACCGTCATCTCGCCAACAGCGGACTCTTCCCCTCGCAAACCATACATATTTCACTTTGCCTTCTATCCTTTTCTGCCTTGCCAGCCAGTACAGATGTCTGTTCCCTGGGGTCATTTCTTCGCTCAGATAGATCTTCTCATCGGAGTCCCACCCTAAATGTCTGGTCAAAAAGTCCTTTTTTACTCGTCGGAGCCTAAGTAATTCATCTCTGACCGTTTTACGTGTGAAGTGCACCAGTATCGATGGCGGAAGGGTGTCTTCTCCTTTCGTCCTTTTCCTTTCTACCTGGTCCAGATCTTCTTTCAATTTTAGGCCCCTGGCTACTCCAATAGACAAGACGACGCCCTCGGGCGTTTCCCCGGTCTTCATGGGTACCCTACTTATTTCTAATGATTTATCAAGGTGAGCCTGTTCAGACTGATTTAGACGCACTTCTAAGCTTTTTATTTGGGTTTTAAGGATGTTATTTTCGTTCAACAGTTTTTCTATTAATTCATCTTGTTTTATGGCCCGCTCCTCCATAGACTTGAGGCACTCTGCGTTCTCGAAAGTTATGGTTGATTGTTTCTCCATAGTTTTTTTTAAATCTTTTAACTCCTCTGATACCTTTCCAAGGTGGGTTAAAATTGTTGAAAAGGTTTCAAGAAGGCTGGTGTTAGATTCGGTTGGGTATTGAGTGCCACCTGGTTTTAGAGTTTGACAGCTCTGACATATCCACTCTCTATTATTCCACAGCATTTTTTGTGGAATAATTTATTACAAGAGGTGCATGCAATTGATGATTTCTCGTCCCTGGTAACGGGTTGCTTACATGTAGCGCAAGGGGCCATCTCGACGGTTGGTAATCAAATGACGATACGTGCCTGAGGCTTGTAAGAGCAGTGGTGGGGAGCGCCGGTTGGTAGTGGGGGCCGATATAGTTTAGTCTATCAGGACTAGTAGGCTTAATACTGCTAGTGTGTTATTCCCTACGGTTCGCCTATCTTATAAGTAAATAAATAATGGTTGAAATCAATGAGCGAAAAGCCACAGATATTTAGAACAAAATATTTTACTCACGGATGATGCACGGAAGTGAGAAACTGAAATATTAGCGGTAAATAGTAATAAAGCACACTTAACGATGTTAACTCTTCAACAGCCAGAGCCAGACTAATTGTAACATCGAATCAGGCGGTGACTGCCTTAGCAGTGGGGACAGGGCTCCTTGTTTAGCGACGAGGAATTCCTCCGCGAGGTTTCGCCTGTGTGGAAACGTCCTGAATCCTTTAAGATACTTTAGACATATTAGGGTGCTTGGGTGGGGATTTAGATGAGCCAAAAGCGGATATGTCATTTTCCTCTAACTCTAGTAGGGAGGTCCCAGATTTTTCTCTATTAGTGGGCCTGCCCTGCGAGGCGTTGTATGACCCGAGCATTTGGAGCTCGCTTGACATTTTGCAGGCTACCATCCTTTGTCTAAGAAACGCCTCTTCCACCGATGGGAAGTCAGTTTGTACACGTGCGTGCTCGAATTGACGCCTTGTGTCTGGGTCCATCGCTTGAAGAGCCAGGGCACATCGACAGTATAACGTCGGCCTCATTTTCCAGGGCCAAAACACTTAACGCCTCTATATTCTCCACCTGAATTAGGGCATTTATGGTTTATTATTTTTTGGAGGCATAGCGATGCAAGAATGCATGAGTTGTCATATTCCCTCGTAAGACTGTCCCTTGCCAGCTGGTATGAACTGGCTTCGAATGTGAGGCCCGAGGAGAGCGAAAGGGATTCGCCTACAAACAAACTCCTATAGTGCGCTACAGTGTTATTATGCATCACCAACAAAATGAATGTCCCGAAAATGGGTCCAGGCGGACAGATCTCCATTAAATGTTGTAATTGCTATATTCAGGAGCTGATAATGGAATGAATGGGCAGACGAATTAGGTTGGGTCCCATGAGCTGCTGAACCGCAGCACCACTTTAGTATGTGGTAGCCTGCTTCAGCTGTCCGCAATTGCCTTGAAGCGTGTCGTATTCGGCTTCCAAAGCTGTCGGTTAAGAATCTCCCTAAGACTTGTATATATTTGATCAAGTTCGTCCCATACGAGTTCCTACCGGTCCCATAAAAGCTTGCCCTCCTCATAATGGATCTCAAATTTAAAAAAATTCTCATCATCCTCAGCGGCGAAAGTGAGCAAGCCTAACTTTAGAAAGTTCTGGTTTATATTTCAGAGGTCACTTTTATGCACTCGAGGTCACTTTTATGACCGGCCATGTCAGGCAAATGATTGTCACCGCTCCCAAACCTTTTTTTTTTAATAAAACAAATTACAAAATAACTTAACAGCACCAAATGATTTAATTAAAAAATATCGCTAACTATGATATATTAATTTTTAAAATTCTAATTTTAAATAAATAATATAAAGATACATACAATATATTGTACAGCTTACAAGAATAAATGTCTAAATATGCTAAACAAAATATTAAAGCGCCGATATTAATATATATAAATATGTATTGTAATACTTATGTGGATACAATTTTTATTCAAAGAAAAATACAATTTTCAATGCCACATGAATTTTAGCAACATAAATATTTGAACAGGTTACAGCAATTATCGCTTTGTAACCCACAGATAACCACGTGACTTGAGCTTCTCTTTACAGAGACTAAGACTAACTCTCCAGTCCCATCGCTCCTTATTTATAGTCATAAAGAGAAGAATCTAGAACCGTGTGGTACTTGATCATCGTAGACAAAACACGTGATGACAGTTTGTTCCAGCTGCTAGTTCGTTCCACCACAAAATTCAAAATTCAACATGCAAACAACTAGAAATAAATACTCTAAAAAACATATGATAATAAGCAAACAATTGATATGGTAACAGTGAATATTGCACTAAATGAAATCTAAAATTAATAACTGAACAAATGACTAACTCTTAACAAATTCTTTCCAAATTAAAATCAATATAAACTAGAATGAGAAATAATTTATTAATATAAAACCCATCAAGGCTCTTAATCAAAAAATTAAGAGCCTGATTATTTGCAACAATAAAACAAACGCAAATATCAAAAAAGTATATACACAACTGTATAATTTAAATTGAGGGCAAAGAAATTAGCATAAATATAACAACACCTGTAAAATCAATAATAATTTTATTGTCATTAATAAAATTATTATTAATAATTGTAATCTCAATCCAAATAAATAATACCTAAATCTAAATTGTTAAAGCCTCATAACAGTTATTAAATTAAATATTAATTCAATAGAGCATGCACATAAAACCTGTGTACATATAAAAGTCTAGTCTATAAATAGAAATATTTAAATGCTGAAATTAAACAGGAAGTTAAAAAAGTAAAACAAAGGTAAAATTTTAATGCGAAAAGAGGCTGGTTCTATTCTATTGGCTTTAAATATATGTACTATCAACATGATCAAATTATAGGTATATGATTTTAGCTTCAAGGATTTGTTGATTTCCCCTATAACTCGTCGATTAGTCAAATGATAACCTTGATAAGTTGTTATTTAGAAGTCAAACAATTTTTCCGTTCCTTTGAACATTGACTAATTGGGAGTTGACTGTAATTATATTGTAGCCTTTCCCATATATGGAAGAAAATGGACGGGGGTGATCTGACAATTTTTTGGATTTAGAACAGTGAGTAAGATGTGTTCAAAAGTGGATTAATTTCTCAATTTTACATAAATTTATTTCATGCGTTTATTACAAACAGCACAGCTTTACTGTAAAATACTTCTAGTGTTGTATGGTTTTTGTTCATCAATCCTTAGAAGAATTCAGAAACTTATATACAGCCTACTGTATAATATGTCTCTAGAGTTGTTAATTTATATTTTGTTCATCTATTCTTATAATTCAGAAAGTTATTACAACCTATTGTAAAATCTTTCTCTGGGACTGTTAATTTATTTTTTGCTCATCTATCCTTATTAGAATTCAGAAACTTATACACAGCTCACTTATACACACCAGTCAGTGTACATGAGCATGAAATCAGTAGGTGCTGTTGTAAAAATTTTAAGTCTTAACCCTTTTAACTCAATAGATGGCTTTGATCTTCTTTTCTAACGTAACCACCATTCGCTTTCATTTTCCCAAGCACTCAAAAATAATCAATGAAATTAGTTATTTAGCGCACACCTAGAAACAAAAAATAATTCACTTTTTTATTTTTTTTAACACATTCAGTGTGGATTTTGTTTTCAGACTTTATTTTTTGTGCTTATCTATATATATGGTGCTTATATATAGATATAACCCTTAAAAGTTCCGATTGGTCGTTTTGAAACTCAAAGCATGCTGCAGATAACTGTAACTGACGGGAGTTGAAATAGTATAGTGGCTTCTCTGCATACAAGAAGTTCAAAGATGAAGTTCAGATTCTGTGATCCTGAGACATTAAGTGTAAATTTGACCTCAATAAGTCAATGTGAGGCCAAAAACGTGTAAATTCTATATATAAGTCTATTAGAAAATAGGAGTAATAGGACGGGTCTAAAACTTTACCTGAATTCTTTGAAGTCATCATATAAATTGAACTCAAATTGCCAACTTCAGAGAATTTCATTTACTGTTTTGTTTCCTGTCAATGTTTACCTTTTCCATTTTTCATACACCAGTTACTATTTGGTTATTCAGTTGATTGGTTGTTTGCAATGGCTCCATCTATGTCAGAAGCCAGCGGTAATTGCTAGTAAATTTGAAATTCTGCTCAACATACTATCTACTATCTTAAAGAACATATGAAGATCCTCATGTCTGTGTAAGATGCTAAATCCACTATTAGGTACTATCAGAAAAAACACAATAAGCAGATGTTGAAAGTTGTGTAATTAAGCGATTCTGGAAAACTTGAAAAAACAGTATTCCGTTGAGTGGGCCTTTACACTTCAAAAAAAATTCTTAAGTTTCTGAAATTAGTATGCCCATACAGATGCTTGAGTTTATTGCTTTGGTTTAGATTTGTGTTGTTTGGATGCAGTGTAGGAGAAGATTCGTGTAGGAGTTTGGATTAAGAAAAGTATTTGACTGTTGCTATTCTGCATATTATTTCAGCTTCTTTTTCAAATTTGGAGAGCCTAGCTATTGGAGCTTGGAACAACATCAAAATTATAGTTTCCTAACACAACTTTAGTTTGGTGGCACATCAGCTTTTGTTTATGTTTACCTGAAGATAAGTTATTTTGCCTTTGTCTGCACTCTCTGTACTAGTTAAGACGTTTCAATTATTTTATCGTTATTCTAAAGTTTGTACTACTCTAGTAATTAGTGGTCCTTGTAATTCTGAAGTGTCCAACATTGTCAAGGGAAGGGAATGTTAATGGGTACAAATTTCCATGTAGCCACATAACCATTTCTACCGAAACCATTCAGACATGTTAAGAGAGCTAACAGAAAGTTCGTTTTATCCCTTCTGGAGTAAATACAAAACTTCTAGTTGACATAATAGGGATTAATGCACACTAATAATTCCTGTTATTTCAAATAGAAGTTTGGTAATTATTCCAGGAAGAGTGGACAATGACCTGCCATAAAATTATAATGCCCTCGATATTTATCCTCTGCTTTAACAAGGTTAATTCTTCTTCAGTTGCATTGTCATAGTCTATTTTCATCAAGATTATATTTCTCACATTAATTATTTATAGGATGAGCTTAGAACAATTTACTAAATTATCTGTTCTATTTTTTATGACTTAATCAGCAAGGTAATAAATGCGCCATTCACATCCCTCATTTTTGTAACATTTGGCTTATACCTTGTTTTGTTGTATTTTGCCTCACAGAAAAATGTCCTGACTCAATGTTATGTCCTTAACATGATCAATAACATTTTTTTTAGCCATGCCTAATCTTTTTTTCTTCTTCGAACCATGTTTATGTTTGTAACATGCATCTCTAATTGCTTTTATTGTTAGCAGAATTTAGTGTCCAAAATTTGTTTTCTGTTTTTATTGCCCATTTTTACAGCATCCCTCTCATTACACATTTATTAATCCATTTTAACTTCGATTACTGCCTACAGTAATTCATTCAGTCATTCTATTTCTTGAACTTAATAGAAACTTCATCTAAATTTCATAGTACACAGAAATTAGCTAACTGGCGCTACAGTCCCTAGCGGAACCTGGGCCTCCTCAATGTCTTCTCCATTCGTCTCTATCCTTCACCTCTGTTCTCCATCTCTTAACACCTATCAGACAAAGGTCTTCTACATCATCCAGCCACCTTAGGCATGGCCTTCCTCACAATCTTCTTCCTCCAGGATTGCCATACATGATCTTCCTAGGCAACCTTTCATCCCCCATCCTTTCTACTTGTCCCAGCCACCTTAATCTTCCTTTTTTGACATAGTTCACCAAATAGGATTTGGTGGAGGATTAGATGGTTCTCCATAAAGGATTTGTAGTTCTGAATTGGTGTATATTTTCCATGCATCATTTTCAAATTTAGGGCCACACACAGAAATTATATACTCCATATAATTATTTAAAGTTTCAGCCTAAACTTTATTGACCTTAATAGATACTTAATTTGTATACTGTATGAAATTTTATTCAATTATTTAAATCTTTAGCCTAAAATTTATTGACCAGCATTGAAAGATTTTCACGGGAAGTGTTTAAAATAATGTTTAGATAGACTAACTGTAAGTATTTATCATTTTAGGCCCCCCTAATCCTGACAATCTTCCTGAAGATGGGAAATTGAAGTCAGAAATGATGATCAAGGACAACCGGCGTTATTATTTGGACTTGAAAGAAAATGCCAGAGGTCGTTTTCTTAGGGTAATTCTGATTTAATTAATTTTTATTTATCATGTATAAAAATTACTTCATACATGTATTAACTTTAAATTATTATTTTATTTATTTAAAAAAAAATTATTTAAAATAATTTAAAACAAGGTGGTAGCCCACAAAAATAGATTAAATTAATATAATTTTTTTTTTTTAATTCACCTACTATAAATATTGTATAATTTTTTTTTTTAACTTAATAGAAACCTCATCTAAATTTCATAGTACACAGAAATTAGCTAACTGGCACTACTACAGTCCCTAGCGGAACCTGGGCTGGGCCTCCTCTATAAGTCTTCTCCATTCATCTCTATCCTTCACCTCTGTTCTCCACCTCTTAACACCCATCAGACAAAGGTCTTCCTCTAGATAATCCAGCCATCTTAGGCATGGCCTTCCTTACAATCTTCTTCCTCCAGGATTGCCATACATGATCTTCCTAGGCAACCTTTCATCCCCTATACTTTTTACGTGTTCTATTATTGGTTCTAGATACCCTAATAGTCCGATACTATCGGTTGAAAACTATTGATAGTTATCGATAGTTTTTCAATATTCTTTTTTTTTCCAGACCTATCTAATGAAGAATTTCAACTAATTTAATTAAATTCATTTACGTACCAATAATTTAAAGCTTGCAGGATTTTTTGTATCATTACGTTTAGACAAGGTTTACACTTTTTCCTAAAATTCATAATTTCTAGATCATTCATTTTTTCATTTTACCAATGCTACTCTTGAAGGCTGAGTACATTTCAGTAATTATGATAAATTTATTTAACTTTTAATTGTTTGTTTGTTTGGTTTGGAAGGATGCACAGCATCTAGGTCATCAATGACCATAATCTACTAATTCGAGTCCTAGTTCTGGAGGCTCCCACTGACCCGAGCCCGACAGAGCGCCCTATGAGTGGCGCCCCAGGCCCCTAGTGGCAGGCCAAGGTCTTGGGTGCATCCAAGTCCCTGTTGGGTGGTGATTTCATGCTATTCAAGCACTGATCAGGGGACGTGGATAAAAGCCATGTTGACCACCTGCTTATACAAAGTACATTTGTACACTCCACTAATGTTAAAAATTTATTATACTACCTACCTACCTCCGTGGTCTTACAACCTGTGGTGGGTCTCGGCCTCCTCAATGAGCCGCTGCCACTCGGCTATCTTCTGTGCGACCGCCCTCCAATTCCTCACCCCAAACAGGCTTTGAGCATCTGCAGTCACGCCATCGGCTCACCTCAGGCTGGGTCTTCCAGCCCACCGGCTCCGATACAGTTCCTCTTCAAGCACCTTCCTTGGGATCACCCGCTCAGTCATTCTGACTACATGCCCTGCCCAACTAAACCTTCCCAACCTCACAAACTTGGCTACATCCCGTTGGTCATAAATGTAAAGTTCCCTGTTTTTCCTTATCCTCCATCCATTAACATCCCGAGCTGGCCCAATAATACTATGTTGAATTTTATGCTCAAAAATCTTCAGGTACTTTTCGTTGTTTTTGGAGATGGTCCAAGTTTGTGAGACATAAGTTAGTATAGGTGGGACAAGGGTTTTATAAAGTGAAAATTTAGTCTTTCTAGTGACGTATTTACTGCGAAAGATATTGAGAAGGCCGAAGTAGCATCTGTTGACAATCTGTCTTTCTTAATCTCAGCAACCACTTCATTTCCTGAGGTCACAAGGGATCCGAGGTAAGTGAAGTCCGTAACCTCTTCAAATGTGCAGGACTGTTATCTTCTGCTCCCATGAATATGTACTTTATCTCCCGCATATGAAGCTGCTGCGATGAGGTTTAACATGGCTTCTACTAAGGCTGGCCTGGACCTTGCCTCTATACCCAAGCAACTGCACTGTCCACTAAAATATTGTTTGTGTGTTTGGTTTCCTGCTTCTTTAATCACTTTATTTAACCCCAAGTATATACGCCAGCCCAAGTATATAAGCATTCAGTTTGAATCTGGACCTGGCACCTTACGTCACTCATATTTAACCTAACGAGCCTTATCAACTTTGTGGGGATGTTCTTTTACAGTTTATTATGTTATGGAAAAGTCCAATTCATCTCAGGTCCTCCTAGCTAACATGCTCTCTGTGGGACAAGTGGCGTCCCCGTAGGCCCCAGCATCCGCCATCGGGAGCCCAGGTCAGCACCAACCACCCGGTGCCCCGCCTACCCGCACTAGTCGGCTTATTTCTGTCTTATGTATGTCATAGAATTTTAAGCTTATTTAAATATAGTCTAACCTAAGGTAGATAAAAATATTTGGTAAGTAGGTGATTGACAAAGAAGAAAAGGTAATTGATTAATAGAAATATTATAAAAGTAAATGGATAGAAGAGTAAGGATAAAATGGAGAGTAATTAAATATTGTTTATCAGTTTACAGTTTATAAGGAATTTGACAACACTCAACAGTGTATTGGCCATCTCTTAGTGCTAGAAAAATATTGGGTGGTATTTTGTGTTGATTTAGTTTTGGTTTGAATGATAATTGAATGATGAGACTCCTCAAAAATATGCTTGATTGTTAGACCAGCATTACACTTTTGGCATTTTGTGGCTCCCTTGTTATGAGGTAAATATACATTAGCCGTATGTGACCAATTCTAAGGCGGGCAACAACAATCTCCTCGCGACTTTTGCTGCAGGTTTTATGTATCTCTTAATAGATTTTAACTATAGGCTGGACTTTAATCCCACATTGTCTGCCATCTGAGGCAGTTAGGATAGCAGTTGCCCTACCTTGGAGTGTTAAAGCAGCCTTAGCAGCTTTACTGGCCATTTCACTCCAAACCATGCCTATATGTCACGGAGCCCACATGAAGTGAAAGGTTTTTTTTAATCTGTTCGAGCATTATTTAGTAATCATGACTCAGCTGAACGATGGGGTTGTTTGAGTACATGTCATTTAATCCTTGGAGAGTGCTGATTGAGTCAGAGTTAGTTGCAATGTTGTCTGGGTATGTTTTTCATCAAAAAATAGAGGGCTGAGGCTCTAGCGTTTAATTTGGCTGAATAGATGCTGCAGTTTTTTCTTGTCGTTGTGAGTGCAGTGTAATGCAAGCAGATCCTATTGACTTCTGATTTCGAACCATCTGTATATATTGCTGTATGATCAGGTACTGTACTGATCAGTTTTTTTTATGTTTCTTGGTATTTTTAAGGTGTTGTATTCTGTTTTCTGAGTTTAGACAGATGAAGGTACATTTTAGTAGGTATTTTGGTCTGCGGAGGTGTGTATGTTTCAGGAATATAAACAATAATATGGTTGTAGCAAATGAAATTCTTTTGGCTAAGGGTAAAGTTGCATTTGTCTTCTGGAGGAATTGTCCAGTGAATTAGGGTTTGAAGATGTTATTGTAGGTTGGATGTGTGGGTTGTAGGAATGTTATATATAATTTATTGCTAATTTCTGTCTCTAAAATAATAGGGGGCCACTAGTACTAGCCAGAGACCCCTTCTCTGGTGAGTAGTGGAATCACCCGATGATGGCCAGCCCACTAGGGAGAGGAAACGAAGGTGACAACAAGAGTTGTTCAGGTGGCTCCTCGTGTCACAGGCGCCCCTTCGGTCGGCTCGGGACTGATGAGTTAGGCATAGAGTAATTGGATTCAATGCTATTAATGATCGGCCATGCTCCATCCGCATAAAGAGGGCATTTTACAATTACAGCCTCTCAGCTGTCATGCACCCAAAGAGACATCAAGTGTTGAGGAGAAAGATGCCTTTTATGACTCCCTTGAAAGAGCATATGATTCATGTCCCAGCTCTGACATTAAAATATTAGTTGGTGATTTTAATGCAAAGATTGGGAGGGAAGAGGCATTTAAGCCCTCGATAGGCTCATTCAGTCTGCATGAGGGCAGTAACGATAATGGAAAAAGGGTAATCAATTATAGATTTGATTGGGTCAATGAATTCACTTATCTAGGATCCCAAGTAACACAAGCAAATGATGAAGGGTATATTTTTTAGGGCGTATTTTGCTCTGCTTAAAATTTTATTTAGCAGATCCATTACTAGGGTAACTAAATTTGTCATATACAAACTCTACTGTCTCTGCTGAGATAAGAAAGAGATTAGTGGTGGCATATAGGGCGTATTTTGCTCTACTTAAAATTTTATTTAGCAAATCCATTACTAGGGGAACTAAAGTGGTCATATACAAAGCAATGAAAATGATCTAAACATTTTTGGAAGGAAAATTGTTCGACGAATAGTTGGTCCAGTGAGAGATGGAGATGAATGGAGGATTAGGAGGAACAGGGAGCTTTATGACCTTTACAGGGACATAGATGTGGTCAATTTCATCAAGCAAGGGAGACTATGTTGGACCGGTCACATTATATGAATGGAAGAAGATGAGATCCCCAGGAAAGTAGTGGACACCGCCCTTCACAGCAATCGTCGAACTGGTAGGCCAAGGCTTATATGGGTTGACGGAGTGGCAGCTGGTGCACAAAGCCTTTTTAGGATCAGAAATTGGAGAGCGACAGCACAAAATCGGGCCAAATGATGGCAGCTCATTGTGGAGGCCAAGGCCCACGTAGAAGGAGAAGAAGGAATAATAGGGGTGGATTTCCCGACTCTGCTCAGAGGCTTAAGATGTGTCTTACCCTATTAGTTTTATTAGGCCCTTATCGTTTGAGCGGCCAGAACATTGACACAGAGCATCGTCTTTATTCCTCTTGGCAGATTTCTTTCAAGGTTGCACACTTTTATTTGTCATTATGTAATTAATTATAATGAAGTTACCGACCTTTATTTTGAGAAAAAAAAAGAGCAGCCTAGCAACATACGTTTTAAAATAATTGTGTTGAGTAACTAACACACATTCAAGCCTTACAGTTGAGCTGGGTTAGGTACCAGACGCACATATTGCAAGGCTTATTTGTTAGTGAAATTGCCGGCTATTTAATTTAATCATTACAGATAGGGTGCACCCTATGGAAAAATGTTATTATGAGTAATTTTATATATATTTTATTATCCGTTACATAAATGTGGAGATGAAATTTATTTCTTTATTAGTTTGTAATTATGCTGCTCATGTTTTCGTTTACTATCATTTAACATTAATTTTTTGTAATCATCCAATTTTTTTTCCTTTGTAAATAAATTGGTTTTAAGATTTATTGAATGAAAATAGTTAATTATAAAATGCCATGTGGCGAAGTTAACCTAATATAGGTTTCATATATATATATATATATATATACATATATATATATATATATATATATACACATAGGTCCTAATTTGTATATAATCATATAATAAATAATGTACATACTTTATAATACATAAGTCTATCTTAAATATTAAATAGAAAATTCCTAAATGTGAAAATTGCACGTGAGGAAAAGTGATTATTTATTGTAAAATCTATTTTTTTTTTTTTTTTTTACTATTGAGTTGTTACACCTTGAGGAACATTGATGTTGTTTCACCTTTCACTGCAATTTTATTCCATATTACACTGCATAATATTTTACTTTTAAGCTTATCATACTTTATAATTTCGTACTTTTTTTTGCATATGAATCCGGCCTATAATTCTAAAACAGTGAAATTTTGTTTATCTGGACTAGCTTTGACCAAGGGCAGTCCAGTAATCGAAAATCCAGTTGATCTGGAACTATTAGTAATAATGAACAAATTATTAATCATTATTGTTTTTTATTGATAATAATTTCATGAATTTAATACCTCCATCCCCACTCCTCACCCCCGCCTCGAGGGGGTGGTGAATTCCGGATTTATATGGGAATTTCATAGAACTGCTAGATACCCTGTTAATCTAATAAATTTTATTTCTTGTTTCTTCAAGATACCTTAAAAAAACTATTTTATCATGAAAGTAATATTTGATTGTTTAATGTACTAATTAGATTTCTTTAAGGTATCATTAGCTGAGTGTTTGAATGCATTATGATTCTAATTTTACATGAAAGTTTATTAAAAAATGTTTATTTACAAAGTGTGGTTTTAGGTATCTCAAACAATATCGCGTGGTGGTCCAAGGTCACAAATAGCAATACCAGCGCAGGGTATGATAGAATTTCGAGATGCCCTTACTGATCTCCTTGTCGAATTTGGAACTGATGATGGTGGTTTTAAAGGAGAATTACCAGAGGGAAGGCATATGCGGGTAGATAACAAAAACTTTTATTTTGACATCGGTCAAAATAACAGGGGCATCTACATGCGTATATCTGAGGTAAGCATTTTATTCAATATTCAAAATTTTGAGGAAATAAATGTAACAAATGTTTAGAAATGAAAATATTATTTTAACTTGATCACTATCTATATAAATAAAGATGAAATTCTGTTTGTTTATTTGTTTGTTCTTTATAGAAATCCATACCGTTTGTCCTAAATTCTCCAAATTTTGCTCAGTGGTTCTTGCATGCCAGGTGCGAACACCTGTCCATATTAAAATTGCATAACTTCAGCCGATCTTCGGCTGATATTCTTTATTGTTGTAAAAATCTCATTGTTATAATAATCTAACTTTACAATGTTTTTTTACGAAATCGACCGTTTCTTTAGAAAAATGAAATTCCCCAGGTGTAACCGGGATATAGAGCTATAATCTATGTAAGTTCTGTTTGTTCTTTAAAGAAATCCATACTGTTTGTCCTAAATTCTCCAAATTTCGCTCAGTGGTTCTTTTATACCAGGTGCGAACACCTGTCCATATTAAAATTGCATAACTTCAGCCAATCTCTGGGTATATTCTTTATTGTTTTAAAAATAGTTATGCCTCACTTTACATTAGGTTTTTATGAAATCGACCATTTGAGTCGAAAAAAGTATCATTTTACAGATTTTGAAGAGGCCAACAAGGCCCAGTAAGGTCGTTCCTCCGAAACTGACCGGGGTACATGTTTTAAGGCTGAACGAGTCCTTTTCGAGTTATTGGCCGCCCGCTGCCTTCCCCCGCCTCCGAGTCGTATCCTCATTTGCCTTCAGGCAGCCGACTAGTTTGCGTCTTCCCGCTACTCGCTTCTCGCTCCTGGCCCTCTCCTGTCCTAACAAACTTTTCTAGACCCATGTTTCTCATTATTATATATAATGACTGTTGCGGGGTAATAGTTGAGGAAGTGGTAGTCCCGGGAGGGGTCGGAGAAACCCTCCCGCCGCACCCCCACCACTACACCTACCTAACAAAGACTTATTGAATATTTACCTTTGCGAGAGGTAACTAGCTAGGAAAAAAAATCCATAGTAATTAATTATTGAAAATTTACGGGTGCGAGAGCTAACTAAAGCGCGCGGGGAACGATTTGGGGTTCGTGGTAGGCCCGGTTGGGGGCCCCCCTTGACTACCACTACCCAACTTTGTCCCTGCGATCTCTAGTTAGCTCTCGCACACGTAAATTTTCAAAAGCTAATTACAGTAGAGTTCCGATTAACCGAGGTCCGAAGTCTGAGGGGGGTGGGTATGCGTATGTATGTGAAGATGTGACCTTGGCCATGACGGGAACTTCAATCACAATTCTCAGAAGAAATACAACTTACAACTAGTAGCAGATTCTGGAAATTTTTTTACATCTAATCCCCATTCCTTTATTCCCTTCTAAAAAAACTCTCAGTTAATGTTTGGTCGCGCTATGGATAACATCGTGTTTAAAAACTGTAAAGGAGTGGTTGTGTCGCTTGAAAAAAAAATAAAAGCGATTCATCGCTTAGACGAGGGTGAGTTTTTAAAAATAGCAGCTCAGGATTATAGAGTAGGGGAGAACACTGTGGGTGACTGGAGGAGGAATAGGAAGCAAATTGAAGATTAAGTTTATCAATCTGCATCAAATGAGGCTTCAACTTGTAGAGCTACATTAAAGAAGCCATGATCCGAGCTTTTGGCAGAGGCCCTTTTATTATGGTTTTTCCTGGTAAGTGGTCCATTGTTACAAGAAAAAGATGTCTTAATTCAAAATTAAACAATCCTATTGAGAAATTTGAAGCAAGTTGAAGGTTGGCTTAATCGGTTCAAAAGCAGACATGGTATTAGAGCTCTCAGCATTTGCAAGGAAAAACTTTCAGTGGATAATGAATCATCATTAAAATTTATTAGTGATTTTGAATCATTAATAAAAACTCTAAATCTATGCGGTGACCAAATTTACAATGCGGATGAGACCGACTTGTGGTACTAAGTCTTGCCTCTAAAAACTCTCTCGGCGAATACGGAAACAACCTCGAGTCCATTGTTACAAGAAAAAGATGTCTTAATTCAAAATTAAACAATCCTATTGAGAAATTTGAAGCAAGTTGAAGGTTGGCTTAATCGGTTCAAAAGCAGACATGGTATTAGAGCTCTCAGCATTTGCAAGGAAAAACTTTCAGTGGATAATGAATCATCATTAAAATTTATTAGTGATTTTGAATCATTAATAAAAATTCTAAATCTATGCGGTGACCAAATTTACAATGCGGATGAGACCGACTTGTGGTACTAAGTCTTGCCTCTAAAAACTCTCTCGGCGAATACGGAAACAACCTCGAGTGGTTTCAAAGGAATTAAAGATTAAAGAGTCACTGTTTCCATTTGTGCGAATGCAAGTGGGGAGGATAAGTTAAAGATAGTTTTAATTGGAAAATCGGCCAAACCCAGAGCCATCAAACCTATCAGTATTAATAACCTGCCGGTTATTTATAAAAATCAAAATTCTGCGTGGATGAGTGCAGAAATGTTTGAACACTGGTTTAAGCACCATTTTACAAAAAAAAAAAAAAAAATTACCTCATCGAGCCCTACTCCTAGTTGATAATGCACCATCACATCTTGACGAGCGTGTCCTATAGCGAGGGTGAAATAAAGGCGATGTCTGCAAGTGTCACATCATTAATCCAGCCTATGGACCAAGGAGTAATTTCGGCATTTAAACGGTATTACAAAAAGAAGCATTCGTGCGAAATGCTACTATCAGAAAAGGAATGATTAATTGAAAAGTTAAAGAAAATAACAATTAAGGATGTCATTTATATGACTGCTCATTCTTGGGATTCTGTAACAAAAAGAACACTTAATAAAGCCTGGAAAATCGTATGGCCTCGAGTTATCCATGATAGCCAGACAACTGAAGAACCTCCAACAAATCAGGAGTTGTGCAATTTGCTAAGAGACCTCAACTCACCGGATAATAAGGGACCCCAAAGTTATGGATTGGTTAAATGAAGACACATTAAACAGATCGGCAGTCCTTACGAAAGAAGAAATCATTAATGAGGTAATGAAGTCACATTCCGAAGAAGTTCATGAAGAAGGCGTGGAAACCATCCCCCCAAAAATAAGCCATGAGGAGGGTTTCAATCTGTTTGACAGATCGCCTCTCTATTTAGAAAGCAGAGGCGATATGCCTCCACATGAACTGATGATTCTGAGAAAATGGAGCTGCTGTCGATAGAATAAGTTCATTTAAACAAACTATAATAAAAGATTTCTTTTTAAAAAAATAGTCTCATAATTTCTGTTATTATTACTGTTATAATTATTAAATATTTAGGATATATACAGGGTGTCCCACGAATGTTGTGTCAGGCTAATAAAACCCAGAGTCTTTGGAATTTCAAGGCGAAAATCAGGGATCTTATATTGCGTCATATTAGTTACCTTTTGAAGATATTCAGCCCTTCCAGAATTTCTCCAGTATTACTGGAATGGCTCCAGTACTGGAAATTTCACCATCAGTATCTGGTTTTTATGACGGATTCTGATGGTGAGTCGAATTCTAAAACTGTTTTGTATCGGTTACTTTTTCAATCAGATGCACCCTTACATCGATAACAGCCTAATCGTCTTATTTGAAAGGAACCCTGGAACTACTGGTTTGTTAGATGACAAGTTAATTATGGATTCTGAAGGAAATTGAATTTTATTAATTAAGTAAATATTACATTATTTGAAAATGCAATTGGGTTAATAATATTATTAACAAATATTTGTTTATTTTCAAAAAAATACTATTTTATGTGTTCAAAGTGACGGCCTTCTTCATTTATGCATAACTAAAGTCTAGAACAGAAGTCTCGCTGAGCTTGCTGTATTTCTTCCGGTGGAATGGGAAGAATCGCATTTTGTATTTCTGCCCTCATTTCTTCTACTGTCGACGGTCTATTCGTGTAGACGAGATCTTTCAATCTTCCCCAAAAGAAATAATCTAACATTGTTAAGTCTGGAGATCTTGCTGGCCAATTAATATGCAGACCCCTTCCAATGCATCTATTGGAAAACATGTGATTTATAACGTTCCTAGGCTCTAATGGAATAGCGAGCCGGACACCCATCCTGTTGGAACCACATCACCATACTTTTTCAAGCGGCACCTCTTCCAGTAAAATCGGAAGATCTTGTCCAATGAACTTCGAATAGCTGATGGAATTTAATGATGTTTCGAAGAAATGTGGTCCAATGATCTGGTCCCCTATAATGCCGCACCAGACGTTCACTTTCCACCTGTGTTGCTGGTCACATTGTAACATCCAGTGAGGATTTTCTCTGGACCAATAATGTGCGTTGTGCATGTTCATTAAGCCAGTGCTATAAAAGGTAGCTTCATCTGTCCAAAGCACATTAGAAAAGAAATTAGGATTTTCAGCTATAATTGTTTGTGCCAATGGCAAAACCTCATTCGCTGGTCCAAGTCACTTTCGGATGCTTGGTGCACTGAAAAATGGTAAGGTCTGAATTTTTCATCTTTTAAAAGCCTATGTACCGAACTTCGGGATATGTCAGTTTCCCTACTAATATCCCTTACTCTCATCTGCGGATCCTCTTCAACTAAAGCTAATACTACATCTGTATTAGCATTATTCAAAACTGTTCCTGTTCTTTTTATCCTGTCAGCAATGCGTGAGAATTCTTTATACTTGGGATGGTGCCGCTGTGGATAACGCTCTGCATATAGCCTTGCAGCTGCTCTAAAGTTTCCGTCAAATCGTCCTAATGCCATGAGCATGTCATACTGACTTACAAAATGAGCCATATTTTTAAATTGACCAATTTACATTTACAAATACTGACAAACTAATAATCTTATAACCAAGAAATACAGATGGAACAAATATTTGAAAGAAACAGCTGACATTTACATGTTTTATATCATATGTTTATTTTTTTTTTTAAATAAAAAACACTATTAGATATAAAATTTGAAAATGGTTAATAATCAGCCTGTTATCGATGTAAGGGTGCATCTGATTGATACAAAACAGTTTTAGAATTCGACTCACCATCAGAATCCGTCATAAAAACCAGTCACTTATGGTGAAATTTCCAGTACTGGAGCCATTCCAGCAATACTGGAGAAATTCTGGAAGGGTTGAATATCTTCAAAAGGTAACTTATATGACGCAATATAAGATCCCTGATTTTCGCCCTGAAATTCCAAAGACTCTGGGTTTTATTAGCCTGACACAACATTCGTGGGACACCCTGTATAGTTTTTATTTAAAAATAACCTAAATTTTTAGTTGGTATTGGTATGGTTCCGATTAACTGAGGTAACCTTGGTCCCCATCGACTCGGTTAATCGGAACCCTAATGTACTGTTTTTTTTCCTAGCTAGTTACCTCTCGTATAGGTAATTAGTCCAAAAATCTTTATTAGATAAGTCTGTAGATTGGGGGGGAGAGGGTTTCTCCGACCGCACCCGGGACTACTACTATCACAAACTCGTTCCCCGCGCACTCTAGTTAGCTCTCGCACACTTAAATTTCCAATAACTTATCTTATTCACTTAGACTTCGTTACTATAGACCATTGTAACCTCATGTTTTATGTCAGTTCACCTATGTTTTATATATTTCTCTATATTACCTCAGATATCCCATTTTAAGTTTTGTCTCGTTTTCATTTATTACTTTCATCATGGCCTTACTTTAAGAGTTTTTTAAATTCTACAAAAATTATTTATGTTTATTTTATCTAACTTGTTTAATTTTGTTTAATGTTTCACACACATTTGTATCTGTTTATATAAATTATCAGGATATCAAGAAGGGGACCAAAGTAGTCTCAACAATACATTTTTTTATTTATAAGACGTTTCGGCTCTTTTGAGCCATCTTCAGTTCAGCAAAACAGGCAGACAAATCATTTGAAGTCACACAGGGCAGATACAACTCTCAACCAATGTTCCCCAACCCCAAGACACCCAAAACACTCTTGTCTTGGGGTTGGGGAACATTGGTTGAGAGTTGTATCTGCCCTGTGTGACTTCAAATGATTTGTCTGCCTGTTTTGCTGAACTGAAGATGGCTCAAAAGAGCCGAAACGTCTTATAAATAAAAAAATGTATTGTTGAGACTAATTTGGTCCCCTTCTTGATATCCTGTTAAACAATATAGTCTCAAGAACTGAATATCTTATAAGTATTTAAATTATCTGATTGGTTGTTTTTTTCTCATTTAGCCCTGATGATGACCTAAAATTTGGGTTGAAACGTTGGCTAGAGGGTCATTTCATATCAAATCAACCACAGAAAAATCATTTTAACACCCAAGGTCTCAGATTTTTGTGATACTTGGTAATTGTTTTTCTTTTATATAGATAAACAACCATGTCAAGTTTTATTGACTTATCTCTATCGGTTTTCTTTTTACAACCCTTTAAAGTTTTTACTAAAATGCCGGCCGGGGCTCACCCGAGGCCACAGACAGAACGTTTATTTTCTCAGAAAAAAAATCATATCTTTAATATTTATAATAGAATTTAATGAAAATTTGTTGTTAAACTAAATAAAACATGCTGATTTTGGAAAAAGATATATTAACACTCTAAGCCTTACCATAAAACCAGGCGTTATCTCAAAAATAGTAGGTTTTAGGGCTTTAAAACGCAAACCCCAGTTTAGTTCCAGAGGAACTCAACTGGGTCTTAATGCTCTTATCGCAATTTATAAAACCCAATTCGATTTATAAAACCCTTTTCGATCCCTTGAATCACTAAGTTTAGGTCGATATTTTATCATAGACCAAAAAACGAGCACTGAGAATGCGATTCGCAAAAGCTCAGTGAAATTCTGAATCCAATGATACCACATTAATGGCATTTGAGCACGACAGGACCTTATAATTCATGAAAATCTGATTTTTAGGCTTTGTGAAATAATATATGTGGGATGAGGGTGGCGGCAAAAGCCCCACCCACCGCAACCACATCACTACACTAACCTAATAAAGATGGAGGAAGATAGTTGACCGTAGATATAATGAACATGAATTGGTTGGGGGTGCATAAGCCAAAGATGTGATAGCCAACATTTCATTAAAATTGATCAACCGGAGAGGGGACTTTACTTAATAAATTTTGTATCATTTTCACGTGTTTTTTTTTTTTTATTTACTCAAAAACGGCTTTAAGGATTTTGATCAAACTCAGTATTTCATGTATGTATATGCCAAATATGTGATAGCCAACATTTCATCAAAATTGGTCAAACGGAGGGGACCACAACAATGCATTAATTTCTAATCTAAGTTAGTTGGTAAGTGAAAGTTGTGTGTTGCGCGAACGCACCAGATTTTTTAAATTCTTTCTCAGAGGAGCAAAAATAGTTCTGAGCAGGAAAAATAAGAAACTTTGTATTTTCTAATTTGTGAGCTGCACTGGCTGCTTTATCAGCCATTTCACACTGTTCTTACTAGTGGGAATAGTTAGAACCAAGGGGCCAGAAACTTGTTCAGGGACCCCATTTTTTATCTTAAATGATTTTTTAGTTTATTATTTTTGAAACCATTTGTAAATTTAATTAATTTATTCTCCTTAATGTATAATTAATGTATCAAGTTATTTTAAAATTAAATAGGCCATACCAATCGATATTCAGTATATCCAATTAACATTCATTTATTGTTATGTGTGTATGTTTGAATGGTCAAAGACGTTAGGAATCAAAGCTCTGAAAAACAAAAGCTGCTTCAACAATCAGTCAGTTGTTAAACCTCACCAGGCGAGTATATCACTTTCTCCTCAAAATTCTTAGAAAACATTTGCAGCTTATGAAACATTCTCGTTAACCCAGGGTGTTCATTTATGCAGTGTGACCTCATTATGCAGATATTTTAGAAGACGGATCCAAGAGGAATTCTCAATTGCCAATATAGTTTATTGTCAGGACATATGGATGGAAAGTTGAATTAAAATAATTTCAATATTATTCTTTAATAATGTCTGAACTTTAAATTTTGTTTAACCTTTACATTTAAGTTAATCCGGAGGGTAACTTTTAAAAAAAAAAGAAACATCAATATTATTATAACTTCTATATTTTATTAACTTCTATAACTTCTATTGCGGTGAAATTAAAATACAACCTGATTTATAAAGGTTATATAAACATTAATTGAAGAAGTTAACACTTTTTGGCAAATTCAATTTGTCTATGTTAGTTTTTTTCGTTTTTATGCACCTTAATGTTATCTCGTCGGTCTCTTCTAAATATCGAAGTTATTTCTTCATAATTTCTTTTTTTATTTTTCTTTGAAATGAATGGAGGATAAGGATTTTGTTTCAAGATCAATTTTACTTCAAAGAGAATTTGTTTTACTGGAGTTTGGTCAAAAAATAAAAAACAAAAGATTTTTTTCTTACATTATAATTTATTTAAGATCTATTCGAATATGACAAAGTTATAAATGCTTTTAAGGATGTAAAAAAGAATTTTTTATCTTTTAGAGCGTCCGTCGGTTTATCCGGAGTGTCGGTTAAATGGGAGCCAGTTAAGCGGAAGTAAACTGTAATTGCTATATGTAAGAATATATTTCTAACGCTACAATTAATTCTGAATCAGATGAAACCACATTTATAGAACCTAAGCACGACAGGACCTTATATTTGCTGTAACATTAGTTGACCACATGCGGCAGAGGGGCCTAAACCAGGCGTTATCTCAAAAATAGTAGGTTTTAGGGCTTTAAAACGCAAACCCCAGTTTAGTTCCAGAGGAACTCAACTGGGTCTTAATGCTCTTATCGCAATTTATAAAACCCAATTCGATTTATAAAACCCTTTTCGATCCCTTGAATCACTAAGTTTAGGTCGATATTTTATCATAGACCAAAAAACGAGCACTGAGAATGCGATTCGCAAAAGCTCAGTGAAATTCTGAATCCAATGATACCACATTAATGGCATTTGAGCACGACAGGACCTTATAATTCATGAAAATCTGATTTTTAGGCTTTGTGAAATAATATATGTGGGATGAGGGTGGCGGCAAAAGCCCCACCCACCGCAACCACATCACTACACTAACCTAATAAAGATGGAGGAAGATAGTTGACCGTAGATATAATGAACATGAATTGGTTGGGGGTGCGGTCAAAATAATAAGCACAAATATGTGATATTTACATATTTTATTCAAGGGTCATTCCATATCAACTCAACCAGGGCAAAACACCCAAGGTCTCAGATTTTTGTGAAACTTGGTAAATTTGTTCCTTTTATATACAGGGTGTTTCGGAATTGCACGGCACTATTTTAGGTACGTGTTCTCTAACACAAAATAAACAAAAAAGTTCATATTAACATATATCTCAAACTCATTTATTAAACAGATATCAAAGGTTAAAGATTTATTATTTATTTACTGCATTAAGACTGACTGTACAACGTTTAACGTGTTTAATACTAAATAAAAGGTTTTAATCACCTGATAAACAAATGAACGATAAGCAATGACAGTAGTTGCTCATCTGTTTGTCTAGTTCTGTGTGTTTTAGTGTGAGTGAATCTTGTGACACAGTTCAATTTATGATTATCATGGGAGATACCACAAATTTATTCACTTTTGATGAACAAACAGACATGCTTTTAACTTATGGCGAGGTACATACAAACGGTGCTGCTGCTGTTCGAAGATATCGTGAAAAATTTCCTAACCGGAGAATACCAAATCGTAAAACGTTTGAGGCCATTGAAAGACGTCTTAGGGATAATGGTAAGCTAAAACCTATACGAGTGAACGCCGGTCGACAACGATTTCGACGAACTGCAAACGTAGAAGAAGAAATACTCGATGCTGTTCAGTTATCTCCTACTACTAGTACCAGAAGATTGTCACGTCGTTTCGATGTTTCCTCTACCAGCGTATGGCGAACTTTACGCGAACAACAATTATATCCATTTCACGTATCAAGTAGGCAAGATTTGTTACCACAAGATTATAACAAGCGCAGAAATTTCTCCCAGTGATTAATTCGACAATGCACACGAGATCCTAACTTCCTGAACTGCATTTTGGTTACTGATGAATCTTGCTTTACAAGAAACGGGATTCTTAATTTTCGAAATACCCATACTTGGGCCGAAGAAAACCCTCATACGACTGCTGTTGGACATTACCAACATACATTCTCTTTAAATGTCTGGTGTGGTCTTCTAAGCGACAAAATCATCCGCCCCTTCTTTTTGCCACCTAGGCTGTCAGGTATATCTTACTTGCATTTTTTGCAAAATAATCTGCATGATATTCTAGAAGATATTCCGCTAGGCATTAGGCAAAGGCTGTGGTTTATGCATGACGGTGCTCCAGCTCACTTTTCTCATAGTGTCACTGATTATTTAAATGCAACTTATGGAGACCGATGGGTTGGTCGAAACGGACCTGTTAAATGGCCACCACGATCTCCGGATTTAACGCCATTAGATTATTTTGTGTGGGGCTGGATGAAGTCTATGGTTTATTCTGCGGCAGTTGACACGCAAGAAGAGCTAAGAAATCGGATCGTGGAAGCCGCAGTAACTATCAACCACCATCCTGATGCTATACGAAGAGCCAGAGAAGCATGGATTCGTCGTGCTGAATGTTGCATTCAACAAAACGGAGGCGCCTTTGAACATTTACTCTAAATGTTGTAATAATAATAAATAAATAGTAATAATAAATCTTTAACCTTTGATATCTGTTTAATAAATGAGTTTGAGATACATGTTAATATGAACTTTTTTGTTTATTTTGTGTTAGAGAACATGTACCTAAAATAGTGCCGTGCAATTCCGAAACACCCTGTAGATAAACAACCATGCCAAGTTTTATTGACTTATCTCTATCGGTTTTCTTTTTACAACCCTTTAAATTTTTTACTAAAATGCCGGCCGGGGCTCACCCGAGGCCACAGAGAAAACGTTTATTTTCTCAGAAAAAAAATCATATCTTTAATATTTATCAATAGAATTCAATGAAAATTTGTAGTTAAACTAAATAAAACATGCTGATTTTGGAAAAAAATATATTAACACTCTAAGCCTTACCATAAATTATTATTTTACAAATATTTTTTTCTGGAAAGTGATTACAAGGGCTTACGTTACACCTAATATCTACCTGAGGGTTAAAGATAATCAAACAAAACTTTTTTAAAAAATTATCTCCAAGATATTTTGTATCAAAACAAAAAAGAAATTATGAAGAAATAACTTCGATATTTAGAAGAGACCGACGAGATAACATTAAGGTGCATAAAAACGAAAAAAACTAACATAGACAAATTGAATTTGCCAAAAAGTGTTAACTTCTTCAATTAATGTTTATATAACCTTTATAAATCAGGTTGTATTTTAATTTCACCGCAATAGAAGTTATAGAAGTTAATAAAATATAGAAGTTATAATAATATTGATGTTTCTTTTTTTTTTAAAAGTTACCCTCCGGATTAACTTAAATGTAAAGGTTAAACAAAATTTAAAGTTCAGACATTATTAAAGAATAATATTGAAATTATTTTAATTCAACTTTCCATCCATATGTCCTGACAATAAACTATATTGGCAATTGAGAATTCCTCTTGGATCCGTCTTCTAAAATATCTGCATAATGAGGTCACACTGCATAAATGAACACCCTGGGTTAACGAGAATGTTTCATAAGCTGCAAATGTTTTCTAAGAATTTTGAGGAGAAAGTGATATACTCGCCTGGTGAGGTTTAACAACTGACTGATTGTTGAAGCAGCTTTTGTTTTTCAGAGCTTTGATTCCTAACGTCTTTGACCATTCAAACATACACACATAACAATAAATGAATGTTAATTGGATATACTGAATATCGATTGGTATGGCCTATTTAATTTTAAAATAACTTGATACATTAATTATACATTAAGGAGAATAAATTAATTAAATTTACAAATGGTTTCAAAAATAATAAACTAAAAAATCATTTAAGATAAAAAATGGGGTCCCTGAACAAGTTTCTGGCCCCTTGGTTCTAACTATTCCCACTAGTAAGAACAGTGTGAAATGGCTGATAAAGCAGCCAGTGCAGCTCACAAATTAGAAAATACAAAGTTTCTTATTTTTCCTGCTCAGAACTATTTTTGCTCCTCTGAGAAAGAATTTAAAAAATCTGGTGCGTTCGCGCAACACATAACTTTCACTTACCAACTAACTTAGATTAGAAATTAATGCATTGTTGTGGTCCCCTCCGTTTGACCAATTTTGATGAAATGTTGGCTATCACATATTTGGCATATACATACATGAAATACTGAGTTTGATCAAAATCCTTAAAGCCGTTTTTGAGTAAATAAAAAAAAAAAAACACGTGAAAATGATACAAAATTTATTAAGTAAAGTCCCCTCTCCGGTTGATCAATTTTAATGAAATGTTGGCTATCACATCTTTGGCTTATGCACCCCCAACCAATTCATGTTCATTATATCTACGGTCAACTATCTTCCTCCATCTTTATTAGGTTAGTGTAGTGATGTGGTTGCGGTGGGTGGGGCTTTTGCCGCCACCCTCATCCCACATATATTATTTCACAAAGCCTAAAAATCAGATTTTCATGAATTATAAGGTCCTGTCGTGCTCAAATGCCATTAATGTGGTATCATTGGATTCAGAATTTCACTGAGCTTTTGCGAATCGCATTCTCAGTGCTCGTTTTTTGGTCTATGATAAAATATCGACCTAAACTTAGTGATTCAAGGGATCGAAAAGGGTTTTATAAATCGAATTGGGTTTTATAAATTGCGATAAGAGCATTAAGACCCAGTTGAGTTCCTCTGGAACTAAACTGGGGTTTGCGTTTTAAAGCCCTAAAACCTACTATTTTTGAGATAACGCCTGGTTTTATGGTAAGGCTTAGAGTGTTAATATATCTTTTTCCAAAATCAGCATGTTTTATTTAGTTTAACAACAAATTTTCATTAAATTCTATTATAAATATTAAAGATATGATTTTTTTTCTGAGAAAATAAACGTTCTGTCTGTGGCCTCGGGTGAGCCCCGGCCGGCATTTTAGTAAAAACTTTAAAGGGTTGTAAAAAGAAAACCGATAGAGATAAGTCAATAAAACTTGACATGGTTGTTTATCTATATAAAAGAAACACAATTAATTAAATTTACAAATGGTTTCAAAAATAATAAACTAAAAAATCATTTAAGATAAAAAATGGGGTCCCTGAACAAGTTTCTGGCCCCTTGGTTCTAACTATTCCCACTAGTAAGAACAGTGTGAAATGGCTGATAAAGCAGCCAGTGCAGCTCACAAATTAGAAAATACCAAGTTTCTTATTTTTCCTGCTCAGAACTATTTTTGCTCCTCTGAGAAAGAATTTAAAAAATCTGGTGCGTTCGCGCAACACACAACTTTCACTTACCAACTAACTTAGATTAGAAATTAATGCGTTGTTGTGGTCCCCTCCGTTTGACCAATTTTGATGAAATGTTGACTATCACATATTTGGCATATACATACATGAAATACCCAGTTTGATCAAAATCGTTAAAGCCGTTTTTGAGTAAAAAAAAAAAAAAACACGTGAAAATGATACAAAATTTATTAAGTAAAGTCCCCCCTCCGGTTCATCAATTTTGATGAAATGTTGGCTATCACATCTTTGTCATATAAATACATCAAATACCCAGTTTGATTAAAATCGTGAAAGCCGTTTTTGAGTAAATAAAAATAACGTGTGAAAATCATACAAAATGTATTAAGTAAAGTCCCCCCTTTGGTTAATCAATTTTGATGAAATTTTTACAGTCATATCTAGGGCATATTATTACACCAAATACTCAGTTTAATCAAAATCGTTAGAGCCGTTTTTGAGAAAATCGAAAAAAACGTAAAAAGTTATTAAATAAAGTACCCCCTCCCTTTGAGCAATTTTGATGAAATTTTCGCTGTCACATCGCGAGCATATACCTACACTAAATACCCAATTTCAGGTTCGCACGGTTTATAGTTTTTGAGCTAGTCTGTTCACACACACACACACAGACAGACACACACACACACACACACACACACACACACACACACAGACCATTTCGCGGGACTTGGTTATTTGGACTCAGGGGGCCCCAAAACGTGTA
This sequence comes from Aelia acuminata, assembly GCA_911387785.2. Lineage (NCBI taxonomy): Eukaryota > Metazoa > Arthropoda > Insecta > Hemiptera > Pentatomidae > Aelia > Aelia acuminata. The sequence continues at coordinate 95,822,148 of OU426979.1, forward strand.
TTTCCGTTGAAAACCGGAAGTCGAAATTTTTCACGATCGCAATACTTCCACTTACTATATATTTCATATATAGGTAAGTGAAAGTAAAAAAACAGCAGGTAATATGGGATGGGCAGATTAATATTAAGCTTCATATGCATTAAGGAGAGAAGTAATCATTATTAACCTCCACATAGGACACTGATGCTTTTAATTATATTGAAGGAAAAAAAAAATAATAATACCAGTAAATGAAGCCTTAAGAGGCTGGATGAACAAGTTAAAAATAATTCAATAATGTTAAACACTACACTTAAATAGAATAGGGCCTTTGAAAATGTTCCCTGTTTAACATTGTATACCATCTAGCTGAAAACACAATATTTATTATTTTGTTTGATATTTGCTTTGTGTTTTTAGGTGAAAACTAATTTTCGAACTGCTATCACAGTGCCTGAAAAATCATGGGGACGTTTCCGTGATATATTTGCTGACTATTGTGAGAAAATGAAGGATGCATCTGACAAAGTGAGTGGTGCTGAAACTCCGCCTGGGCCAAAGTGAGGATGGCCTTTTTACTAGGTGACTCAAATATTTCTTCAACAAACATAGAGACACTTATTCCCTCCAGGCGGTTTTATTGTGTATACAGCAATTCAAGTTATTCAATCATGATGTATCATTATTAGCAACGATTTGCTTTGGTACAAATGTGTTTAAACAAATGTCGAATATAAAGGAAATTTGAATCAGGAAATATTATATATATGTTAAAGGGATCTAACAGATATAGTGAGGATTTAAAATTTTTTTTTTTAAAATGTAATGTTTTTCTCTTTATGTTTTGTGAGACCATTATATATGTGTGTGTGTTTGTGTGTGAATATATATATATATATATATATATATATATATATATATATATATATATATATATATATATATGTGTATATGTATAGATTGCCATAGCCAAGTTGGTATGGAGCGAAACTTTTTGTCACAGGTTGGTGTGTCATACTCTGCCTCTACTGATGCATTGTATTTTTAATAAATGCTCTGCACGTATAAGTCAATATTTTTACTTGTTTTCATGTCTGGGTGAATCATTCATCACCAGCCCGGAGATGGTTTTATTTTTTATGAAGAGTACTTTATGTTTGTTGGGATGGCATATCAATTGAGTGAGTTAATATTGATTGATTGTTATACCATTTTCCTCAAAAGGATGATGTCTGTATTAAGTAATTGAGGTAAAAATTGTGTGTATTCTTTGAACCTAATATTAAGCTGGTAATTATATATATATATATATATATATATATATATATATATATATATAAAAAAATTATCTATATGTATATTTATATACATAAAACTAAAATATTTGGATATCAACTTCCTTATTGCTCATCAAAATATAGACTATTCCTACTGTTGGTATTTCTAAAAATAAATATAGTAAAAATAAACAAAAGCCTTCTATAAAAACACTGGCATTTATCGCTATGTTTTATTATATTTTCAAAATTTTTGGGTTGAATGTTAACATTATTAGTAAATTATGGCTTATTGTTGATTAAGCGATAAAGAAGATGAATTCCAAAAGATATATATATATATATACATATATATATATATATATTGGGTAGATGTGATATTACATTTTTTTGGCCCTCTATAATGTATGTAAAAAAAATAATTAAAAAGCACATGCTTTACTGGTTATTACCATCCTTGAATTTGATAGGGCTTTGTTATTTATTTTTTTAGAAGTTTATTTAATATATTATGAACTAAATTCTGTTGCACTGTGTAAATAAGTGTTAGTATTAATTGCTTTAAGGATGGTTTTAATGTAGTAAAATTAGACATATTCTGTTGCCCCTAGGGAATAATCAAATGAATTTTAGATAAAAAAAAAAAAAATGATTTAAGCATTGGTTTTGCTTGTTAAATAATGATTGGATATGAAAAATAAAGTGAGTAATATTTTGATGTTTTGAATATTATGGTATGGGGAAGGGTTATAAAGAGAAATGTTATTTAATTTTTTAAACATATTCGTTTGTGGTGTGTGTGTGTGTGTGTGTGTGTGTGTGTGCGTGCGTGCGTGCATGCTTACACACACAGAAACAAAAAAAAGTATGTTGTAATAAGTTGTTTCTGAAGTTTATTGAATTTATGATGCCTTCTGAAGGCCTGAGATTTTAAATCTCACTTAAATTTCCGTCTTAATCAATTCTTTGTTCATTACTCATTTTTGTAGTTGATGTTTCTAGTCCTTCTTCCAGTTTTACTTAAAATGTTATAGATTTTAATACTTCATTATTTTATGAAAGTAAATGTAAAGAGAAAATGATTCTTTGTATTATGTAATTGTTATACTCTTCATTATTTTATTTTTTAAGAGAATCCAGTTTGATGATAGAAAAATATAATATTTTATAATTATAAAAGAATCACTCAAGTTACCAAAATGATTATAATATATGAAATATTCAATGTTCAGGTTAAGTTGCTGGGTGGCTGGACCATCCATTGCACTTTTGATTTTTCTTATTATTAGGGCCACCGATTATTTAATTTTTTTAATATTATATACCTTAATGTACAAATTGATATGTTTCATCAAGTATGAATTTCAGCTTATTTTGGCAAAAAAAATGCACTTATTTTTCCTCCTATATATTTATTTTGTCATATAAGCTCAATCATACTTAAAATTATAAATTTATTAATTTCTTTTAAGTTTGTTGATAATAGAATATAGGTAACATCTATTCTTAACTGTCGGACTTAATGCCTAAAAGTTAATTAAGTATGGTTTCATGTTTTTGGATATTTTGGATCTGCTTTGATAAAGATTTGGATAATTTAAATGTTAATTAATATTAGCAATTACACTGCCACTAAATTTCCTAAAGGTGGAAAGCTATCCTCCATATTGTGAGATGATTGGCTTTAGATAATAAATGTAAATGAAACATTTTGTATGTTCATAAGTGTGAGTGTGTGTGGGGGGTGGTGTGTGTATTCACACACACACTCACTCACAAACACACACACACACATATATATATATATATATATATATATATATATATATATATATATATAAACATGTATTTGTGCATGTTTATGTTCAGATACATACATAATAAATGGGAAAAATGAAAATGGAATGAGAGCATGAATGAGTATTTCGATTTAACGAAATGTTAATATATATATATATATATATATATATATATATATATATATATATATATATATATATATATCCTTTTACATGTATGTGTTTTTTTACATCCATCTGGGACCATTTTCACACAAGTTAACTTTTCGTGACTAGTTTATTTATCTATATTTTACAGATAAAATGAGCCTGCTTTTAGTTGTTTCGTAAACATGATGTCATATATTATTTTTTATATTAATGTTTTTGATTTGTTCACTTTATTAAATTAACATATATTCAGTATAGCAGACTCATCCAATTTGTTTAATATATTTTATCAATTTATTATGAACTTTGGCGGATCCAGAGGGGCTCAGATGGGCCTCCCACCCTCATTGATGAAAGAATTTTAATGAAGAAAATGGAGGTATGCCCAATCATCTGCTATATGGAAAATTAAGAATTACAGATTTAAACATGTAATTATTTTTTAAATAAAATGTTGATTTTTAAACGATATTGTATTTATTTTTATAAATAAACCATTCTTTTTCCTTTATTATGGAAAGGTCATGCATATAATGGTCTTGTATGCAAGGGTTCAATCATTTAATGTTATTAGATCATAATACATTTATAATCAAGTTTTACTGCAATAATTCGATCCCAAGATATGATCTGGTTACACTGATTATTCAAAACAAGTTTTATATTAATTTAGCCATTATTGTGGAGTAACCACCTATTTTTTAAATCATTTAAAACAAGTTTTACTGCAAGTTTATTAAAATCTAACTGTTTCTTTACAAAGGTCGAAGTCTGGATCCGCCATTGGTTGTGAATTTTAGTTATATTATCAATGTTATTTTTTTTTTATTGAAATATAAAGGAAATAACTTCAAAATTCTCTAAGAATGATTAAAAAGACATTAGTTTTTGTGTCTTATATAGTCCTTACCCTGTACCGGTCTATTATTTTTTATTTTTTAGTACTAATGATTAATTATTGGCTTGATACATAAACTCACCTCCAGAGAGTTGAATTCTTAACTTATCTTTTTCGTACTGCTGCTTTCTGTATTTCTTTAAATTTTAATCCAGCAGTAAGTTTTTTTATTTTATTTTATTTTATATAATCACAGAAAGGAGAACGATGCTATTCATCTGAATTTATTGTGACAAATGAAAACTTGAATCAACAACAAAATAAAAGAAAAAAAATACAACAAAAGCTTTGGCATTACTTGTGTGAAGTGATTTTTCAAAAGCCATATATAGGGACTCACATAATCTAGCAGTGACTTTGTTAATGATTTTTTCCATCAAATAGCAGTAAGGCTTGTTTTTTTTAATAATTATTTCTGTGGGTGTTACATCTATATTATTATTTTACATGATGGAGGGCTATGTTTAGGATCCATGAAATAAAAAATGTTCAGCCTTAAATCTAAGGATTGGTCACAATCCAATCCCTGGTGGAGTGGGGGTCTGGAAAAGAAAATCACCACTAATAAAGTAGATTTTAAATTAATACTTATTTTAAGATAATTATTGAAATTTAGTATTGTTTTTTACTAATAGTATATAACTTAGAGTTTTTTTTTATATCCTAAATATGTGGGATGTGGGGGTATTGCTCATAACTAATGTATTTTGCTTTGTGATATTTTTATAACATTATTTTTTATATCCATACCTGTCACTAACATGTTTCAATAATAATAATAATTAAAATAAAAAAGCTGAAACTTGTCCTACATTGATCATTACCCCTCCTCATAGTAATAGGTAAACAGTCCCGGTTTTTCCGAGGTCACTTTTTGTTGGTGGAAGGGGTCTAAAAAAAGAAATAGTACAAAAACCTCACCTGAACAATCTGTCTGGTGATATAGATAACAAATCAGCCAGCCAGTCTGCTGATCTTAACGAGAAGATAACTAGCCTAAAGTTAAGTTTGTCGGCTGAGGTAGATGACAAGGCCCTTGTTAAATTGTTAAGTGGTCTCTTGGTGGCGACTAGAGCCCAGCTATGCCTACAGTCATTACAAGATGGGGAAGTACTTGAACCAATGGTCACGAAAAGCCGAGCCAGGATAAAGCCTTTAACTTTTGGTGATAAAGTAGTCCTGGTTGAATAACCTGAAACAGTTTGACGCAGCGGCTAGTGCTCTAACTAGATGGTCTCCTAGAGATAAGGCAGTAGCCCTAACAGTTGCCCGCCGAGACTATCCAGAAGTTCGAGGCTGACGTTGAGAAGATGGTAAGACTAAGCAAAAATTCCATCAAAATTGGTCAAACGGAGGGCGTACTTTATTTCATAACTTTTAACGTTTCTTTCGATTTTCTAAAACGGCTCCAGTGATTTTGATAAAACTGGATATTTAATGTATTTATATTCCCACGATATGACATCAAAAATTTCATATAAATTGATCAAACAGAGGGGGCACTTTACTTCATAACTTTCTTTCCCATTTTTACGTTTTTTTAATTTTCTCAAAAACAGCTCTAACGATTTTGAGTAAACTTGTCATGTTTAATGAGAATCAAGTATTCTTTAATATCAGGTGGGTTTTATCATCACGTGTTCTAAATGGGCTTAAATGGCGAAGGAAAACAATTTATTTTTCTATAAAATACCTTTGATTTTGTTTATATGGAGAAATTAACTGTTTCTCATCATGCCTAAAAATAAGAAATTGATAAATATGATAAAAATCTATTAACATTTACCGGAGAAAATAAGAAAAATATTCCGACAACTAAAAACATGTTGAACACATACGCATGCACAGTACGCCTTTAATGACGGAGCAATGTGTGTAAGTAGCGAACGTATATTCATGGAAAATAAAAAGCCAAATATGTACATATAAATATAATTATATTTTAAAAAATATGTAACAAAAAATTGTAAATATTGTAACGTGAAACAAAACATACGGTTTAGAATAGTTTTTGAATTGTTGTTGGAACGAACTAACAGTTAGAACAAACTGTAATAGTACATGTGCATAATGTCATAGTACATGTTTGTGACTACGAAGTACGAGTACCCTCAATGCTGGCCTAAAACCTTAAAGGATGTTCTTCTTACAACTAAATAAAAGGAGTGATGGACAGGAGAGATAGTCTTGTTCAGAAGCTCAAATCATATGGTTAATTTTTTGTTACAAAGAGATAATTTTTGTAATCTGGGCCATTCCTTGTCAATTCAACACAGGCTTGAGCCTCACCAACTCAGATTTGTTTGAAATTTGGTACATTCGTACTGTTTGTATTAACTAGAAAATTTTTGAAATATTTCTAAGATAGGCCCAGAAACAGAAAAAATCATGATTAAAAATAGCTGTAGATATTTTCCAAATTTGACTAGGACTATGATATTGGTGTCATTTAATAGCGCATTCCCTGCCATTTTATATGATATACAACAATGTATAGGTTGGTACTAAAGAAATTTTCTTAAAACCAAATTTAAAATTTTAATTTCAATTTTCTCAAAAAGGGCATTTTTTTTAAATTTATATTTAAAAAAAAATTGGCAGTATTATATCTAATTATACAACAAAACATAAAAGGGGATGAAAATTGCTTCTTTACTAAAAAAATTGAAAACTAATGATAAATTTCATCACGTTCATCATATTCACGTTCAAATCTTCAACATGAAATAGATATCCTCAATTAGCAATAGGTACTGGCGGAGTGGGTTTGGAGTAGGCGGGACTAGCTCCCCACTACTCGTGTTGTTTCTTGCGCCGACTCGACTATACATATGAACAAGTTAAGCTGCTTCTCCTGTTCACAAAATTGCACAAAATACATTATTGGAACCCACACATCATTGAACCCAATCGAAGATAAAACCCATTCCTAGAAATTTTCTGTCCAGGTATGCTGAGCCCTTTAGATTTCAAATTTAAAAATTTGTCAAATCCCTAACTTTGAATTTCCGCTAAAGTGGCAAATATTGCGGATAATTGATAATCGGTTTTGGCGAAAATACTTAAAACAATTTTAACTTTGAGGAACTCAGTTGACGAGAAATTTTCTGCTCTGTTATTACTAAAAGAACACAATTTTCTCTGCGATAAATTGTTTTCGAGTTATGAGCGAAAAATAGAAAAAAGTTCGGAAATATCATGGCAACTGATCTGAGGTGGCAGAAAATTATTTTTTGTTTTTACTTTTATTTATTTATTTTAAAATATTGTGCCATTAGTCATTTACAACTTTATTTTTTATTAATTAATATTTTAATTCTTTGACCACAGAAGAAAATATTAATTTGAACAGTTAACTATAAAAATTAATAAGTAAGTTAAAGAAGTAACCATTCATTTAATAATTAAGGAACCCCTCCTTTTTGCGATAACAGTTAAATCACTTCAATTATGATTCACAACTCATAATAATAATTTTGCTAATGCTTTGGTTTTTGTAACTCAGGTACTTTTAAAAAATAAAAATACCCCTAATTTACATAGCATTGAAAAATATGAGGTTTTTCACTATGTATTGATTATAGGTTTAACCACAAGTATTTCCTTTAAACAGTCAATGTAATGGACTTCAATATACCAAAAATCTTAAAAATGTGTTTATTTAATTCTTTTTTTGTACTGCTGTTTATCGTAATTATGTTATATAAGTAAAAGCTTAGGTTATAAATAAAGTATTTATGGCAACAAAAATATTAGTTTACACCTAGAACTAAAGGTTAAAAAATGAATAAAAAAAATAAGGTTAAAATAATGTTTAATTTTTCTTGAGAAATTATAACAATACAATACAATAAATATAACATATCAAACAAAATCTAATACTATAGAAGTAGCCTTAAGATCTAATCTCTTTATCTTTGGTCTTCTCGAGCTGTTTGAGTTAGGGCATTAGGGCTTCACTCCCTAACTGACTTTTTGTGACCCGAGGGAGGATTAGTATTAGATAAACTGGGGGAAAGTGGTGTAGTTTTTATTGTACTCGGCATACCTTGACTTTGCTTTTCTTTTTTTCTATTCAAATATGCAAGGCTTTCACGCCACTTCTTTCTTTCAGCTCTCTTCTCTCGCTCGGACATGTCTTCAACTAACTTCACCTGACCCTTCTCCTTTTTTCTTTTAAAAGAACATTTTGGACAAAATGAGGTAGTAAAGAATGAGGGAATGAAATTGTCAAATTTTTCTTCTTTTTTTTTAATCACTGTAACTGGTTTAAAAATGAAAAACACTGCATAATCGAAAACTGAGCATTTTCCTCCAAAAAATAATAGTTGATTGAAAAAATTGCTTGGAAACTTGGCAGTTATTTTGAAGAGAGGGAGTGAAATAGCTTCTGACCACAGTGTAGCTTTCCCGTAATAATCTTAATCTCACAATGGAGGCAAGCGATTGCAGTGCCTGGTCGGCAGTCAAAATAATCTCCCACCCCAGCCTTGGAGCCTTGTTCCACTCAACGCTTACAGCATTTAACACTTTATGTGAGGGAGTGAAGAAAAATGTCTGGACATACCGTTTTTATTTTATTTATTTTTATTGGTAACAATAAATGAAACTGCTTATTTTTTCATGGAATCTTGAAGTAATAAATGACTGTAATGAATATAACCTTTATAATCTCATAACAAAGGCTTTATTAGATACATAATTACACTAGAGATTCAATGTAATTTGAATTGAACATGTGGAATAATAATTTAACTAAACTGTGATAACTAAATCTTAAATAGTAAATAATTCATCACATTCTTCCCCCCTTATTCATTTCAGAACATAGTCCTTCAAATAACCTGGAAGTCGATGAGCTCTTGAGGATCTCCGTAACTCGGGCTCATTATTTAGTTGAGGAATGCCTGGAGAAGTTGGTAAATTAACAATCTCCAAATCATTATCGATAACCGTTCTTTCGTCTGATGAAGGAGCTACGTTGCCAGATTCCAATTCTGTGGCCATAGGTGTTCTTGAATGCGATTCCTTCCGTCCGGTAATATTATTTTCGATCATCTCTTGGCGTGGAAGTTTGGCAGTCATCTCTTGTTGCTGAACTTTCTCTTTGACTTTCGCTTCTTAGACCTTCGTTTCCGACTCCTATCGGAGCTAACTGTCTTAGGTTGACAGTTGTTTTGTTACCGTTTGGAAGTTGTACGAGTGCGTAATCTGGATTTACTTCTAGTAAAGAAACTTCTTGCACTAGAGGGTCATATTTGCTTTGTCTAAATTGATTTTTCATTAGCACTTTACCCGGTGTTGTTAACCATGTAGGAAGAGATACTCCTGAGCTAGATCTCCTTTTATGAAAGAACATCCGTTCATGTGGTGTTGAATTGGTAGCAGTGCAAAGTAATGAGCGGATAGAGTGTAATGCCTCAGGTAATACCTTCTCCCACTGAGTTATCATCAGTCCTTTTGATTTTAAAGCCAGAGATACGGATTTCCAAATTATATCGTTGTAGCGCTCTACTTGACCGTTCCCACAAGGATTATAAGGAGTGGTACGACTTGTGGCTACTCCATTTGAATGAAGAAATGACTGAAGTTCCTTTGAAATAAATGAAGTTCCTCTGTCCGAATGAATAAACGAAGGGTAGCCAAATAGAGTAAAAATCTGATTTAATGCATTAATAACAGTTGTTGAGGATAAGTCAGTGCAAGGTATGGCAAAGGGGAACCTCGAAAATTCGTCGACTGCTGTTAACAGGTACTTTCGGGGAGTGTTCGTCGGTAGGGGACCTTTGAAGTCAATACTGAGACGTTCGAAAGGAGCGGTAGCTTTGATGAGGTTACTGTGGTTGGAGTAGAAGCGGGGCTTGATCTCAGCACACGTTTTACACGAAGAAGTGACTTTCCGTATTTCATCAATGGAGTAAGGAAGGTTTTGAATTTTGACCCAGTGAGCCATTCTGGTGATACCTGGATGGCAAAGGGAAGCGTGATATTGAATCAAGCGGTCAAGAGTGTAAGAAGAAGCAATTCTGGACAACGCGTCGGCAGCAACATTTTCTTTACCAGGACGATACACTATATCATAGTTATATGGGGCTAGTTCCAATCTCCATCTAGTGAATTTTTCATTTTTAATCTTTCCTGGATGTCTCAGGTTAAACATGTAGGAAATAGATTTTTGATCTGTTTTCAGCTGAAATTTTCGTCCAATTAAGTAATGCCTCCACTTCCGAAGTGACTCGATTATAGCATATGCTTCTTTTTCTACAGCTGAATGATGTTGTTCACCCTTGGACAAGGTCCTGGAAAAGAAAGCAACGGGACGTTTGTTTTGAGTAAGGGTAGCTGCAATCGCGACATCTGATGCATCAGTTTCAACACAGAAAGGGATATCGTCCTCTACATTTACTACAAAGGAGTTAACAATACAGGATCTTATATTGTTGAAGTCTTCGACCAATCCAGGTTCCATAGGGAATTTCTTGCAATTTACTAATTTGTGTATTTTGTCCGAGAACGAGGGCACCCATTTTGAATAGTAGGAGAACATACCTAGTGCACGCTGTAAAGAAACTTTATTTTCTGGAATTGGGAATTTAATCAAAGGCTCTAGCCGGTCAGGGTCAGGTTTCAATGTGTTACCTTCAATATGATAACCCAAAATTTTAATGGATTTCAAGTTGAAACGGGATTTCTCTTGGTTGATAGTAAGATTGTAATCCTTGCATACATTCAAAAATTTGTTCAGATTGGCGTCATGTTCAGATTGGTCTTTGCCACTGACAGTTACATCATCCAAATATATGTTTACACCTTGTAAGTCTTCTTTCGCTTTGATATCGTCCATTACCCTCTGGAATGCAGCAACACCATTGGTCACACCCATAGGAATTCGTTTGAACTGCCAGAGTTTCCCAGCGGCCTCAAAAGCAGTGTAAAGTTTTTCTTCATTCTTTATCGGTATTTGATAATATGCACTTTTGAGGTCTAGAATACTGTGGACATTGTATTTTGCTACCTTTGAAGCTATTTTCTCTATTGAGGGGACAGGATAGGCATCTAACAAAGTAAATCTGTTTATGGTTTGTGAATAATCAACGACCATTCGTTTCCGATGTGTTCCGTTGATGACTAGAGCTTGAGCTCTCCATGGAGAATTACTAGCTTCAATCACTCCATCAGCAAGCAAACTTTTTATGTGATTAAGAAGGAATCTTTCATCTTCATCGGAATGACGCTTTGATTTTATAGCGATAGGTCGACAGTCAGGCGTTAAATGCTCAAAGAGCGAAGCAGGGCGGACTTTAGCGCATGTCAAACCGCTGCTTATTTGTAATTTAGGTTTATTTCCACCAAAAGTTATAGATAAACTTGAATGTAGTTTTAGGATATCATGTCCCAAAATGACATCAGCACAACAGTCTTTTAGAACATTTAGTATTACATTATTATATTTATTCTCTGAAATTTGCAAATCAACGGGGCAAAAAGATTTTATTGTCATAGCTAGTGATGACGAAGCCATGGCAACTTCTGAACTAGTAGGGTATTGATTTAGATTTTCTGCTGGCTGCTGACGGCGAGTCATTAATTGATGCCTTGCGAAAATTTCATTTTTAGGTTTTATATAGAGTGAATCTAACGTTTCGGTAGCGGAATTATAGGATGTACATTCGCTAATTAATTCATATACAGTGTGGCTTACATGATTATATAAAAGCAATAATTTATCAGCATCACTTGCCTTGATTGATGTTGTAAAAACTTCAAAAGTTCTTTTCCAATGACTCCATTGTGATGAACTTTTCCCAGTTGTATGATCTGCTTCGAACCTTTCGGGTTTGAAATATTTGTCCATTTCGCTTTAAATGAATTATATTATGTATCTAATAAATTGTAATGAATATAACCTTTATAATCTCATAACAAAGGCTTTATTAGATACATAATTACACTAGAGATTCAATGTAATTTGAATTGAACATGTGGAATAATAATTTAACTAAACTGTGATAACTAAATCTTAAATAGTAAATAATTCATCACAATGACTTAACCCATTAATCAATTAAATCAAACTTTACTTTATTCTCAATTAACATGGCAAGTTTAATCAAAATCGCTAGAGCCATTTTTGAGAAAATGGAAACAAACAGAAAAATGAGACAAAATTTATCAAATAAAATGTCCTCTACTTTTGATCAATTTTGATTAAATTTTCGCTGTCACATCACGCGCATATACATATATCATAATCATTTCAGGTTCGTACGGTTTATTGTTTTTGAGATAGTCTGTTCAAACAAACATACACACATATATGCATGCACCCACACCCACCATTTCGCGGGACTTTTGGAGTCATGGAACCCTAAACCGTGTATTTCCATAAAAACCGGAAGTCAAAATTTTTCACGATCGCAATACTTCTTCCTTTACTATATATTTCATATATAGGTAAAAAGAGTGTACTGTGGGAACCAAAATGTAACTTTTTTTATCTGAGGGAGAAGCTATTTTTAAAGAGAAGTTATTTTGCTGCTATTAAACTATTATTTCCTTATAGTAGCTTTATATGAAGAAGTACAGGTAATTATTGTAATTTAAATGAAGAAAAGCTTTTCTATACAGTAGATTAGCTTTATATATCACATATAAAAAGCAAGAACGATTGTTAGTCTTAATTTTTAAGAAAGAGTACAGCTAAAGTACATAAATTAATGTATGTATACACCTCGAAACTTTTTCTCACTTAAAGTTTGGGTTTTTATGGCATCAGTTAAAAAACTTGAAGCCCTGTATCTCACAGATGTAGTAGTACTGATGTTAGAGTATAGGCATCATACTTCTCAAGCTTTCAAGAATTTGTCGGAGGGAACATTTGGGTAGCCCAGTACCCAGATCTGCCTATAATAATGGATTTATCAGGATGGAAATTATCTGGTAACCTTACTAAAATTAGTCTCGATCCCGACAACTCTTTATGGGACAAACGGAAAACAGTGCTTTCAACGAAACTGCTCCTTAGTGTTGATGGGAGGGCACCGAGGGAGTCGAAGAATTGTCGCCCATCCACACAATTGCGGATTGCACTGCTCCAGTTTACGGTTCTACCTTTGTCCAAAGTGTAAAAACACATATAAATGCCCTAGCAGCAAGAGTAGTGTTCTAAAGGACGAAGGACCTATATGGAGACAAGCTTTAGAGCCAGGTGCCCGAACGAAACGGCCGGCCATACATCCAGTACTGCTTTTTGTCTCACCTTGGGATAGTGAGACGTCACAATGTCGTAGTAGATCTAGAAAAAGCTTTACAAGATAGAGGATTATGCATAATTGAAGAACCCATATTAGAGGGAAGTAAACAGAGATGGAAACCAAACCTCGTATGTTCAGGGCCAAATGGGAATTATATAATTGATGCCCATATTGTTGGAGACAATTCTCGTACCTGTCACTGGAACAAAGTAAAATGCAACAAATACAATGACTTGGATTGTAGATTGGCGATATGGCGCAGGCTGCAAGTGCCTGGAGTTGACATTAAAGTGCCTTCACTAAAAAAAAACTTGTAAAGGAGAATGGTGCTGACATTCATACCAGGACATGGCTATGCTGGGAATCGTCAAGAGGAGGGTGAATGCAATTACTGTGAGCGTTCTTCGAGGGTCATATCTGATTTATAAGAGTTGGTTTGGATTGTTGGGCCGATTGTAGTTCAACTATCTATAATGATGGCTATCACCAGATCTTTGCCTCACTATCATTTTTATTTGTTTATATTGTCTATTTATCTATAAATTTATTCACTTTTAATAATAAAACTGTATATATGTATTAACTCCTATTCTTATTCGTATTATTATTTCTTTTTATGTATATATAATTAAGCTTTATTGTTACTGTTATTTTAAATATGTTGGATTTGTTAAAACTTAAGTCATATTGGACTTTGTAATATACTTTAAATTATATTCTAACACAGCTGTCATGATTATTATAAGCTTATCATTTCTATGGCAGAACGGACACTTGCATGAATATTATATAACTATTGGATCACAACATCCAAGACTTAAATTTAAGATGTTGAAGGTAGTACCAAATAGTAAATGAAATATAAATGGATGTATGACCTTATAGGCGTATGTAATACCTGAAAGGGGGAACAAATCTTTTCATGAAACCCTGTGATGAATTAGAAAAATACTGGTTTTAAGTTATCATCATAAACTAAAAATCTTTCTCTGTATTTAGTATTTATTTATTTTTTTTTTAGAGAAAAATCACATAGTTAAATAATAGTCATTTCTTAATAATAATAACATTGTTACAAATGTAAGGTTCATATACATAACATGAATCCTTTGATTTAACATGTAATATACAAAACGATCATAATTTAAATAAGAAAATATATCAATTGTTTTTTAAAAAAATATTTATATATTACAAAACTAGTCTTTAAAGAAAAAAACAGCAAAAGGTTGATTTTTTTTTTTTTAGCAACCGTTACCATTGCTGCATTGCTATTAAAATTTCATTCCTTAGTTAGCAGCATTGGCTTCAATTATATATTTGTTGTATGGGTGTTGGATTTTAAAAATTAGATTTTTAAGGAGTAATGTCTGCAATAATATATGTAGATTAATTTAAAATATAAGATATACACCTCACTGCATTATGGTAATTTTTTAAAAATTAATTATTTAAAGCATTGATCCATAATGGATAATGGCTTAATAATAGTAGCAAAGCCATATTATCATTATCTTCATTAAATTTTATTCTCTTTATTATTTTATCTCTATAAGGATTAAAGTTGGGTTCAATCATTAATAATGCAACAAGGCTTTGATGTTCCGTGGGATATAATGATAACATGTTAGTTTTATTTAATTCACATTCATTCATTACATTAGTTATAAATTTGTTAACCATCTGTAAAATGACTGAATTGGCATTCAAACAGATTAAAAACTGGTTAAAAATTGAACTAACTATAAAGAATAATTCTGCTGACTTGGAACACCAGAATATCCAACATTGAAAGTAATTTCTATGCCATATGTTCTCATTTTTTCTTGCCAAGGAATATAAATTGCATAATTCCTTTTCTACCCAGCCAGGTTTATAATTAAATAAGATCAATACAATTTCAGCAGGGATTCTACAGAGTTCTGAAAAAAACAAATACAAATTGGTATATAAGCTATTTTAATTAAGTAAATCATGACTTATGTTTTCATATAAAATTAAAATTGGTTATTCAGTAATAGTTTCAACATTTTAAACATATACTGTTAATTTAGTCCCTTTTATTCATTAGGAACATTATACAAATTATATCACAATGAAGTGGTAATTATAAATCTTCCAAATAGAAAATCAAATAGTAATGAAAGTGGAAGTGAGATATTACAGAAATAGCAGGTTACCTACCAGTGGGTATGTAAGGAATTTAGGGTTAGGGCTTTGAGAGGATCTTTTGCAGATTAGTCCATCCAATTATTTTTAAATTATACAAAGATCTGTGAACGAATTCATTCAGTTAGTAAAATGAACTAGGTATAGGTTATATTCCAGTTAGAATAATTACAACAACGAAGACTACAAGTTTTATCAGGAAGATGGAATTATTTATAAGAAGTGCTTTTGTAATAAAGGACACCAAATGAAGCTCAAATTATGAACAATAATATTTCTTTTTATAGCAGAATGAAAATTTTTACATAAGACCAACTCAAAAAAAGTACTTCTAATTAAACATTAGTATTTGCTGCTTTTTAACTTTGTTATTAATATGCTTTTGTGATTCTCGCGCACAGTTTGCACGTGTCTGGTGGGCACCAGTAAGAGTTTTTTTACTGCCAGGCGATTTTTTCCTTTCTATAGAAATAAAATAAAATGATTAAGACATATTCTAGCCGTATGTTTAAAGGGTGAATTTTAGTGAAAAAATTAATTATTCCAGTCAATTTATAAAGCATTAGTAAGAATTTTACACCCCCAGACGGGCGGTTTTGCACTAAACTCTGTGGTTTCTAACTCTGCTGAAATTTTGTAGGTGAAAGTTCAATGGGTGAGATTGTTTGCCTAGGGCTCCTACACTACTATTCTACAGTAGAAATCATAGGCGTATCCAGCTAATTATAATGGGTGGAGGGGGCTGCATGCCATCCCGGAAAGTCGGTGGGGCGAATTGACAAGCTGTTTCACCTTTATTTTCCTTTCCCACAAATTGCTATGCTACTTGCTCTGCATATTATTTGTTCTTTACGTTACTTACTTTCATGAAAGTAAAATCCCATTGGTAGATAACAAAAGATAACACAAAAGGAGGACTCCACGGCCTACAGCCCTCTCCTGGATCCACCCATGGTAGAAATTATTCTCTCTACGTATTGCGATGTTCCCAATTCCTTTATCAGGTAATATTCGCTAACTAATTATTATCTCCCTCGATTATGACCATAACTTTCCAATTACTTGACAGTTGCACTAAATTCCGTTGGACTTATTCTTACTTACTCTTTCATTTAAATTCATTTGACATTTATTCATTTAACCTTGTCAATTCGCCCCCAAGACCCCTCATGCATGGAATGCTTGCAGCTCCCTCACACCGTTTATAGCCGGCTGGATACTCTTATAGTATCAACTTTAAAGTCTAAAATAAGAAAAGATACTATGAAATGATAATATGAATAAGAAAATGGGTGGCAAGATAGCCAAGTGGGCAAAGCTGTTAAAAAATATGTGTTGCCACTGACAACCGGACATATGATTGGGAACCTGAAATTCACCATTCACCATTTTGCTTAATTTTACCATAACTGGTCTTTTATTAAAGCTGGATGGTTCTAGATTCAGAATAAATAAACAAACATACAAAAATAATTAGTCTAGACAACATAAAATTCCTTTAAAGTCAATTTTTTCAAATAATCCGCATCAAAGTTTTTTAACTTTTCCAACTTAATTTGTGATTAAACGGCCACCATAAATGAAAAACAGTCTTGCATAAAATATCTGGAGCAACTATTCTTCTTTACAAATCACTAGTCAAATTTGAAAATATATCAATTAAGTTCATACAAAATGGACCTTAACGGCGAAAAGGCGCCAGTGAATCGGGCCTCTCAAACATTGTTGAATTCTCATACATGATATAATTACAGCGGTTTTAGGATATTATTTTGAATGTATAATCGAGCCTATGTAACTGCAAGTATTTGACAGAAAAAATTATATAACCTTACTTTTTATTTTTAAAGAAAAGGGAATTATTTAGAGAACAAGGATATAATTTAGATAAGTAATAATTAATTAGTCGCAGATTGCACGTTATCTAAACCTCATTTACATATTGACATACAGTGATTATCTTGAAATTTAATAATAATGCTCTCATGGTAGTAGTTACAGACACTGGCTTCAAATAATTTGCGGAATTTAACTTATATGCATTTTTGCAAATTATTGATTATTTATGGATTTAAAATAAATAAAAATAAAAATATAGATAAAAAGTTCTGTTTATTCGTTGATATGTAGAAATTATTTGTAATACTTAAAATAATTTAGAAAGTATATACCTAATAGCTCAAAACAATTAATAAATTAACAGTTAACCGATATGTATCTACATGTCTTAGGTAAATATAATAAATAATTTTAAACAAAAGAATCAAAAAAATGTAAGCCTATCAGTAATAGAGGATCCTTGTAAAATGGGAATAACCAAATAACAGTAGTAATTTTTTGACCTTATAGGCTGAAATCACTTGTTTCATCGACTAAAACTATGAACGTCTGCTACCACAGATCGTTCGCCATTAAATATTACAGGCAAACACAATTAATTTTTTATTTTCAGTTTTTTGACTATAACTCGAAAATAATTCATCACAGAGAACTTTTTACCCTCTTTAAATTGAAAGAGGATAAAATTTTGCATCGATTGAGTTACTTAAAGGAAAAATCAGGAAAGTTGTTCCGCCAGAACTGATAATTGATATTGGGCAATTTTAACAAATTAAGTAGAAAATAATTTAAACTTTTATCTGTAACATTTTTCATTTAGAGTTATAGGCGTTGTAACATGAGTTTCCACCAAAATGGTAAAAAGTACCAATCTTTGATGTCAGCCTGGTCGGTAAGCAATGGTGAAGATGTGTTGTTCTGATCGAAGGGATTTCCCTCAATAAACTTCCCTAACGATAGAGAGCCAATCTTCCAATTCTACTCATGTTTTGGACTTGGCTACCTGGGGTAACAACCAGGCTTCCATCCAGCTAAGCCTGCTCCTCTCCCCCGTTTCCCTACGGTTTATTTATCTGTTTATTGCAATTCCGACAAGATTTGATATAAACTTCTTTCCGTCCGCAGCCCTCGCAAAATTACTTTTGAGTTTTAACACGTTCCCCAGGGTCCGATGTCTTACATTCTCCTCTCAGATTTTCACATGAAAATGTCCGAAAGGCCGAACACTTCAAACACTCAATTTAGTCAATTTTTAATGAGATTATTGCATTTTAGTGCAGAAAATGTTGCTAACTGCTGAAATTCTGTTGTTTTTTAGGATCGGACTCTGAGGTCCGATTTTCGGTAAAGTATGGCATCAATCCTGTTTCGACCTGTCCTGCGTCTATTATGTCTAGTTTCAATCCTTACTAAGAGACAATGCCCTTGAGATGCTCATTTAGTTCATTTTTACTTTCTCTTACCTATATATGAAATATATAGTATGTGGAAGTATTGCGATTATGAACATTTTCGACTTCGTGAAAATTCTTCATCATTTTCACGTGTTTTTTTTTATTTACTCAAAAACGGTTTTGATCAAACTGGGTATTTGATGTATGTATAGGCCAAAGATGCGATAGCCAACATTACATCAAAATTGGACAAACGGAGCGGGCACTTTACTTTTTAATTTTTTTCCAATTTTTACCTTTTTTTCGATGATCTCAAAAACGGCTTTAACGATTTTTATCAAATTCGTCATGTTTAATGAAAATTAGGTGTTCTTTAATATCAGGTAAGCTTTATCATTATTAAAATGTTCTGAGGGGGCTTTTTTTGGGTGGGGGTTGGGGCCTTTTTTGTTTGTTTCCTATTAAGTACCTTTCTTTTTGTTTATATGGAGAAATTCACTGTCTCTCGTTACACCTAAAAATAGGAAATGGCTATATATGAGATATGATAAAAATAAAGAAAACATAAAGAGTAGAAAAAAAAAAAAATATTCAGTCAACTCATAAAACTCGTTGAGCCCACGCATGCGGAGTACGCCTTTAATGACAGACCATTGTTCATAATTAAAGGCGTTCTGTTCATTTGAGAAGTGGCAATTAACAAAACACATTAATTTCTAATCTAAGTAAGTTGGTAAGTGAAAGTTGTGTTTTGCGCGCACGCACCAGATTTTTTTTTAAATAACTATAGTATGCAAATTAATGAACTACTATAAATTACTTTTACTATAAATTAAAATCAATCAAACGTATTTTCATTATTAAATGAAACATAAAATAAGTTTACTTTGACGAGGACGAGGGAACAAAAGAGGATCAAGACAGATGTTAAAAAAACAAGAGCGGTATATAGGAGAGTGGAGCCCCAGCTGGTGGTGTCCATGAATGTGAGTTCCTGATATTTTATTTCGTGCTGACCAATGTACGTGAGAATCGATGAATTCTACAGTTTGGCGAAAAACTCGGACAGAGGGGGATATGAAAATTCACCACTGGACTGCAATTAGCAATCTAAATGTTGAGGAGCAATTTGGAGTAACCGAGGTGCCATTATATTAACTTATTTGTCGAGGAGCAATTTGGAGTAACTAAGGTGCCATCATTCTAACTTTACTGGGCAGGCTTCAAAAAGACAAATTCTTTTGACTAAATTTTTCCTTTAAAATTGTTATTATTACTAAGTTAATTTAAAATGTTTAATGCAAATTTATTAAAATGCAGGCCTGCTTAGATTCATTTGTTCTCTTTATTATATTTTTTCTTTCACTTACCAATACTGGATGTCCCAAACATAGTGTAAAAAAAAAAGTTGGGTAATACTGCATGCAAACCGGGTAGAATGGCGCAGAAACGAGTTTCCTATGTTGAGGAGATAAAATTTTTTTCGTTTTTATTTTTAAAATCTTACATTTTTCTGAAAAATGGCAGTTTTCTCTACTGGTTTAGCATAGAAACAAAAACAATGATATTTTCTTCATCAGCATTAAATTTTCTAAAAGATGAGTAAGGTCTAGTTATTTTAAATCCACTTTCAGTGGGCCTTTTAATGCGCAAAACACAAAGCATTTATTAAAAATCTGGTGCGTGCGCGCAACACACAACTTTCACTTACCAACTTACTTAGATTAGAAATTAATGAGTTTTGTTAATTGCCGCTTCTCAAATTAACAGAATGGCTTTAATTATGAACAATGGCCTGTCTTTAAATGCGTACTCCGCATGCGTGGGCTCAATGAGTTTTATGAGTTGACTGAATATTTTTCTTTTTTTCTCCTCTTTATGTTTTCTTTATTTTTATCATATCTCATATTTAGCCATTTCTTATTTTTAGGCGCAACGAGAGACAGTTAATTTCTCTATATAAACAAAATCAAACGTACTTCATAGGAAACAAAGAAACAAAAAATCTGGTGCGTGCACGCAACACACAACTTTCACTTACCAACTTAGATAAGAAATTAATGTGTTTTGTTAATTGCCACTTCTCAAAGTTAGACATTTTTCCACATTCATTTCTTATTTTTGTTTTCATTTGCTCAAAAAAAAAAAACACTACTTTCTTTTAATATTAAATAAAAGTTTTTACTTGTGATAATTAGGCAATGCAAGCCTAATACTCCAAGTCGTCTGATTTTATAATTCTCTATGCACTTGTTGAATATTTCATTTAGTTCCCATGA
The DNA here is from genome assembly GCA_911387785.2 of Aelia acuminata. Classification (NCBI taxonomy): domain Eukaryota; kingdom Metazoa; phylum Arthropoda; class Insecta; order Hemiptera; family Pentatomidae; genus Aelia; species Aelia acuminata. The sequence goes on from OU426979.1 coordinate 95,843,186, forward strand.
AACAAATAATTCTCATTAAATGAACAGAACATCTTTTATTATAACGCATTGGTTTGTCATTAAAGGCGTACGGTGCATGCGTGAGCTCAAGGTATTTTACGAGTATGAGTTGACGGAATATTTTTCTTTTTTTCTCCTGTATTTGTTTACTTGATTTTTTTACTTTCACTTACCTATATATGAAATATATAGTAAGTGGAAGTATTGCGATCGTGAAAATTTTCGACTTCCGGTTTTCAACGGAAATACACGTTTTGGGACCCCCTGAGTCGAAATAACCAAGTCCCGCGAAATGGTCTGTGTGTGTGTGTGTGTGTGTGTGTGTCTGTGTGTCTGTGTGTGAACAGACTAGCTCAAAAACTATAAACCGTGGGAACCTGAAATTGGGTATTTAGTGTAGGTATATGCCCGCGATGTGACAGCAAAAATTTCATCAAAATTGCTCAAAGGGAGGGGGTACTTTATTTAATAACTTTTTACGTTTTTTTCGATTTTCTCAAAAACGGCTCTAACGATTTTGATTAAACTGAGTATTTGATCGATTTATATGCCCGAAATATGACTGTAAAAATTTCATCAAAATTGATTAACCGGAGGGGGGACTTTACTTAATAAATTTTGTATCATTTTCACGTGTTTTTTTTATTTACTCAAAAACGGTTTTAACGATTTTGATCAAACTTGGTATTTGATGTATTTATATGCCCGAGATGTGACTGTAAAAATTTCATCAAAATTGATCTACGGGAGGGGGGACTTTACTCAATAAATTTTGTACCATTTTCACATGTTTTTTTTATTTACTCAAAAACGGTTTTAACGATTTTGATCAAACTTGGTATTTGATGTATTTATATGCCCGAGATATGACTGTAAAAATTTCATCAAAATTGATCTACGGGAGGGGGGGACTTTACTTGATAAATTTTGTATCATTTTCATGGGTTTTTTTATTTACTCAAAAACTGTTTTAACGATTTTGATTAAACTTGGTATTTGATGTATTTATATGCCCGAGATATGACTGTAAAAATTTCATCAAAATTGATCTACGGGAGGGGGGACTTTACATAATAAATTTTGTATCATTTTCACGGGTTTTTTTATTTACTCAAAAACGGCTTTAACGATTAACAAAATTAAGATATGAATGTAGAAAAATGTGTGACTTTGGGAAATGATAATTAGCAAAACACGTCAATTTCTAATCTAAGTAAGATGGTAAGTGAAAGTTGTGTGTTGCGCGCACGCACCAGATTTTTCATATATCAAATTTAGCCATTTCCTATTTTTAGGCGTGATGAGAGACAGTTAATTTCTCAATATAAACTAAAACAAAGGTACTTTATAGGAAAACAAAAAAGGCCCCTTCCCCATTTAAGCCCTCTCCGAAAATTTTAATACTGATAAAACTTACCTGATATTATTGAACACCTAATTTTCATAAAACATGACAAATTTGATCAAAATCATTAAAGCCGTTTTTGAGAAAATGTTACAAAATTTATTAAGTAAAGTCCCCCCTCCGGTCGATCAATTTTGATGAAATGTTGGCTATCACATCTTTGGCATATACATACATCAAATACCCAGTTTGATCAAAATCGTTTTAACCGTTTTTGAGTAAATAAAAGAAACACGTGAAAATGATACAAAATTTATTAAGTAAAGTCCCCCCTCCGGTTGATCAATTTTGATGAAATTTTCAGGTTCGCACGGTTTATAGTTTATAGTTAGCACTCACGCACGCACGCACGCACGCACGCACACACACACACACACACCATTTCGCGGGACTTGGTTAATTGGACTCAGTGGACCCCAAAGGTGTATTTCCGTTGAAAACCGGAAGTCGAAATTTTTCACGATCGCAATACTTCCACTTACTATATATTTCATATATAGGTAAGCGAAAGTAAAAATTAAATTATTACTAGTTTAAATTATCCTTCTTGCGTGGTCAGATGTAAAATCACTATTCTAAATTTAGAGAATTTTCCTCTTCTTGAACTTCCCATGAGTTTGTTCTAGAAAGTTGTTTGAATTCTAAATAATGTAAAAAGGGTTAAAAAAAAAACTCCTTAGTTTATATTTAAAAAATACTTTCTTTAAAATAAATTCAATTTTTTTCTTCTCATCTACTAAAATTTGGAAAATTCTAAATAAAAAACTTTATCGATAAAAAAATATCGAGAACTATTATTATTGTAGAACCATATTAAAATGGATTATTGCAGCGCGTGTTCAAAATGTCCTCCATTACTTCCGATGCAGGCTCTAGCACGCTTCCTCATTGCCCCAACAGTGACATTTAGTGACAACTTGGCTTTTACTACTTTAGCAGCCTCATGTATCTTTGCTCGTAGTTCTTCTACACATGTCATTGGCGATCTGTACACCTCTTCCTTGAAGGCACCCCAAACAAAAAAATCAATGGTGGTGGGATCCGGGGACCTAGGTGTCCAGGATACCACGCCTCCGCGACCTATCCAGGTGAGATATGTGTCATTAAGCCCATTCTTCACTGCGGTGGAGCTCCGTCATGCTGGAGGAGAATTTCTCTTCTGACTTTTGGATCCTTCCAGAAGGACCTGCAGATCAGTTTGCATGAAAATTAGGTAGGCTTTTCCATTCAGATTCCCTTCAAAAAAATGAGGCCCCAGCATTATGTCTCCAACAACACCGACCCATACGTTGCAGGAAAACCGATGCTGGAATGAGCTCGATTGGCAAACCTAAGGTTCTGAGTAGCCCAGTAATGGGAATTGTGTATGTTATAAAATACTTCCCTCACAAAAGTAGAATCATCAGTCCAAAGAATTTTTTCTAAAAATGATACTGCTCTATGTTGGAGTTAAGGAGCCACCGACAAAATTGAACTCTCTATGGGTAATCTGTCTCGATCCTGTAGATCTGTAGATCCTGTTCGAGGGAAAAATGAAAGGTGTATAACTTCTCTTTTTTAAAAATGCACCAAACTAAACTTTTAATAATTAATAACTTCCATATGAGAGGCAACTTGGCAGACACTGGTAGTGGAGGATTCCTCTACTTCACTGATGACATGATCGTCTATGCCTACATCCCTTAAATGGACCCAACCTCGCATCGTGGTTTTATGACTGATTCGGTTTCTGAGAGGCGACAGAATGTCCTGCTGAAAACGGCACAGCTTGGAACCCGAAGACGAAAATCATATCCGCGTACTCACTTGTGGTGAAGTCTATGGCTGAAGAGTGAATGGCAACTGATGCAGTCATGAAATGAGAGCACAACTTCTAATGAACTTTGCACACAGTGGGATTATAATTGTTTACATAGCTTAACTAAATAAATCCGGGCTTGATAACACTAATTCCATTCAGAACGTGATATCATAGTCTGGGCTAATGAGTAGCAGACACATTATTTACTTCAAATAATCCTAAATTGTTATTACTTTCACTTATGTATGAAATATATAGTAAGGGAAAGTATTGCGGTCGAGAAAAATTTCGACTTCCGGTTTTCAACGGAAATACACGTTTTGAGGTCCCCTAAGTCTAAATAACCAAGTCCCGCGAAATGGTCTGTGTGTGTGTGTGAACAGACTAGCTCAAAAATTATAAACCGTACGAACCTGAAATTGAGTATTTGGTGTATGTATATGCCCGCGATGTGACAGCAAAAATTTCATCAAAATAGGTCAAAGGAAGGCGTACTTAATTTAAAGAATTGTTTCTAATTTTTAGGTTTTTTTTCGATTTTCTCAAAAACAGCTCTAATGATTTTGATTAAACTCGTATTTGATGTATTTATATGCCCACAATGTGACTGTCAAAATTTCATTAAAATTGATCAATCGGAGGGGGCACTTTACTTAATAAATGTTGTCTCATTTTCACGTGGTTTTTTTTTTATTTACTCAAAAACAGCTGTAACAATTTTGATCAAACTGGTATTGTATATATGCACTGGGTATTTCATATATGCACAAAGGGTACTACAAAAGTTTTTCAATGCAGCTTTATTTATTTAATTTTCTCAAAGTAATTTCCACCACATTTAATACACTTCTCCATATGTCGAAACCAGTCATTAACACGTTGAGCGCCAAGCGGTACGATCGTACCGCTGTTGGACTATTGGCTGGGGCCGAGGCGGTCCCCAGGTACCGCCCGCTCCCGCCAGCTAAAAGATTGTTCTGGGCCAGGGGACCGCCTGCCGAGCGTGATTTCAAGGCATATTGGACCGCTCCGGCACCGAACAATTCGCCAATGCAATTGGCCCAAATGTTTTTTTTTTTTTTTTTTTTTTTTTTTTTTTTTTTTTTTTTTTTTTTTTTAATTTGGGGGGTATAAATAAATAAAATAAATTAATTTTATTTATTTTTTTTACAAAACAAAATATCTTATTTATTAAAATAACATATTTTAAGGGGACAAGGGTTGACGTCGCGGTCATAACTGGGCAGCCCCCGTACTACTGTAGGTAGCAGGCTTTACCCTGGGGCCGGGCGGTACATACGTACCGCTCACAAAATTATTGTTTAATTGCCAAAATTAAACTTTTTATTTATTTCTTTTGCAATTTTTGTATCATTCTAATCATATTAAAGTTATAAATTAGGAAAAATTGCTTTGGCCCCAGGCAAAAGTACATCATCTTTTCCCTGGCGCTCAACGTGTTAAACCAGCTCTGCCAAGTTTCATCTGGGATTGAGGCACATTCGTTGTCCCAAGCCCTCAGAAGGTCCTCGTCGCTTGAAAAACGAAGTCCTTTCAGCTTCATTTTCATATGTGGGAACAGCGCAAAGTCACAGGGAGCAAGGTCTGGACTGTAAGGAGAGTGCTCAAGAAGTTTAAGCCCAGTAGTGGCCAAGTACTCGGTGCAGGCTCTGGCACGTTGAGCTGGTGCGTTGTCATGGTGGAGGTAACAGGTGTCCATTCTTGACGTTGGTCTCAGGTTTTTCATGGACTCTATAACTTTAGGCAGGCACTGCTCAGTGTACCACTGAGCAGTGACTGTCTTCTGTGTCTCCAAAACAACACGCTCTACAATGCCGCTTGTAAAAAAAAAAAAAAGATCTCTGTATTTTTCAGATTGAGATTTTCTGACAGTTACAGGTGTATCCTCATCGTCAAATACCCAAATTTTGTTTTGAGCCTTCATCGGCACATCATAATAATATAGCCAAGTTTCGTCACCAGTCACGATACTGTTCATATATGTAGAATGTCCCTTATCAAATAGTTTTAGCATCTTTCGGCACCAAATCACACGATGAGTAATTTGCTCTTCTATGGGGCACCCAAAGACAACAAAGTTTTTTTACCTTTAAATGGTCGCTCAGAATTGAATGAATTGCTGGTGCATGAAGGCATAATGTCTCCTCTATCTGTTGATATGTCACTCGACGGCCTGTCCTCTGTTACAGACATTCGCGGCCTTCCTTCTCTCTCAGCGTCCTCCAGAGTGAAATTGCCCCTTTCGAATTCTCTGTACCATCTAAATATAGTCGTACGATGTGGACAATCATTATTCAATGCAATCTTCATTTCTTCTAAGCATTGATCTATGCTTAAACCACGCACAAAATTATATCGCAAAACTGCCCTTACTTCACTACGTGACCACAATGTCATAATACGCACTTTAATCTGTCACTGCTAATGAACAACTGAGCCCAGAGATGTGATACTGGCGGCTAGTATGCAGGCATGGATAGGTCTGAACACGCAGTAACTTGCAGCCTCCTAGGTCTTTCTGTTAAGTTACATTGCAAAACTTTTGTAGTACCCTTTTTATACGCGAAGCAACAGCCAAATTCTTATCAAAATTGTTCAAACGGAGGGGGCACTTTACTTAATAAGTATTGTTTCATTTTCACGAGTTTTTTTTATTTACTCAAAAATGGTTGTAACCTTTTAATCAAACTGGGTATTTCATGTATTTGTAAAATTTCGAAAAATTGGGCAAGCGGAGGGGGCACTTTATTTAATCTCATTTTTAGGTATTTTTTCTCAAAAACGGCAGTAACTTTTTTAATTAAACTCGGTATTTGATGTATGTATATGCCCATGATGTAACAGCAAAAATTTCATTTACCGTATTATGAAAATAAAACTTTTATTTAACAATAAAAAAATGATAAATAAATAAATAAATAACAATAACAAAATTTTACTTTAGAGAGTAAATACGTGATGCTCAAATTCTTTAAAGCATTTAAGGAGTGAAAAAATATGGTGCAAGATAATCTTTAATCAATTATATTTAAATTTATAAACTTTAGGTTTCATAATAAATTTCTGAATGCAATATTAAGTAATTTTAGAGGAACAATAATCGATCTCGGCTTCCAGAAAGGCATAAGATACAAACTTTACAACGACACGTAAATACAGCTTCAATCGATTCACCTTCACGATCATTTACAAATAGCAACTCGCAGTAAAAAACAAACAACCAGTAAAAAAAACGCGGCTGTTGTCAAAATTAGATCCTTTAAAAAAAGAAATAAGCAATAATAAATCGAAAAGTACTGAGAACTTCAAAGTTTTGCAATACCTACAATAGTACAGATACTTCATACCTTAAGCAGATATACAAATATAAGCATTTGAATATGGAAAAATGTGTGAAGTTGAGGAATGGCTTTTACATATTATCGAAATATGTCAATTTCTAATATAAGTAAGTTCCTAAGTGAAAGTTGTGTTCGCACATCGCACCAGATTTTTTTTTATAAGTATTAAAAAAAAGAAAGAAAAAAGTAGAATATTTGATGTATATATATATGAAGGCAATATGACAGCCAAAATTCATCAAAATTGGTTAAGCAGAGGGGGCACTTATTAAATTAATAAAAAGCACTTACTAAAATTAATAAATTTTGTCTCGTTTTCACGTTTTTATTTTATTTTCTCAAAAACTATTTTGATCAAACTGGGTATTTGATGTAAATACACCTTTTATCGATTCACCATCACGATATATTTACAAATAGCAACTCGCAGAAAAAAAGAAGCAAGCTGTAAAAAAAACTCGACTGTTGATGAAATTATGTCCCTTAAAAAAAGAAATAAGCAATAATGAATCGAAAAGTACTGAGAACTTTCAAGTTTTGCAGTGCAAATACTATATAACTTATGGAGATATACAAATATAAGCATATATATGTGTGAAATTGAGGAATGGCATTTACATACTACCGAAACACGTCAATTTCTAAACTAAGCAAGTTCTTAAGTGAAAGTTGTGTGTTGCGTGCATCGCACCAGATTTTATTTTTTTACAATTCCGAGTTGGAATAAATGTATATATACCTTTTTTACTGTACGAATACAATTTTGTCCCTCTATTATGAGATTGCCCAAAGTGATTTTAACTATACCTTGGAGGAACAATTTGTAAATAGTCCTTCAATGTTTTCATCAATTATTCAGAATAGTAAATCCAAAATTATCTATAAAATAATCAATCACATAGTTACCTTGCACAGTCAACACATCTTCCATTAATTTATTCTTATCTTCAAAATTTGATTCTAATACAATCTGTAATAGTAAAGTAATAATCTTCCATTCCTTTTGCCTGGAATGAGATAAAAACCGACTAAGAATTATCACACATAAAGCTGACTGATTTTTTAAAAATCCTGAACAAGTATAGGCTTTCAATATTGACAAAATAAGCTCTTCCCAATTCAACACTTTCGATACAGGATTTCTAATTTTAGCTCTGGTATCTGGGCAAGCCCTTAAGGAATCACCCTAAAAAACGTTACAATATTAAAATATTGAACATTAAAACAAATATGGTCTGAAAATCATAACAAGAATAATATTTATCATAAGCTACAATTGATTCTACCTGCACATTACCCACAGTTTCAACATCCATATTATTACTACTATAGGAATGTTAAGGAACTAATATGATGTATTAGCTTCAAGTGTTCCGGCTCCGTCAGCCGTCATGTTAAGCTCTGGACACACCAGACAACATACATCGTTCATCATTTCTAAATAAAATACCAGAGATAGTAGTATCTGATCTCACTTGCAGGAAACCCTAGCGGAGCCCCTCAACTGCAATCTGTGTCTCAAGCGAGGCTAGTGTCGGGACACAGCCATACATGATAGGATAGGTTACATTTTGACAGACACTGTTATGTTTTCTGAGATGATATCATTTATAGGCGGGCGCAAGCGACGGTGCTGCTTCTGCGACGGCGCTGCAGGAACTAGAGAAACGGGGATAAAAGCGGGGCCATTACCTGGGATTCATAGGTTTTTTTGGCGTTTTTAATTTATTTTTCCATAATTAAAACCCGATTGAGCAAAAAATCATTTGAAAAATATCTAATACGTATTGCTCGGTCCCTCAGTGTTCAATTAGAAAATCAAAAGACGTGTCATTCCCTTTTATTTCCAAAAAATAAAAAGCTTCTTAAAGAGTGGATTGTAAAATTAAGAATAGATAAGCCTGTTTCGAAACATATGACGATATGTAGTCTTTATTTTAAAGAAAGAAACTATATTTATCCAGGTAAATATTAGTATTTGACATTTTATTATTCCAAAATGCTAGTTTTATGCAAATAACATTGAGACCATAGTGTCATAGATTTGTTTTTCTTTTTTAATTTTCCCCATTTTTCTATTACATCCGTTGTACTTAATTGTTCCATGTTTTCAATGCGAAGCCTGAAAGTTTTGACAAATAAATAAATAATATGACAAAGAATCTAAGCTGTCATAACAATGATTGTGTGAATAGGTAATTAATGTTATTACTAACCGAAAAACGTCGAGTAAAGTTACAATGATGTGTTTGCATTTACCAGAACTACCAGCTTTACACATACAATGACAAGAAAATTGCTTATAATTATTAATAAATTTGATTTCCACTTTTATTTGATGGGGCAGTCCTTTAAGATTGCTAGTTTAAAGGCACGAGGCTTATAAAATAACTGTTTTTTTATTTTTAGATGTTATTCCACATGTAAATATGTGATTTGCATCAAGAATAGCCTGCCCTTTAATTAATGGTCTTTTAAAATTACCAATTATCTCTATCACATCAACTAAGTCTAACACCGTTCTTTCCGACATTTTGCAAAACTACTAGCGCACCCTATATTCGATTGCGCCCGCCTATTATCTCTACTATACTGTATATGTATTTGTAACCTCCTTGTTCTAATGTTTTATACAATGTTACCTTACTATTTATTTAAACATGTGTTCATATAATGTCAATTAAAGCCTTCAATTCTAAAAGGTATTTTATTTCAATTTAATTGACATTATATATATCAGTCTTATATGGAAAGTTTATGACTACAAAGTGCTAGTACATTTACAATCGAAGAAATAAACAAATTCCTAGAACCAGCTAGACTCGATGTAGAACCGACATCTACTAACGCCACGGATGAATGGACGCACTGGTTCAAAACATTTTCTAACTTTTTGAAGGCTGTTCTTGCTAAGAGAGAGGAGGGAGACAAATCTCCTGAAAACGAAGTAAAACTTAATCTTCTAATTAATTATGTAGCTCCATCTGTATTTAGATATATCTCTGACTGTACTAAATACGAGGAAGCAATTAAAGCTTTACAAAGGATTTACGAGAAACCTAAGAACGAGGTTTTTGCCCGCTACACTCTAGCTAATCGTCGTCAGCTACCTCATGAAAATCTTGAATCGTTTTTACAGGCTTTAAAGGATCTTAGTAAACCATGCGATTTTAAGGCTGTCACAGCAGAGAAAAATAGAGATGATGCCATCCGTGATGCCTTTATTACTGGACTCTCTTCAAGTGATATACGCCAGAGATTACTTGAGAGTAAAACTCTAGAATTAGGTGAGGTTTTTAACCTATCTTTAGTCTTAGAATCAGCGGCTCGTTACTCAGCTTCATATCAGACTTCCAATTTAAATTCTGTTGCTCGAACTAATAGTCAGCCGCATTCCGTTGAAACTTTAAAGGATGCATCGGGGTCGAATTCAGATGATCAGGCATTGTGTGCTTCTTCTTCCCGATGCTATTTCTGTGGAGGCCAGAGGCATCCCAGGGAGAAGTGTCCAGCTCGAAACGTTACTTGTAAATTCTGTTCCAAACTTGGTCACTATGCTAAGGTGTGCTTGGGGAAGCAGAGAAAGGTTTCGCACAACTCTTCAATAACAACAGCTGCTCTTAGTAAACAATCATTTGTCGCATCCGCTCCTTCTTGTCTCTTTAAATCTGTCATTCGCGTACTTGTTAACGGAGTCGAAATGGACGCATTAGTTGATACTGGGAGTTCAGAGAGCTTCATTAGTTCTAAGGCTGTCAAGAGTAATAACTTTAAAGTTCAACCTACAATAAGCAATATTGCAATGGCTTCAACCTCTCACCGGTCTACTGTCAAACATTGCTGCGTATGCTCACTCGATATTCTCGGCCATGGATATGAATCAGTAAAGCTACTAGTCCTCCCGGAGCTATGTGCTGATGTTATTGTCGGCCATGACGTCCTTCAAAATCATTCCAGTCTCGAAGTAAAATTTGGTGGGGAAAAAGATCCTATAAAAATATGCTCTGTTTCTGCAGCTGAAGTGACTCCAGCTCGTCTGTTCTCCCATCTCACCCCCAATATCAAGCCTATTGCTGTAAAATCTCGAAAGCATTCGAGAGAGGATTACATTTTTATAAAAAATGAAATACTAAAGCTCCAGGAGGAAGGAGTAATCGAACCTAGTCAGTCACCTTGGAGAGCTCAAGTTCTTGTGATTCGCAACGAGAATCATAGGAAGCGAATGGTGGTTGATTATTCCCAAACAATAAACAGATTCACACAACTAGATGCATATCCGCTCCCTCGCATAGACGAATTAGTCAACCGAGTGGCATCTTGGAATTATTTCAGCACCATAGATTTGAAAAGCGCATATCACCAGATTCCTATTCCAGTTGAAGATAGACCTTACACAGCATTCGAAGCTGTGGGTAAACTTTGGCAGTCTTGCAGAATCTCCTTTGGCCTAACGAACGGTGTTGCTGCTTTTCAAAGAAAAATTGATGAGATAAGGGAACTAGAAAAACTGGAAAATACAGAAGCTTATCTGGATGATGTTACTATCGGATGAAAGACTAAAGAAGAACACGACAGACACCTCGAGCGCTTCATGGCTGCGGTTCGTAAGTATAAATTAACTATTAATAAAGAAAAGTCTAAATTTTGTCAAACTTCAATCAAAATTCTTGTTTATTTGATTGAAAATAATACTGTAAGACCAAACCCCGACAGAATCGAGTCACTGCTTAAAATTCCAGTCCCGACAAACAGCCAAGCTTTGAAGCGAACAGTAGGGCTTTTTTCTCATTTTTCCAAATGGGTAAGGTCTTTTTCTGAGAAAATTCACCCACTGAGCTCAACAAGCCGTTTCCAGTTGTCTCCTGAAGCTATCAGCGCTTTTGAAACTCTAAAATCAGAGATTGCAAACGCCACCATGACGCCTGTACTTGATGATGTTCCATTTATTGTAGAAACAGACGTCTCCGAAGTAGCTATTGGAGCTATTCTCTCACAAAACTCCAAGCCTGTCGCCTTTTTCTCTCGAACATTGTCCACTTCAGAGCGTAAACATTCGTCAATTGAAAAAGAGGCCCAAGCTATGGTAGAGGCCATTCGTTACTGGAGGCAATACCTCGTTGCTCGGCACTTCACTGTTTTAACCGATCAGAAATCGGTTTCTTACATGTTCAGTTCAACCCTGACTTCCAAAATAAAAAACGATAAAATAATGCGTTGGCGTTTGGAATTATCTAATTATTCCTTCGACATTATTTATCGACCTGGGCTTGCGAATACTGCCGCTGATGCGATCTCCCGCTACTGCTCTTCTTCCTACAGCCTGAGTAATCTTCAAGACCTCCATAGCAAACTTTGTCACCCAGGTGTGACAAGGATGAATCATTGGGTCAGGAGTAAGAACCTTCCCTATTCTGTTGACGAAATCAGGCGCATCACATCAACTTGTAATGTCTGCAATCGGGTCAAGCCCAGATTTACCAAGTTTGAAGGCACATTAATAAAAGCCACACAGCCGTTTGAAAGACTGAGTATAGATTTCAAAGGTCCACTACCTTCCAAAACTAGGAACAAATATATTCTAACAATTGTGGATGAGTACAGCCGATACCCGTTTGCGTTCCCGTGTCCTAATATGACATCATCTACTGTCATCAAATGTTTAAAGAATATCTTCAGTGTATTCGGTACCCCGAGCTACATTCATTCTGATAGAGGTGCGTCTCTGATATCCCTTGAAGTGAAGGATTTCTTGGAGTGTCTTGGCGTAGCGACCAGCAGGACAACACCGTACAATCCACGAGGAAATGGCCAATGTGAGCGTTACAACGGTATTATTTGGCAAACTGCTATGCTTGCTGTTCACTCAAGAGGCCTAAGTGAAGCTCATTGGGAGATAGTGCTTGACAATGCTCTTTATTCTATCAGCTCTGTTATGCACAGCTACTAACTCCACTCCACACGAAAGACTTTTTAATTATCAAAGAAAATCACCTAATGGAGTATCCCTACCGACTTGGCTTATGAATTCTGGGAAGGCTCTCCTAAGATCCTCTAGCCGAAGAAGCAAGTACGATCCATTAGTTGAAGAGGTCGAACTCCTTGAAGCTAACCCCTCGTATGCACATATTCGATTTCCAGACGGACGAGAAGATACGGTATCCCTCAGAAATCTAGCTCCTGCAGGGACGGAGGCAAGATCAGTTCTTCCGTCAATCAAGATCCAAACCTTAATAAAAGTCAACCCAACTTCGCTATTCAAGAGGAACCGACCCATGCTATAAGAAACTACGAAGGACAGGAGGTGGCTGAAACATCTCTTCAAAGTTCTACTGAGGCGGAGACTGAAGTACAATCTCTTCGAAGATCCAGCAGACTCAAGACCCGACCTGGATATCTGAATGATTATGTCACTTCTGCTATTTCTTAGGGGGGATGAATGAGATGATATCATTTATTATCTCTACTATACTGTATATTTGTAACCTCCTTGTTCTAATGTTTTATACAATGTTACCTTACTATTTATTTAAACATGTGTTCATATAATGTCAATTAAAGCCTTCAATTCTAAAAGGTATTTTATTTCATTTTCTAGTTATGTTTTCAAAACTTAAAAACATACTACTTTATTGAAGAAGGTATTACTTCGGATGAAGAGCTTCAAGATGGCGGCCGGCGTGAGTAAACGACAAGGTATTCCGATCACGCCCTACACGATATCCACGATTCAGTTCGGGTTAACCGATAGTTCCCGAGCAGATGTAGTCCAGATAACCAACTTCCCCGCTTTAATAATGGGAACAACCAACGTAATGTATAAATGAATGTTTCTTTAATATGATTAAAGTGCAACAACAGATATTCGTAGAAGTACTATTTCAATATATGATATAAATTTCCTGTGATGGTTGCATACAATTTTAAATTTTAAACTAAACAGACCATTTTACAAATAAATCTAATAGTGTGTTATGTAAATTTATTTGTTTGTTTTTTAAAAATATGTTATTGTCCTGTTTAAATTATTAAATGGGATCGAGTTAAATGCACAAGGTACAAATACTTAATAACACTGGTCGACAAGGTTTTTTTTCACAACAGATCTGAATAGTGAATCTAGTGGCATTTTCCATCCTGAATTCAGATATGTAGTCAGAATTTTCCCATCAGGCATAGTTTTTCTGTAAAAGCTACTTTTCAAAATATGATTTTAGCGTTTTCTTTGACCTGTCATAGGAACCGTTACTTCATACGTAGCTATTTTACTCAAGCTGTATTATTGAAATTATTTGCAATGTCATGCTGAAGCGCAATAAAACATGACTGTGCAGGTTCATTGTTGTTGTTTAGACATGTTCAGACCTGTTTGGCATTGTGATGTGTCAGTATTGAGCTGACTGTGAGATTGTTGAGTAGTGAAATATTTCCTTCCTTTCTGTTTAGAAGTGTATTGTGTATGTTGTATTTCTGTGCTTTATTTTTTCATTATGCCAAGAAATTGTGTAAATCATGCAGATATTTTCTGCTATATTTGTGGTGAGCTGACCTTCAAGTCTCAGAGGCGAAATTTGACCCCACTTGTAAAGAAGTGTTATAAACTTTACTTTGGCTGTCAAGTTGGTGATTTTGATAAGAGCTGGGCCCCAAATACATGCTGTGTTTCGTGTGTTAGACTGCTGACTGGGTGGAAAAATGGTACATATCATATGCCATTTGCAATTCCCATGATTTGGAGGGAACCGAAGGATCATTTAACTGACTGTTATTTTTGTTTGACAAATATTAAAGGAATCACATCTAAAACAAAATATACAGTTAAGTATCCGAATTTGCAATCTGCAATGGGACCTGTCTTACACAGTGAAGAGTTCCCCGTACCAGTATATGCAGATACAACCTTAAGTGATAACTCTGGTTCTGACCTGACTGAAACTCCAAATGATTCAGATGAAAATAAAAATGATCTTACATATGAAGCTAGTAGCTGTTCATCAGAACCATACTTTCCCAATCAGCAAGACCTTAGTGACCTGATTCGCGATTTAAATCTGTCTAAACAGCAAGCGGAAGTTTTAGCTTCCAGACTCAAAGGGTGGAATCTACTCCAAAAAGATGTAAGAATTAGTAGATATCGTAGCCGCCATAGTGTTTTCAAAGTATACTTCTCTGAAGAAAATGGTATTGTTTTTTGTAATAATATTTGTTCAGTTATGGAAACTCTTGGGCTTCAACACCGGCTAGATGAGTGGCGATTGTTCATAGACTCCTCTAAAGTAAGTTTGAAGGCTGTGCTGCTACATATTGGCAATAAACTTCCATCAATACCGGTAGCACATGCCGCTGATATGAAAGAGACATATGAAAATATGAAACTAGTTTTAGAGAAAACACAATATGGAAGATATGAATGGAATATCTGTGGTGATTTAAAGGTCATTGCTTTATTGCTTGGTTTGCAACTTGGGTTCACCAAATTTTGCTGTTTTTTGTGCGAGTGGGACAGCAGAGATAAGAAGTCTCACTACGTTAGAAAGTCATGGCCAAAACGTGAATCTCTTATCCCTGGCCAGAAAAATGTGGCATGTGTCCCTTTAGTGAAGCCTGAAAAAATATTTTTACCTCCATTGCATATTAAATAAGTTAGGAGTTATGAAAAATTTCGTCAAAGCTATGGATAAACTTTCTGATGGATTCTTGTACTTGAAATCGAAATTCCCTAAAGTCACTGTGATGCTAAATCGAAAGAAGGAGTTTTTATAGGACCACAAATCCGATCATTAATGGCTGATGAACATTTCGAGGGACTGTTAAATCCACTGGAGAAAGCAGCCTGGCAGTCTTTCAAAAGTTTGTGTTGCAATTTTCTTGGAAACCATAAAGCAGAAAACTATCGTGACATAGTGGCTGATCTTCTGCATTCTTATAAAGCTATGGGATGCAACATGTCTTTAAAAATTCACTTCTTGGACTCTCACTTGGACTTCTTTCCCGAAAACCTTGGAGCTGTCAGCGATGAACACGGTGAGCGTTTTCATCAGCAAATTTCTACAATAAAGAAGAGGTACCAAGGCAAGTGGAGTTCCAATATGCTGGCTGACTACTGTTGGACTAAAATGAGAGACGTTCCAGATGCAAAATATACCCGAAAATCACTATCTACCACTTTCTAGGTAAGTCAGAATCAGTAGTTATAATTTTGAGTTAGATAGCTAGTTACGGATTTTTTGGAATATTATAAAAAATTCAAATGAATATCACACAAAACTCCTGCCCGATGGGGAAAAACTGTAATTATATTTGAATTCAGCACGAAAAATACTTTTAGAATCTGTTATTTTAATTCTTGTGAAAGAAAAAAAGTTAAATTTTGTCGAACAGTGTAATATAAGGATCTAAACAGACCATTTAACAAATAAATCTAATAGTTTGTTATGTAAATTTATTTGTTTGTTTTTTCAAATCCGAGCATTCTTAACCACAGATTATTATTTTTTTGTATTTCAAGGAAAATCTATTTACATTACCAAAAACGGTATTTTTAAAAGTGATTTGATGATGATTTTAAATGATGTCTCCAAAGGAAAAAGAACAAACTCTACATGATTTATTAGATTAAAGGAAGGGAGTAAAAGGTTTAAGAAATTGTATCTATTAAAATCAATTTAACTATAATTATCGGCTAACTGTATTACAATCCACTAAATAGAATTAATTTAATTAAATACGTTTCAACTAGCAATAAGCGCACTTCAGTAGACCTTCATTGGTTACAATATTGCCTCTGCACAATGTTAATTTAATTAAATGTTTATACATATTTGTTAATTCTGCCCTAACCCAATTAAAAGTTACCCATATATTTCAATCATTTTTCGATCAATACTTCCAAGTTTCGACGAGCTGTTGGAAATTCGTTATATAAATAAGACATTTGGATATAGGTACAGACTGTGTAGCTGCATCAGACCTAACCCAATGAAAGTAAGCAACGAATGATTTCCCTTCCAAAAATGTGGATAAAGCCGACATCGGATCTCGGGAACTATCGGTTAACCCAAACTGAATCATGGATATCGTGTAGGGCGTGATCGGAATACCTTGTTGTTTACTCACGCCATCCGCCATCTTGGAGCTCCTCATCCGAAGTAATACCGAAATTTTGAATTAGTCCAAGTCTTATATGACCAGGAAAATCGAATATATAATGAACAATAAATATGAAGTGAGATAAAAACTATCCTATCTTTTAAGTTGAACAAAACTACAACTAATGAGCCAAATTTTGTCAAGATCGGTTATGTAGTTTTTATTTCGGAGTAGTTTTTATTTAGGAGAAGTTTTTAGTCGGCATTTTATCCCTGACAAACATCATGAAACGAGATTTATATGTGTGTGTACATATACGAGTTATAAAGTTACGATTAGACTGAATGTTAAACTAAAGAATGTGGGGCTAGAGCAAAGTGACAACAGAACTTCCAGAAATCAACTAACTTTATTTTGCATTCCACCTGGTATATATAAAAACAGCAACATATGTTTATTAATAATAATTTTTTAAATTTTATTTGATGTTATTTAACGTCGCTTCGACTGCTCTGGCCATTAGCGACGACTGATCTTCTTAAATGTATGGCATTAATTTTGTTCTCTTGAGGTATTTTAGGGTTTTTTCTATACCATTGTTTGTTTTATAGGGATACGGCGTTATGATGTTGAGGTCGCGGCGTTCCTTCGAGTATTTGTGACATACGAAGAGGTGTTCCTCTGTAAGAGGAGCATTATCGCAAGTTTCGCAAGTTGGCCAGTGAAGTCCAATAAGCAGGTGGATACGAGTCAGCTTCGTGTGACCAATTCTAAGCCTGGTTATTATGGCTGCTTCCTTTGAAGTTAGGTTCTTTGGTGGCACCCAGGCACGGTTTTCTTCTTTGATCAGGCGAAGGTGATTACGTTCTGTATTTTGCCACTCTTCGTTC
Source organism: Aelia acuminata (assembly GCA_911387785.2). Lineage (NCBI taxonomy): Eukaryota > Metazoa > Arthropoda > Insecta > Hemiptera > Pentatomidae > Aelia > Aelia acuminata. The sequence goes on from OU426979.1 coordinate 95,860,730, forward strand.
CATTTTCCCTTTACTCTGTTTTTGACCTGTTTTGCCCATTCGGAGGGAACTATGTATTTCAGATCAGGAGGGTCAGAGCTCTTGGTTGCTTCTTTTGCCACTTGGTCTGCTTGTTCGTTTCCTTTAATCCCGATATGAGAAGGAACCCACAGTATCGATACTTCCCTCCCGCTCTTCACTTGTTGGAAGTTAAGTTCCTGAATTTCTTTATGTATTTCGTTCCATAAATTTCGTAGTCCCTTAATTACAGACAGAGAATCAGTCACAATTACTGATTTTGGAATACCTTTATTATTAATATATTCAAACGCTTTTAGTATTGCCACTGACTCGCTAGTGAAAATGGAATTTGTGTCGTTTAACTTCCATTTATCTACACTCGTTCTGGTCACCATGCTACATCCCACACCGTTTTTATCCTTAGATCCGTCGGTGAAGATCAATTCTTGGTCAATATACAAGTTTTCGGTAATTTCGTGGTATCTAACAAGGGGAGGGCACAGCTATGGGGTTGTCGATCGGGCCCATTTTTTTTCTGGTGATTCTACATCGAAAAATAGTCGACACGTGTCCGAGCGTTCCGTCCAATGGGCCTTAGGTGCTGAGAAATAAAATAAAATACCTTGAAAATTCTTTATTTTTCATCTTGAGTTTGGAAAATGATTTCGCCATGATTCTTTCACTAATTCATTTATTTTAGAGAGTAGATTAAAGGAAAAATACAATCGTTAAAGAATTATTCATATTTCTTCAATTTAATTTTAAAAAAGCTTCAGGTTTTCAAGTAAACTAGCTTTATAAATTTTTTCACATAAAAAACAATAGCAGAATTGAGTTCAGCACCTCAAGAAACCCTGATGTCTTAAATATCATCCAAAACAAAAAATAATTTTTTTTTCCTTTCAGGAGCAGCTTAAAAATGTTTCAGCAAAATTGTATGTGTAGTTTCAAATTCTGCATCTCGTGTTGAGCTGATCCGAGTTTTACGTTCTTGAACTCGTTGCATAGAAGAAAGTTTCCTTTTTCTAACCATATAAATAACTATTGTATTATCTCGGGAAGCTCTTGTAAAAAATGGTCCTCAAAATAAAAATTAAATTCAAACTTTTCTTTATATTATGTTGATTCCTGAACACGTAAAAATATCTCGATTATGTAAAAATGTGTAACTCTAGAGCCTTTATTTACCCTATAAATTTGATGAGAATCGGTAGAATTTTCTCCGAAATATGGTCGGATTTTTGGATGTTTAACGAAATTGTAAGGGTCTTGCCTTAGCGAAACTTTTAATGCAATTTTTAATTTTTTTTTTTTAATCTTCCCAGAATTTAGTTATAGGTTTTTTTGATTGTCCTCAAAACGAATCTGAAAACTGTTATGAAACAAAAACAGTTTTGCACAAAATGATTTTTTAATGTCAGTATTTTGCCAGAATATTCCATCAACATAACTCTAAAAAGTAATTATTTCCGTCCTTTTCACGATGTTTTCATCACTAGTAAATTCATTTTACGGAGCCTATTATGTTTTTCTTGGTCGGCTAGGAGAAAATGGGTTCATCCCGATTGTTTCACGTTCGCCTTACAAAAAATGATTTTGAACTTCAAACGAACTAAAATTTAAAACTACTTTTTCTCAATGATCTTTATGCAATGTGTTTCTTCTATGCCCTCGCCACCAACAAGTAGTACTTTTTTCTTATGGGTATACTTCCAATGTGAAGGTGGTATAATGAAACAAGTGCGAACTAAAATAGAAAAACGTACTTTCTACTCGTCCGTCTATACTCTTTGTTTACTTACAGGTGAGGGTAGGTGGGGGATTTTAAAACTGATACGATGTGAATCATTCCTAATTGTAAAACTCTTACAAACCTCTCTCTCAAAGTGATCGACTAACTTTTTATTTTCTTTCATTCTTGGATTTTTTTTAAAATTATAGTATTGTTTATGGTTGTTACTCGGCTCATTTGTTTCATAACAGTTTTCAGATTCGTTTTGAGGACAATCCAAAAAACCTATAAGTAAATTTTAGAAAGATTAAAAAAAAAAAATTGAAAATTGCATTAAAAGTTTCGCTAAGGCTAGACCCTTACTTACAATTTCGTTAAACATCCAAAAATCCGACCATATTTCGGAGAAAATTCTACCGATTCACATCAAATTTATAGGGTAAATAAAGGCTCTAGAGTTACACATTTTTATCTAATCGAGATATTTTTACGTGTTCAGGAATCAACATAATATAAAGAAAAGTTTGAATTTAATTTTTATTTTGAGGACCATTTTTTACTGCTGCTCCTGAGAGGAAAATATTTTTTTTTTTTTTTTTTTTGGATGATATTTAAGACATCAGGGTTTCTTGAGGTGCTGAACTCAATTCTGCTATTGTTTTTTATGTGAAAAAATTTATAAAGCTAATTTACTTGAAAACTTGAAGCTTTTTTTAAATTAAATTGAAGAAATATGAATGATTCTTTAACGATCGTATTTTTCCTTTAATCTACTCTCTAAAATAAATGAATTAGTGAAAGAATCATGCCGATATCATTTTCCAAACTCAAGATAAAAAATCTGGTGCGTGCGCGCAACACACAACTTTCACTTACGAACTTACTTAAATTCGAAATTGATGTGTTTTGTTAATTGCCACTTCTCAAAGACACATTTTTCCACATTCATTTCTTAATTTTGTTTTTATTTGCTCTATAAAAAACACTATTTTTTTTTATTATTAAATAAAAGATTTTACTTACGATAATTCGGCCATGTAAGCATAATACTCCAGGTCGTCTGATTTTATAATTCTCTATGTAGTTGTTGAAACCTTCATTTAGTTACCATGGAAACAAATAATTTCCATTAAATGAACAGAACGGCTTTAATTATGAACAAAGGTCTGTCATTAAAGGCGTACTCCGCGGCATGCTTGTGTTCGACGTATTTATGAGTTGACGGAATATTTTTCTTTTTTTCTCCTGTATATATTTACTTGATTTTTCTCATATCTCACATTTAGCCAGTTCTTATTTTTAGGTGTAATGAGAGACAGTTAATTTTTCTATATAAACAAAAACAAGGGTACTTTACAGGTAAACAAAAAAGGCCCCTTCCCCATTTAAGCCCCCTCAGAACATTTTAATAACGATAAAGCTAATTTGATATTAAAGAACACCTTAATTTTCATTTAACATGGCGAATTTGATCAAAATCATTAAAGCCGTTTTTGAGATCATTTAAAGAAAGCTATAAATTGGAAAAAAAGTTAAGAAATAAAGTGCCCCCTCCGTTTGATCAATTTTGATGAAATTTTGGATGTCACATCTCGGGCATATACATACTTCAAATACCAAGTTTCATCAAAATAGTTAAAGCCGTTTTTGAGTAAATAAAAAAAAAACGTGAAAATGATACAAAATTTATTAAGTAAAGTCCCCCCTCAGGTTGATCAATTTTGATGAAATTTTTACAGTCATATCTCGGGCATATGAATACATCAAATACTCAGTTTAATCAAAATCGTTAGAACCGTTTTTGAGAAAATTGAAAAAAAACGTAAAAAGTCATTCAATAAAGTGCCCTCTCCTTTTGACCAATTTTGATGAAATTTTTGCTGTCACATCGCGGGCATATACATAAACTAAATACCAAATTTCAAGTTCGGACGGTTTATGGTTTTTGAGCTAGTCTGTTCACACACACACACACACACACACACACACACATAGACCATTTCGCGGGACTTGGTCATTCGGACTCAGGGGACCCCAAAACGTGTATTTCCGTTGAAAACCGAAAGTCGAAATTTTTCACGATCGCAATACTTCCACTTACTATATATTTCATATATATAGGTAAGTGAAAGTAAAAATAAAGGATTTTCAAGGTATTTTATTTTATTTCTCAGCACCTAAGGTCCATTGGACAGAACGCTCGGACACGTGTCGACTATTTTTCGATTTAGAATCACCAGAAAAAAAAATGGGCCCGATCGACGACCCCATAGCTGTGCCTTCCCCTTGTAAGTTTTAATATTTGTGGTGAGGTATTCTTTGTAAGCTTGGTTAGCTCGAGCTCTGTATTAATTAATGGGACTGTCCATGGCGGAGTATCTCCTATTTTCTGGGTAACAATATCTGTGGGTAAGGAGAGGTTGAACTCATTAAGGTAATGGGTGATTCTATCCTTGAGCGTTTCCGTTCTACGAGGTTCAGTGTTACTGAAATTTTGTAGAATGTTATAGATGATGTGGTCCGGCATACTGAAAATTTTCACCGCGTAGCGGAGCACTAGCAGTTTCCTTCTGTGTTGCAGTGGTAATTCCCCGGTTTCGCTTAGTAAGGCTGATATGGGACTTGTTCTAAACGCCCCGGTAGAAAGCCTCAGTGCCAAATTCTGAACGGAGCCCAATTTACTTAGAAGGCTGGTACATGCTGAGGAATACACAATGTAGCCATAGTCTAGTTTTGATCGTACTAGTGTTCTGTACGTTGTAAGCATTATTTTTCTATCGGCACCCCAGCCTTGGTGGAAGAGAATTTTTAGAAGGTCCAGTCTTCTATTGCACTCCTCTTTCAATTTTTCTATGTGGTTTTTCCATTTTAGTTTTCGATCTAAAATAATGCCTACAATTTTTATTTCGTTGCAAAATTCGATATCGAGGTTGTTTATGTTAATTTTTTTTTTTTTTTTTTTTTTTTTTTTTTTTTTTTTTTTTTTTTGTCTACGTCTAGTAGACTAATACTTATTCATTGGGATAGAAGATTTTTTTAACCATATTTAATAGATATATGTCTTTTTTATATAAAGCAAGGTGTAAAATTTGACATTTTATTAGGTATTTAATATACCTACGGTGGTGGTTCCTGGTGGCGTCGGGGAAAACCCTCCCCCCCGCCCTTATCTATAGTCTTACCTAATAAAGATTTTTGGACTAATTACCAATGTGAGAGGTAACTAGTCGCGAAAAAAAACGCCGTATTAATTACGGTTTTCAACCTGATCCATTTTCCACCTGATCCATCGAGTATTCAGTTTTGGCTACTTTTGGCGGTGTTACGTAGTTGGAGCTCGACGATTGAAGGGAAACATTTTTGCTTAGTATATTACTTATTTCTTTGCCATCGTTTATTACTTCATTCTCGTTTATTTTTAAAAAAGTTATTTTATTGTGTTTGCAAATTCCTCGAATTTTTCTAATTTTCTCCCAAGTATCTTTAATTGAGGTCGATTCTTTAAGGCTAGCTCCTAGCTCTTTTAGATTTTTTTAAAATTCTTCGGCAAATAGCTCTTTTCTTTTTAAAATCGATTAAGTTTTCATTAGTTTTATGTCTCCGAAATTTATAGAATGACTTTTTTGCTGTTTTTACCGCATCCCTACACTCACTTTTCCACCAGGGAACAAGGGAGTTCTTGCATGTTGTTTTTGTTTTTCCTACAATCTCTAATGCAGTATTAGTAATGATTTCCGTGAATTCTTTTATTAATGTATCTATGTTCTCCATTTCATGAATAGGAGGTTTTGTTTTTAAAATGTTGTCTATATATTGGGCATATTTCGCCCAGTCCGGGCATTTTAAATTCCACCTGCTGATTTTTAATGTTCTGTTGGTTTTATTAATGAATTCAAGTTTTAGAGGGAAATGGTCACTCCCGAATAGTGTATCAAGAGTATCCCACTTCAAGCAGGCAGATATATCAGGGCTACAGATTAGTGAGTTTACCGGTTGCATAACTGAAATGTGTGGGTTTATTGGAGTTTAGAAGAACTATGTTTGGTTCACCTAAAATTTTTTCAAGAATTTTGCCTCGTTTGTCAAGTTTATTGGAGCCCCACAGCGGTCTATGGCTGTTCCAGTCCCCTAATACTAAGAACGAAGTTGGGAGTTGTGCAAAGAGTTCATAAATTTCATCGTAAGTGAATACATATTGATGTGGTAGGTAAATACTGCAGATACAGATTTCCTTAGGCCAGATGTTTAAGGACACAATTCCTGCGACTACTTCAAATTTAGAATTTATGTGAATTTGACGGGAGAAGAATTCATTTTTTACATATATTGCTACACCGCCAGATGAGAAATCGGTTTGTCTGTTTTTAATAAATGATAAATAGATGAATGATAACCTGTAATTTTGCCTTTGTTCTTAGAGTTGAAGTTCGTTTCTTGTAAGCATAAAACAGAGGGTTGGGTTTCTTTTATTAGTAGTTCTAAATATGGTTTATGGGTAAAGAAGCTGTTAATATTCCATTGTACTATCATGCTGTGAGAGATAAAATAGTTGGAAATTATTAGAAGGTTATGCTGTATGGTCTTGATTTTTAGTGCTGGAGCTGATTGATTATTCTTGATAATCGATTTTTGGCTGAAGGGTTTCTACTGCTTTATGAATTTTCTGCATTGCTTCTAAACATATCTCTGCGTTTTTGAAATATGAATATGCAAGATTTTTTAAATATCTGTACCATATTAGTCATTGATAAAGTTTTTGAGGTTATCACTATGTATTGTAGTTTCAATTTTATATTCTTTGACTGTTTTCTGAATGGCCTCTATTGCTAGCATTTTAGACTTTAAAGGAGTATTGTTCGTTGTGCCTGCTATTTTAGGTTTTTGGTGTTTGGTTAGGTCAGTGTTGGTCGAAGAAGTAGAAGTAGAAGATAAATCTGACTGTCTGATTTCTGTATTCTTTTATGAAGTTTTATCGGGTTTGATGTTATTGGTTGTCGTAGAGTTGTTTGTAACTTCATATGAGTTATTAGTGATCCGAGGGGAATTCGCGGCAGATTCTGTTGAATGATTTACAGGTAATTTTGACTGGATCACCTTAGGATTTAAAATATTCTTACTATAAGATGATGTATTGTTAACTTAATAAGTTAATAATAATTAACTTGTCCTATAATCAAATTTGATTTTTATTAAATACGTCTTATATACAGTTAATTCCCCCCCCCCTCCAGTTCCTTCGTAAGTAGGAACTTTTAAGATAACAAAAATAAACATTTCTTTAAATTAAACAAAATAAGATAAATGCTTACGCTAGTAATAATTACTTTGATTTAAACTTCTATAAGTAACTACGAACAAATTTTGCTAACTCTAATAACGAATAAATAAAATTATGTTCTAAACTTTTTAAACTTAAAAATTAACAACATGTAATAACCTTAGAAACTAAAGTAAATTAGAGTTCTTCTTGTCGGGATTTCCTCTGCTGAGCGCAGCCGCCAGACTCGGGTTATGACTTACTGTGGGGTACGCGAAGTTCTTCGAGGTGAACCGTACGCGTCCTAAACGGGTGGTTAACATCCTTAATGGTAAACAAATTAACAACAACTGCAGGCCGGTTATTAGCCTTATCCACCCTGGTTTGTTTCTCCCGGATTAATTTTTCTCGGATCTTTCCCCATGTTTCATGTCGCTTACTTGCACGGCTACCGGGGGTTGGCGATCATACTTTGCTCGCTGGCATACCTCGCATATAAAATCGCGTACCATACTTACCATACTTTCCCAAAAATATAATAATTTCAATGTTCGTAGTGTCTCCTCTATTCCTCTGTGATTAGTTTTCCCGGTGTGATGATCTGTAAGCAGTCTCATTGGCACCGTTGGGTCCGTGATCGTTTTTACTTTCCGTAAGCACCGGATTAAAGTATACCCTACTCCTATACCCTGCTGTCTCCATAATCTTTTAATTTTATTCGCTATAATACGATTTCCGACATAAATGTAACAGTTTCGGCCTGCATTGTTGAATTCTGCAAATATTCTCTCCAGCTCATTCTCGTCAACCGATGCTGGCGTACGAATTAATATGGTTGATAGTAGGGATGCGACATCGATGTCGATGTTTTGGGCAAAACATCGATGTCTGAGGGCCGATGTTAACATCGATGTTTTTAGTATTTTTTTTTTTTTTTTATCTTTATCATCGATGTTAAGTGCATATATGTTGATGTTTTTTGTCCAAAACATTGATGTTACAACATTTTTATTTTTTTTCAAAAACATCGATGTTAAAAACTACTTTTTATTGTTAAAACATCGATGTTAAAACATATTTGTTTTTGTCAAAAAACAACAAAATTTAAAAGAAAACATCGATGTTAAATAAAACTTTTTATTGTTAAAACATCAACGTTTTTAACATCGATATTAAGAACATATATTGATTTTTTATCAGCATATATATAGTTTTTCGTCCAAAACATCGATGTTAAAACATATCTATTTTTGTCAAAAACATCTTAGTTATAGCACAAACATCGATGTTAAATACCACTTCTTATTGTTAAAACATCGATATTAACAGCATATATACTGATGTTTTTGTTCACAACATCGATGTTAAAATATATTTGATTTTGTCAAAAACATCGATGTCAAAACATATTTGTTTTTGTCAAAAACCTACATGTTAAAAACAACTTTTTCTAAAACATCGATGTTTTCTGTAAAAACAAAGTTGAGTTTAACATCGATGTTTTGGTCCAAAACATTAATGTTAAAACCTATAAAAATAACCAAGTTCTTTTTAACATCTATGTGTTCACAAACAAATATGTTCTTAACATAAGCATCGATGTTAACAACAAAGTTGTTTTAACATCGATTTTTTGTCCAGAACATAGATTTTGAAACAACATCGATGTTTTAACAATAAAAAGTGGTTTTGAACATCGATGTTCGTGCTATAACTAAGATGTTTTAACATCGATGTTTTGGACGAAAAACTATGCATGCCGATAAAAAATCAATATATATGTTCTTAACATCGATGTTAAAAACACTGATGTTTTAACAATAAAAAGTTTTATTTAACATCGATGTTTTAGACAAAAACAAATGTGTTTTAGCATCGATGTTTTGGACAAAAACGAATGTTTAAACATGTTGATGTGTTTATGTCCAAAACATCGATGTTAAAACATATTTGTTTTTACAGAAAACATTGATGTTTTCTTTTAAATTTTGTTGTTTTTTGACAAAAACAAATATGTTTTAACACTGATGTTTTGGAGAAAAAAAAACATCAACATATATGCTCTTAACTTCGATCTTAAAAACATTGATGTTTCAACAATAATAAGTAGTTTTTAACATCGATGTTTTTGAAAAAAATGAAAATGTTGTAACATCGATGTTGAAACATTTTTGTTTTTGTCAAAAACATCGATGTAAAAAACCACTTTTTTTATAACATCGATGTTGTTTTAAACATTGATGTTTTAACAATAAAAAGTTGTTTTAACATCGATGTTTTTAAAAAAAACAAATATGATTTAACATCAATGAGATTAAGTGCATATATATTGATGTTTTTTGTCCAAAACATTGATGTTGAAACATTTTTGGTTTTTGTCAAAAACATCGATGTAAAAAACCAATTTTTTTATAACATCGATGTAGTTTTAAACATTGATGGTTTAACAATAAAAAGTTGTTTTTAACATCGATGTTTTAAAAAAAACAAATATGATTTAACATCAATGAGATTAAGTGCATATATATTGATGTTTTTTGTCCAAAACATTGATGTTGAAACATTTTTGTTTTTGTCAAAAATATCGATGTTAAAAAATCACTTCTTTAATAACAGCGATGTTGTTTTAAACATTGATGTTTTAACATTAAAAAGTTGTTTTTAACATCGATGTTTTTGACAAAAACAAATATGATTTAACATCAATGAGATTAAGAGCATATATATTGAGCATTAATAACAGCGATGTTGTTTTAAACATTGATGTTTTAACATTAAAAAGTTGTTTTTAACATCGATGTTTTTGACAAAAACAAATATGATTTAACATCAATGAGATTAAGAGCATATATATTGAGCATTAATAACAGCGATGTTGTTTTAAACATTGATGTTTTAACATTAAAAAGTTGATTTTAACATCGATGTTTTTGACAAAAACAAATATGATTTAACATCAATGAGATTAAGAGCATATATATTGATGTTTTTTGTCCAAAACATCCATGTTGAAACATTTTTGTTTTTGTCCAAAACATCGATGTTAAAAACAACTTTTTTTATAACATCGATGTTGTTTTAAACATTGTTGTTTTCTGCAAAAACATATATGTTTTAACCTCGATGTTTAAACAATAGAAAGTTTTATTTAACATCTTTGTTTTAGCAATAACTAAGATGTTTTTGACGAAAACGAATATGATTTAACACCGATGTTTTTGACAAATATAAATATGTTTTTACATCGATGTTTTTGACAAATACAAATATGTTTTAACATCGATCTTTTGGACAAAAAACAACAATATACATGCTCTTAACATCGATGTTTTGGAAAAAATCTAATATATTTTAACATCGATGTTTTAACAATAACTAAGTCTTTTTTAACATCGATGTTATGTACAAAAACAAATATGCTATTAACATCGATGTTTTAACGATAATAAAGTTGTTTTTAGCATCAATGTTTGACATTATATTGGATATATTACCTCTTTTCTTCTTACCTTTCCTTGTTTCTGTAAAATTTTCAACTTCAAATAAGTTAATAAAATATGAAAACGCAAAACATAGTTTCATTATTGGATTACTTAGTTAGTTTTATTATTATAGTTTCATATAAAAAATACGATTCTCTGTAACATGGGCGTACCTAGCGGGGGGCAGGGGGGGGCAGCTGCCCCCCCCCCCTGGAAGGCTGGAAGCAATAATTTTTTAGGCATTTAAGACTGGAAGCAATAATAGAATACAATTTTTTCAAGCATATAATTGTAATAACTTAGTTGATAAGGCACTGCTATAATTATACATAACTTTGGTTTCATTCTCCTTCTCCGCGGTAAGGTGTTATAACCTGAACGACCATAGCTTGCCCCTACACTTGATCCTGGGTACGCCCTTGCTCTGTAATACTATGGCAACGACATCAATGTATGAATATGTTTAGGTCCTAACAGTTGAATTTTTAATAAATGATTATGTAGAAAACATCGATGTTTTTATATAGTAATTATAAAAAATAAACATGCTTTACACTTAAACATCGATTTAAATACGTTTGGACACTAATATGTTAATGTTTAAAGAACGTATAAATAAAAAAACATCGATGTTTTGTGATCGATGTTTAATCGACATGCTTTACACTTAAACATCGATTTAAATACGTTTGGACACTAATATGTTAATGTTTAAAGAACGTATAAATAAAAAAACATCGATGTTTTGTGATCGATGTTTAATCGACATCGATGTTCTGATTGTAAAAACCTTCGATGTCGCATCTGTAGTTGATAGCCCCTCGTACACGCTTGCTCTAGTTTCCGTTCCCGCGTCCTGTTTTGATTTTATTATGATTTGGTGCTTTCTATCGTTTATTATTTCATTAATTTCGGGTAACTCGTGGGGTCTTTCCGTCGGTGTGTTTTCCTCTTGATCGCTCAAGGTTAACGAGATTCCTGTCCGCACTCGGCCCAGGAAAATAGCTCTGCGGGTGTATTTTCCTCCTCGATTGCTTTCACAACCAAATCTTGGGATAACCAATCGGTGACGGCGTTTTCTACTCCCTTCGTATGTACAGTATGAAAATTGTACGCCTCGAGCCTTTCCTTCCATCGCGATATTCGGGCTGAAGTCTCTTTAAGCGTCCTCAGATATACGAGCGGTTTGTGATCTGTTAACAATTCGAACTTCCTGCCGTATACCATATGTAGGGGCGAAAGTGTTCTACGGCCCATACAATCGCTAAAAGTTCCCGTTCGATCGCACTATACCGTCTTTTGGCATCGTGTAACTTCCGACTCGCGTATGCTATCGGTTTTTCGCCTTCTTCGAAATTCTGAGATAATGCGGCCATGACGGCGACCTCGCTTGCATCTGTAGTGACCTTAAACATACGGTGGAACTCAGGAAAGGCTAGTAGCGGTCGAGTGGTTAAAATGTCGCGGCATTTCCGAATACTCGATATCTGCTCCGGCCCAAGTTGGAACGAACCGTTTTCCTTTTTTCAATATTTCGGTTAATGGGTGAGTCAGTTCCGCAATACCGGGAATAAACCTCATATAATAATTAATCATGCCTAAAAACCGTCTGACGCCGCGGACATTCTTGGGCAAAGGGGCTTCCTGTATAGCTTTCACTCGCTCCTGATCTGGTTGGACTCCATTCTAGGAAACAACGTGACCCAAGAATATCATTTCCCTTAGGCCGAATTTAGATTTTCACGGGATAATTTCAATCCTGACTCGCGTATCCTGCTGAATACCTGCCTTAAATGGTCAACGTGTTCGTCCTCGGTCTTACTAAAGACAATGAGATCGTCCATGTACACTTGCGAGAAGTCTTCGCCTAATCCTCGTGGTAGCTCGTCCATGAGACGTTGGAAGGTTAAAGGGTCCCCCTTCAACCCGAAGGGCATTCTAACGAATTCAAAGTGTCCACGTTCCCACGAAAACGCAGTTTTACCAATATCTTCTTCGGCCATCCTAACCTGATGATAGGTACCGCTTTTGAGGTCCAAAGTGCTAAAAACCGTCGCACCCGACAGGCGATCAAGTATGTCCTCTACCCGAGGAAGAGGGTACCGCTCATCCTTTGTAGCCTCGTTTAATTTCCGATAATCGACTACCACCCGATACTGTTTCTCTTTTCCGCTCATCCTTAGTTGCCTCATTTAATTTCCGATAATCGACTACCACTAATCGATACTGTTTCTCTTTTCCGCTATTCTCTCCTTGTCTTTTTTCAACTACCCATAGCGGACTATTAACGGGGAGTTACTATGCCGGATTATACCCTGATTCAGTAGTTCACTCAACTGTTGTCTGATTATATTCCTCGTGGCTTGTGGATATCTTCTATATTTAATATATACCGGTGTATCTGTTTTCAAATTGATTTTATGGACAGTTCACCCAGTAGTTGGCATAAGTTCTCCGTCCCGGTAAAATAAATCCTTATTAAGTTCTAATATCCGTGATAACGTTTCCTTTCTACATTCTACTGCGCCAATTTCGATTTCCGCGTTATTTTCCTTCGTTACGATTTCGTATCTCCGCTTACCGATCATAAGGCGCCAATTGTTCCCGCTAACCCTCATGCTTAGACCCGCCCGCTGTAGAATGTCGCAACCTATAATTAAGTCATATCCCGGCATCAATTCTTCAATTATATGAATTTTAATCGGATCAGTTATCTCTCCTCTGCTGTTCACTTTCTACGTCCACGACATAGTCCAATCCACCTCAGCTTCCATAGCCATGTTTGCCGATGACACCGCTATTTTCTCTCAACACGAAGACATGATCATAGCCCGGAATGAATTACAGAAAAGCATTTCAACTTTAGAAAACTATTTCACGAAATGGAAAATTAATATCAATGCTCAAAAATGCGTGGCTAAGATCTTCACCCTTAGACGACCTAACGACCCTCCAGAATTAAATATCGACGGGAATAAGATTCCATGGAATCCCGCAGGTGAAGCAGTAAAATATTTAGGCGTTCTACTGAACCGAAGACTCACATGGACAACAAGCCACCACATCAACAACAAGCTTACGCAAGCGTATGCAAAGCTAGCAATGTTGTATCCTATTATAAATAGAAAATCAAAACTGAAGCCACAAGTGACAATACTCTTGTTCAAAACTATCTTAAGTATGGGGTGCTGCATCATGTTCAAAACAAAAAAAGCTGCAAACATTCCAAAACAAGATGTTAAGAATCGCAGTAGATGCCCCATGGTTTATCAGAAATGAACAACTCCACCGAGAACTTCAGGTAGAACACATAGATGAGTTTATAAAAAATCGATTCAGAAAGTTTCACTCCCAGCTGCCGTCTGTTAAGAGAGCTGTTGCCTTCAACCTTGGGAAACCAACAATGTCCCGTAGGCTAAACCCAAGACTTTTACAAGACATTCTTTTATAGCATGTGCATATTTACTTTATTATTATAATTATTTATTTCATTTTATTTTTTATTTTTTTTTTCTTTCTGATACACATTTATTTCATAGTTATAGTATGTTTAATGTCCGAGTTTTACTTCTATTTCTTATTGATGAACAATATTATAAATTTGTTCAGTTAAGGGTGTCTCCTGCGTGAGACCATTCCCTAACATATCCAACTGTTAAACTTTGTATATAATTGTTATATAAACCCATGTATGGCTTTAATAAGCCGAGCTGGAATAAATAAAGATTAAAAAAAAAAAAAAAAAAAAAGGGATTCAGATACCTCTGTCTTCTTCCGGATACACTCGGTCACTGTTAAATATCTTGTCGGAGATCTTGTGCCGATTCTTCATGGGTGACACTTCTGTTATGTTATCCGGATTACTATTATCGGTTTTTAATTTTGTTTCTACAACTATTGAGGCTTTTGCTGATGTCCATCCATCAATAAAAAATGCCAAGTAAAACTTGATAACTCCCCGAAAACAACCTCATTGTATGAAAGTCCCCTCAGCGAAAATTTGGGAGTCGTGAAAATGTTTGATAAAAATGATGATAAATACTACGCTATTAGAATTGAAGCAACAGTGTTTAGCAATTTATTTTCTGAATAATGTTTTATTACGAAGGATACAATTCTTAGACTTCGGTAATAAATTTAGTCACAAATTCATTGAAGGGAATTACGAACATAATTGACTCAAACTTTTGAATTAAATCAGTAGGCTAATATCGAGAATAATAATATCCTTCGTAATAATAAATTAACGATAAAACAAGTCCCAAACTCTGTTGCTGTTATCCTAGCGGGGCAGTCTTTTTGCTATCGGTCAATTTTATGGCTTCCCCTTTTTTGCTGGGACTTCTATCCAATGATGTTTAATCTACTTTTCCAACGATCGATTTAAATAAAGCAATATTAACGGTCCCTACCGGGGCCCGTTAATATAATATTGCCATAGTTTTCAGAAGGATATTCAGGCAATCATAATTCCAAAATTACTTTCCAATTTATTATAGGTCATATTACCATTCTCATCGATTCTCCATTAACGATATCTTGTCTAAAGCCAGCCAAAATCTCGACTGTTCAGTGACGTATCTACTTCATCTTGGAATGGCCGGATTTATGTATATTTAACTCAACACATCTCGGAACACCGATGATGTATGTAAATGACAAGTAGTGACGACAATATTTAGCAAAGGAAAAATATTGTCATTGTGGAAAAACATTTTATGTGTTCCCTTCCCAATGGAACATTGATCTTCTAAAAAAAAATAAATCCATTTAAAGTCATAAAACGTAGTGTGTTGAAAGTTGTATAATAGACGCACCGCTTTCCCACTTTTCTGTGTGTATTCATTAAATTGAAAAGGTGACTGTTTACATAATTATTGTATAATAAAAAGGCCTGGGAAAGACGAACCTGGTAGAGCGTAAAAAGATTTCGAATTTTTTTTTTTAAACCAACGTACGGTTTTCTACATTTGTTATCTTCTCCAACTAAAAAGTGTGAAATACAACAATAAATATAACAAAATCTTTTCGGAGGCGGCGCAAAATAGAAATAACATGTTACTGATATAATTCCATTAGTGGGCATTGAAATCAATAGATGGGAAGAGAAGATCCATTTAGATGATTTTCATAATGTCTAGTGTTAAAAATTTTAAATTTTGCGCCGCCTCCGAAAAGATTGTGTTGTATTGAACATAGTATTTAATATTTTAATTTGATAATTTTTATTAACAATTAGTGTGTATTTGTACAAATCAAAACAAAATTATTTATTTTGTCTTCTTATTGCATTTTTCCACTTTTTATACCATTTTCAAAATTGGTGTGTATTGATAAAAATCAGAAGGTAATTATTTCATATTTTTCGGTGAATTTATTTTTACTGGTTCCTAGGTTTCGAAGTCGGTTTAATATTTTTTATAAAATGTGTTTTATTTTTTATAAAATGTTTTTTATTATTATTTCTAATTTTTACAAATAAATTATAAATCGTAATAAATTAATTCGTTATTTTTTTTTTCTTTCTTATACACATTTATTTCATAGTTATAGTATGTTTAATGTCCGAGTTTTACTTCTATTTCTTATTGATGTACAATATTATAAATTTGCTCAGTTAAGGGTGTCTCCTGCGTGAGACCATTCCCTAACATGTCCAACTGTTAAACTTTGTATATAATTGTTATATAAACCCATGTATGGCTTTTACAACCTTCGGTCATATGGCGAGACCCAAAACATTTTGTTTCCAATATTCTCTATCTTCCCATTCTCCCTCTGCCAAGCCTCTTGCTGTCATCACCTCTTCAACTCCTTGCAGCCATGTTTTCCTTGGGCGGCCTCTTTCCTTCTCTCTTCTGGTTCAAAATCCAGCATCATTTTTGGCCATCTCTCGGGGCCCATTCTTCTTACATGACCATACCATTGTAGCTGCTTGGTCCCAATTTTGTGGATTATCGTTTCCGCTTTAACGATATCTCTTATAGCCGAGTTTTTCACTCGCTCAATTCTTGAAATGCGACAGCTTCTTCTCCAAAAGTCCATTTCTAGAGCCTGTAACCTTTTTGCCTCTCTTGGTCCAACTACCCTCATCTCCGAACCATAAAGGGTTACACCTTCAAGAAACGAGTGAAAAATCATCTTGTTGATTTCCAGCAAAACACTTGGGCTCCACAGTACGGAGTTCATCATGCCGATAACCTTTTTTCCTTTTGTAATCTTTTCCTTTATATCGGTCTCAAGCGTTCCATTGCTATCTATCTGTACTCCCAAATACTTGAAGAGAGCACTCCGATCCAGTGACCAATTTTCTAATTGAAGCGAATACGTCGAAGCGTTGAAGGCCATGTATTCCGTCTTTTCTTTGCTGATCTCTAGACCCCATTTAGAGTATTCCTCTTCTAGCTTCCTAAGCATATAACTGAGATCATCTTCCTCAGAGGCTATCACCACTTGATCGTCAGCAAAGTTCAGACTATACAACGTTTCCTCCCCTATTTTTACACCCATACCCCGACATTTTCTTTTCCACTCTTTTAAAGCTTCCTCTAGAAACAAGTTGAATAGAAAAACTACATCCTTGTCTTAGGCCTTTGGTGATGGGGAAGCTATCTGTCAAACGGTTTCCTATTTTGACCTTGGCTTCCGCTCCGCAATATAAGCTTTTAATGGCGTCAATTAGATTACTGCTGACTCCCTTATTTTCAAGTGCTGTCCATAGAAGTTTCAATGGAACGGTGTCGTATGCTTTTTTAATATCAATAAAAGCGAGGTGAACTTCACGGCCACACGCCAATTTCTTCTCCAGCAATTGTGTATGGTGAACACATGATCCGCACAGGACCTACCTGCTCTAAACCCAGCCTGTTCTTCCGATATACACTCTTCTACTTCCTGCTCCAACCTGTTCTTCAAAACTCGACCATAGAGACTGCTCATACTACTTAAAACAGTTATACCTCTATAATTCGAGCAATCACTCTTGTTTCCCTTTTTATGGATAGGCGTTATGTGACCGGTTAACCATTCTGAAGGGACTTTACGTTGAATCATGCACCGTGTAAACAACGCAGCTATTTTTTCCTTCAAACACGTTGGTCCTGACTTGACAAGCTCTATTGGTGGGCTACCTGGTCCAGGTTCTTTTTGATTTTTCATTTACTTTAGAGCCACTTCCACTTCTGCCAGCGATACCGGCTCTTCATCAACTTGTTCACTGGTTTTTGTAACAATGTTTTCTTTAAATACAGTTCTTTCTTCTGCCAATAGTTTTGAGAAGTAGTCCATCCACTTTTGAGGAGAGATAACTTGAATTATAATTTAACCATAATTTAACCAAACATGATGGAGAAGAAATTCGTTATTTATAATCTCTAATTATATAATGTATAATTAGATATTTGAGTATATAATTTAAATAAATAATTTTATGCCAGTTATAAACATAATAAGCAGATATAAACATGAATATTTATTTTATACATTGTATCTCTTTCACTATATGGTCATTCTCCCAATACATACAAATTTATGTCCCAATGAGATTATATTATTTTTGTGAAATTGCTAATAATTCAATTGCATCCATTGGTTAATAGACGACCTCAGCGGAAAAAAGATATATATTCTTTTATTTATAACCTAGTTTTTTTTTTCATACTTGTTACAAGGTCTTAATTATTTGGTTTTAAGGTATATTGCTATTTTCGTATTATAGAAAAAAAGTTATGATCCATAATCTACCTGTCCCATAGATGAAACCTATCTCCCTCACATTGTTTTGAAATCGGGCCTCAAAACTTTGGAAACCTTTATTTCATTATAATTCATTGCTGGCAACATTGTAACAGATTCCCGTCTCAACAAGGATAGACTTTTTCACAGAAGTTCTGCTCTCGTTTCCTCGTGAGGGTGTTTTTATCGGTTAAAACAATGAGTGTCGTTTCATTTCCTATCTCTCTCACCCACTGATATTTCCTCAAAGGTGAGTTTGATTCAAGTTATATTACGATTAATTTGTAGGTTTACAAGGGATTTCAATAACCCATAAATGTTGTTCATAAGAGACTGACATGGAATGGTGTACTTTAATATTACCTCAAAAACCTATCTCCCTCACATCTATCTCCCTCACTCGTGTGGAATGAGGGAGATAGACTTTGAGTTGAGTTTAGTAAAACTCAACTCAAAATTATTTAAATATTTAAGCGAAATTGGTTTTCAGGTTTGTTTTGACCACTTTTAAATAATATTTAGAGATCACAAAGACTTAATTAGTTGACACGTATTTGTTTTGTTTGTTTGTTTAACGTCCCTTTATGCAGCTTAAGCTAGCCGGACGATGCTACAGTGGGAGTCCTAAATTTTGCATATCCAGGTATAATTAGAATAGGGATCTTTAACCTTACCGAGTACCGGACATCGCACAGGCTCGGGTCCTACATTGTTCGTCCTATCCGAGGGACGCTATTCGCTTACAACTCGCAAACGAAGGGATTAATCGAAAAAATGTATATGACCGAAAACGTTTCCCTTGAAAACCTGAAAAGATTGACACCATTTAGAAAGCTCTATGACCATTTTTCCGCAAAAAACGCGGTTCTGCGCTTATAACTCGCAATCGAAGGCGAAATGAGTGATTTGTTTATTTTTCCGGTATAGCGGTTAAGGAAAGCTTTAAAATGATGCCTTATTCATGAAATTTGAAAAGTTATTAAAGAAGTTATGGCGTACCGACAAAAAAAGGCCTTGATAAATAATATATATATGTTTCTATGAAGGCATTTTTTGTAAACACCATTTGGAGCAGCCTACTTTCTAACAGTTTGTGGAAAAAAATCATTGGAAAATGTAATTTTTTCGCATTGAAATTAGACCAATGAAATTTGAATGAAATGGAAGAATGACCCTTATATTATATGTATGGGTGCGAATAAAATTCATTTAAACAAAAAAAGTAATTAGTTAAAAGTTAAACAAATTAAAAAAAAAATTCTAAGTAAGGCAGGTTAAAAAAATGAAAATGATGACATGTTAAAACGAAATGAAAACCTGTTTGATAGTAAAAATAAAAAATCTGGTGCGATGCGCGCAACACACAACTTTCACTTACGAACTTACTTAGATTAGAAATCGACGTGTTTCGATAATATGTAAACGCCATTCCTCAACTTCACACATTTTTCCACATTTAAGTATATACTAATATTTGTATATCTCCATAAGTTATAGAGGATTTGTATTGCAAAACTTGAAAGATCTCAGTACTTTTCGATTCATTATCGCTTCTTTCTTCTTTCTGACCTAATTTCATCAATAGCTGAGTTTTTTTTACTGGTTGCTTGTTTTTTATTGCTTGTTGCTTTTTGTAAATATGTCGTGAAGGTGAATCGATAGGTGTATTTACGTCTCTTATGCCTTTCTGGAAATCAAGAGCGATTACAGTTCCTCTAAAATCACTTTATATTGCCTTCAGAAACTTATTATTTTTGAAGAACAAAAGTTTCTCAACTAAAATATACCTATCTCTATATATATAAGAGGCTTTGTCCTGACTGACCGAATCAACGCAGAGCAAAAACTACTAATGATAGAAACTTGAAGTTCGGAATTTAGATTTTAAACGCGATGTAGGTAACCACTAAGAAAGGAATTTCAAAAATGTAACCCCTAAGGGGCTTAAATGACTAAATTGTCGTTTAACTATAACGGAAATCTATTGTTGAGATATTAAACCAAATGTTTTTTATTTGAACCTCGATTTAACGTTACAATATTATTAAAATAGACATTCACATAAAATATGGCTACTGATTATTTAAATATTAGTGATAATAAAATTATGCCCACTGTGATTCCCATGATTGGGGATGGTGCGTGTTTATTTCGATCTCTATCATATATTATGGAGAATTCTCAAGAAAAGTGTTGTCCTTTTCGGCAAATTGTAGTACAACATGTCATCCAAATTGGGACGAATTTTCTGCATTTACTCAAAATGATTACGGTAACAATTATTCTGATTTCAATAGTTATTACACTCATATGTCTCAGCAATCCATGCCGGATTTTTGGAACTAACGGCAGCTGTGGAATTGTTTCCTTACGTTTTTGAAGTATATCGCGATGATGAGCTTTATGCGGTATTTGGCAATAATTCTAATCCCACGAAAAGACTACGTTTTACTGGTACGCTATGTAATGGCCATTTTGACGTGTGTGAAGCTCTTCTACTGCAACTTTCTTCTTTTGGAGAAGAAGCAAGTTAAAAGCCGACATGTCAGGTACAGCAATGCACCACGGAAAGACCAATTAAAATCAGCTAAAAAAATTTCGGAATTTAGATTTTAAACGCGATGTAGGTAACCACTAAGAAAGGAATTTCAAAAATGTGACCCCTAAGTGATTTAAATGGCGAAATTGTCGTTTAACTCTAACGGACACCTATTTAAGCTTCGAGAAAAAATATCAAATTTGGACTCATTTTAAAGATCTTGATACGACAAGTTTAACTCGAAAGCTCTTACGGGGCATCGAAAACAATGTTTTAAAGCCGAAAAATGAAGCTTTCATGAGGAGTAAGCAATTTTTTGTTTCGGCTGTTTTAGTGAACTCTCCAGTGCGCGCCTCCTTCTCTTCTACCGAGACGGCAGCTTTCCCCTCCAACATTCCACCTCCCGGAAGCTCCGATTCTACTAAATCTCCTTAACATCAGTGAACATATTAAATTGAATCAATACCAAGAATGATCACAGAAGTGAATTTAAAGGCTCGCGGGCGAAGCCGCGACGGGGAATGCAAGTATTAATTATATACTATTATCTTATACCATATGTCTACACACCTGTTTGCTTCAAAAATTTGAGCATCACTTATTTACTCGCTTAAGAAAAATTAATCTTTTTATTAATTTCCAAAATTTGTGTGTTTTGGTTTTAAAGTGTTTTTGAATACAGTGTATTCTTTCTAGAGTGTTTTATTTGTTTTGGAATACATTTATCGGTACAGTAGTGCAGATCTAAGCGTGTACTTTATTTTGTTAAATGTTGATTATTATATTAGGTATAAGTTAGTATTATTAATGGTTCGGGCAGTACAGGGCTTCAATAGAAGCCTTAGGCCCACAAAAAAAAAAAAAAAAAAAAAAGTTAGTATTAGTGTATTTTAGTTTGTTATTGAAATATGCATTTTGTTTTTTATCAGAAGTTAATATGTATATGGGTCATAATCTAAAGATGCGTAGATTTCACTTATTTAAAAGTTATAATGGAAAAATATTGCAGAATCGAAAACTATGACCATTTCCCATCGAAAAACAATAGTTGAGTGAAAAAATTACTCTTTCACGGATAGGACGATTTTCTGCCGGTATTACTGTAGGGGGTCCACCTTCATCATTGTTTAAATCTTCTTTCGCTTTGTCATCTCTCTATCGGATAGGTTAGTGAAGGAGCTTCGTTGTTATCCAAGGTCTTATTTTCTTCAGTGGGATTCTTACTTGTCCGTATTATTGAATCTCCAGGAGGTGCTAAGTGTCGGGTTGAAACTGTCGATTCTCTACCGTCAGGAAGGCTTATGTGAGCATATTCTGGATTAGACTCCAGTAGCTCAACTTCTTCTACAAGAGGGTCATATTTCGTAATATGATTGCGTAATAACCAAGTAGGCATAGCAACCATTGAACGATCGGCGAGGGTAATTGAACATATGCTCATGCGGTGTGGCATTCGTAGAAGTGCAGAGTAGTGATCGTATAGAGTGCCATGTCAAGCACATCTTCCCACTGCTCTGTTCTCCTATCCAATGACTTAAGGGCAAGCATAATGCTCTTCCAAATAATGTCATTATATTTTTCTACCTGTCCATTCCCTTGTGCATTATAAGGAGTAGTTCGGCTGGTAGCAATTCCGTGGGAAGTTAAGAACGATTTGAGTTCCGCCGACATGAAGGAGCTCCCTCGATCAGAATGCACGTAAGCAGGTGTACCAAAGAGGGCAAAAAGTTGGTTCAAATGCTTGATTGTATCTGTGCAAGGGAAGGCAAAAGGAAATCTTGAGAACTCATCCACAACGGTTAGTAGGTATTTGTTTCTTGACGCAGAGGGGAGAGGGCCTTTGAAGTCAAGTAAACTAAACATAACATCAGACGTGAAATTTGATGACTCCCTTACACAACTTCAATATCATTCGCATCAGCCGTATGCAGGCAGCACTTTTAACAAGTCTGATGAAATCAGAATTCCGATCCATCAACAAGATGTTTATACGTTTCCTTCTTTAAGTTTTATTTACATTGAAGGATGAATTTTAAAAAAAGACGGTACTCCAGGAACTACTTCAAAATTGAGTAATAACGCGTTTGCGTTTTTGTTTGATGAGATCAGATATGAATTAAATGGCTATGATATGATATGAATGAATAGATATGAATTAAATGACAGATATGAAGTTGATAGAGTCAGAAACCCTGGAATAACTGCAACGCTTAAAGGTTATGCTTCGTTTTCACCTAATCAAGTAAAAGGTCTTGAAAATTCGGCCTGGCATCGATAAAACTCTTTCAATCGATAAAGACGGATTTTTTAGCTTATGCCTGCCACTGGATATTCTCTTAGGGATATGTGAGGACTATCGCAAAATTTTAATTAATCTTAAGCAAGAAATCGTTTTGATCAGATCGAGTACGGACTTGAACTGCATAAAGGGTAGCGATGACGTACAAATAAAATTAGATAAAGTGGTCTGGAGGATGCCACATGTTCGTGTTTCCGATCAAGAACGACTGAGGTTGTTGAAAATGGTAGAGTAAAACAAGATAATTACTATACCGTTCAGATCATGGGATCTTTACGAATACCCAAATTTACCTACTTCGCAGCAAGAAAATTGGACTGTCAAAACATCGATAAAATTAGAAAAGCCGCGGTATGTTATTACCACGCAACCAAAGATAACAGTCAGTTTGATAGTGGTAAATTGAAAAATTTGAAACTCTATCTGAGTAGTGAACATTATCCTTATGATGATTTGAATTTAGATTTTGCACAAGGAAAAGTCGTCCTTCTCTACGAAATGTATAATGAGTTTCAAACTTGAACCTCTGCACACGTTTTGCTGCATATATTCATTATTTAAAACCGAAACGAAATCACTCCACTGCAGGACTTTCAAGGCTATCGATCAGCCTCCAACTCATTAATCGTTAAAGAACTATCTGTAGTCTCTGTGAGTCATGCCTCATCATGGCATTGGTTTTTCAAACCACCTCAGGGTGCGAGTGGAGAACTGGCTAAAGCACGGACGAACATCTCAGTTATGAAAAATATTCACGGATTGAACTGGACCTATGGCGATGTAGAATATGAAGATATGAAGAATTTATTAGTATATGTTACAGAAGACTATGACATATTATGGAGAAAGGGAATGGAAAAGTGCAAGTTTATAGAAGAACTCATCGATAGACCAGTCTATGATCTTCATGATTTCGGCTGTCCAAACTTGAAACAGTGCAATAATGAGCTTGTCATAAATTTAAATTGTTAAATAAGCTTGTCATTTCTATTTGAACACTTCCCTTGTTTGCTCATTAAATCAAGCCCCTCGTTTGGCCACATGGGTCAGAAAAAATTCTGAAGCTGTAAATTTAAAAAAAGAAGCGATAAGAAGGCAAACATTTAAGAATATTGGTACATCTCATCATCTACTCTCGTATGCTGGATTTGTTCGAGGATTCAAGGATAGAGTTGAATGTGTTTACTGTGGACTGGTATTCGACAGCACAGGCATTAGTCAACCCTCTCAGATACCATAAAAAAAATAGTCCACATTGTTTGTGGTTCCAGGAGGAGGAGGAGGAGTATTTATAAATACCTCCTAGGAAGTACCTTATCAGTATGATGCAGTCAGCAATACGTCGTTTGGGAGAGGAAGGAATCGAAACTTTAACTACAGAAGAATTGAGAGGACAATTTACCTGAGGAGTGGCAAGAGGACGAGGAATTTATCCAGAAGCAAAGACTTTCTTACCTCAATGAATATATTAATTATTAATTGTACTATTATATCTGTAATTTATCCCATGTATTATTTCAAATAAACCATGTATGTAAATTAATTTTTTTTATTTATTTACCTTTATTCTCATTTTTACTTAGGGAAGGGTTCAAGAAATAAAAAGAGTATATACAGAAATATTATTTATTGCATACATTACAACTCATAAGATTATTTCCTTGAGTTCATTTAATAAATTGTAATACCTTGTGATAACTGTGCTGAAATAAAGCCTCGGTTCTTGAAGCACAAAGGGACACTTATCAAATCGACTGCTCCTTTCGAGCACCTAAATATTGATTTCAAATGGCCTCTTCCGAATTCGAACGGTAACAAATATTTATGGGTAATAATAGATGAATACTCGAGATTCTCTTTTGCCTTCCCTTGTCGCGACATGACTTCGGCGTCTGTTATTACGGCCCTCACGCAGCTATTCTTCTTGTTTGGTGCCCCAGCATTCATCCATTCGGACAGAGGGACCTCGTTTGTATCTCGAGAATTGAAAGAATTCTTGGTATTTAATGGAGTGGCATCAAGTAGATCTACGCCTTATAATCCGCAAGGTAACGGTCCGTATCCAGGATGAATTTGCCTCCTGGAATTGGGTAGCCCAATATTGGAGCCGAGGTCAGCCGTTCCTTCAAGGCATCAAACGCTACTTGACACTCGTTGTTCCAGCTGAAAGGTCTACCTTCTTCAGTTAATCGACTCAGAGGCTTCGCAATGTCTCCAAACTTCCTTACATACCGACGGTAGTAGGAACAAAGGCCCAGGAAGCTTCGAATCTGTTGTTTGTTGACAGGAGTAGGGCATTGCTGGACTACCTAAATTTTTGCAGGGTCCACCGCAACTCCTTCTCCACTGACGATGTGTCCTAAATAGGCTACTTTCGTTTGAAAAAGATGACACTTCTTTGCGTTTAACGTAAAATTGGCTGCTTTAAGCCTCTTGAAGACCTCTTCAAGATTAGACAGGTGTTCCTCAAACGTCACTATGACATCATCGAGGTACACGAGGCATATCTTCCAGGACAAACCTCTCAGAATGTTCTCCATCAGGCGTTCAAAGGTCGCAGGAGCGTTGCAGAGGCCAAACGGTAAAATCGTGAACTGCCATAGTCCTGACCCAGTGGTAAACGCAGTCTTTTCCTTGTCAGCAGGGTCCATCTCTACTTGCCAGTATCCACTTTTTAGGTCCAGAGTTGAAAACAGTCTGGATCCTGCTAAAGCGTCAAGGGCGTCATCGATCCTCGGCCTGGCATCGATAAAACTCTTTCAATCGATAAAGACGGATTTTTTAGCTTATGCCTGCCACTGGATATTCTCTTAGGGATATGTGAGGACTATCGCAAAATTTTAATTAATCTTAAGCAAGAAATCGTTTTGATCAGATCGAGTACGGACTTGAACTGCATAAAGGGTAGCGATGACGTACAAATAAAATTAGATAAAGTGGTCTGGAGGATGCCACATGTTCGTGTTTCCGATCAAGAACGACTGAGGTTGTTGAAAATGGTAGAGTAAAACAAGATAATTACTATACCGTTCAGATCATGGGATCTTTACGAATACCCAAATTTACCTACTTCGCAGCAAGAAAATTGGACTGTCAAAACATCGACAAAATTAGAAAAGCCGCGGTATGTTATTACCACGCAACCAAAGATAACAGTCAGTTTGATAGTGGTAAATTGAAAAATTTGAAACTCTATCTGAGTAGTGAACATTATCCTTATGATGATTTGAATTTAGATTTTGCACAAGGAAAAGTCGTCCTTCTCTACGAAATGTATAATGAGTTTCAAACTTGAACCTCTGCACACGTTTTGCTGCATATATTCATTATTTAAAACCGAAACGAAATCACTCCACTGCAGGACTTTCAAGGCTATCGATCAGCCTCCAACTCATTAATCGTTAAAGAACTATCTGTAGTCTCTGTGAGTCATGCCTCATCATGGCATTGGTTTTTCAAACCACCTCAGGGTGCGAGTGGAGAACTGGCTAAAGCACGGACGAACATCTCAGTTATGAAAAATATTCACGGATTGAACTGGACCTATGGCGATGTAGAATATGAAGATATGAAGAATTTATTAGTATATGTTACAGAAGACTATGACATATTATGGAGAAAGGGAATGGAAAAGTGCAAGTTTATAGAAGAACTCATCGATAGACCAGTCTATGATCTTCATGATTTCGGCTGTCCAAACTTGAAACAGTGCAATAATGAGCTTGTCATAAATTTAAATTGTTAAATAAGCTTGTCATTTCTATTTGAACACTTCCCTTGTTTGCTCATTAAATCAAGCCCCTCGTTTGGCCACATGGGTCAGAAAAAATTCTGAAGCTGTAAATTTAAAAAAAGAAGCGATAAGAAGGCAAACATTTAAGAATATTGGTACATCTCATCATCTACTCTCGTATGCTGGATTTGTTCGAGGATTCAAGGATAGAGTTGAATGTGTTTACTGTGGACTGGTATTCGACAGCACAGGCATTAGTCAACCCTCTCAGATACCATAAAAAAAATAGTCCACATTGTTTGTGGTTCCAGGAGGAGGAGGAGGAGTATTTATAAATACCTCCTAGGAAGTACCTTATCAGTATGATGCAGTCAGCAATACGTCGTTTGGGAGAGGAAGGAATCGAAACTTTAACTACAGAAGAATTGAGAGGACAATTTACCTGAGGAGTGGCAAGAGGACGAGGAATTTATCCAGAAGCAAAGACTTTCTTACCTCAATGAATATATTAATTATTAATTGTACTATTATATCTGTAATTTATCCCATGTATTATTTCAAATAAACCATGTATGTAAATTAATTTTTTTTATTTATTTACCTTTATTCTCATTTTTACTTAGGGAAGGGTTCAAGAAATAAAAAGAGTATATACAGAAATATTATTTATTGCATACATTACAACTCATAAGATTATTTCCTTGAGTTCATTTAATAAATTGTAATACCTTGTGATAACTGTGCTGAAATAAAGCCTCGGTTCTTGAAGCACAAAGGGACACTTATCAAATCGACTGCTCCTTTCGAGCACCTAAATATTGATTTCAAATGGCCTCTTCCGAATTCGAACGGTAACAAATATTTATGGGTGATAATAGATGAATACTCGAGATTCTCTTTTGCCTTCCCTTGTCGCGACATGACTTCGGCGTCTGTTATTACGGCCCTCACGCAGCTATTCTTCTTGTTTGGTGCCCCAGCATTCATCCATTCGGACAGAGGGACCTCGTTTGTATCTCGAGAATTGAAAGAATTCTTGGTATTTAATGGAGTGGCATCAAGTAGATCTACGCCTTATAATCCGCAAGGTAACGGTCCGTATCCAGGATGAATTTGCCTCCTGGAATTGGGTAGCCCAATATTGGAGCCGAGGTCAGCCGTTCCTTCAAGGCATCAAACGCTACTTGACACTCGTTGTTCCAGCTGAAAGGTCTACCTTCTTCAGTTAATCGACTCAGAGGCTTCGCAATGTCTCCAAACTTCCTTACATACCGACGGTAGTAGGAACAAAGGCCCAGGAAGCTTCGAATCTGTTGTTTGTTGACAGGAGTAGGGCATTGCTGGACTACCTAAATTTTTGCAGGGTCCACCGCAACTCCTTCTCCACTGACGATGTGTCCTAAATAGGCTACTTTCGTTTGAAAAAGATGACACTTCTTTGCGTTTAACGTAAAATTGGCTGCTTTAAGCCTCTTGAAGACCTCTTCAAGATTAGACAGGTGTTCCTCAAACGTCACTATGACATCATCGAGGTACACGAGGCATATCTTCCAGGACAAACCTCTCAGAATGTTCTCCATCAGGCGTTCAAAGGTCGCAGGAGCGTTGCAGAGGCCAAACGGTAAAATCGTGAACTGCCATAGTCCTGACCCAGTGGTAAACGCAGTCTTTTCCTTGTCAGCAGGGTCCATCTCTACTTGCCAGTATCCACTTTTTAGGTCCAGAGTTGAAAACAGTCTGGATCCTGCTAAAGCGTCAAGGGCGTCATCGATCCTCGGCAATGGGTAGCTGTCCTTCTTCGTCACATCGTTAAGCTTCCGGTAATCGACGCAGAAGCGGGTCGTTCCATCCTTCTTCTTTGCGAGCACTACCGGAGAAGCCCATGGACTATTCGACGGCTCCACCACTCCGTCTCTCACCATCTCTTGAAGAGCATTTTCAGCCTCTTCCTTTTTGACTTGGGGAAGTCGCCGCGCAGCTTGAAGAATAGAGCGTGCATCACCAGTATCGATTCTATGACGCACCGCGCTTGTTCTACCTGGCTTTCCGGATTCCGAGCCAAAGACAGGGCGATAGCGATTCACAAGGTCCTTGACTTTCTCCTTTTCCTTTCTTGACAGCGACGGGTCAAGGCCTTCTAACATCCTACGGAGATTTTCATTAGTTTGCTCCTTCTTTGTTGACGCCTGAAGCATCATGGAGATTACAGGCTCTAAACTTCCCACCTTAGTGCCCTTCTTGATAGTGACCGGATAGTCGTTGATATTGCAAAGAGGTATAGGAACCTTATCAGAAGGTATTACGAGCGCCTTCCCAACAAGGATACCTTTCCCCACCTCCTGGTCATGATTTCTTGGCTCAAGTAAGACAGGATGCTTAGGCTGATCCGTAAGGGTTGAAGAATCAAGACGAGCAACTGCGATAGCCTCACATCTTGCAGGAAGTTCCACGTCTTCACCTAAGGTGACTTCTAAGCTGGCCAATTCTCGATTATGCATAAAAAGTTCCTCCCCCCTGACATTTACGACTTGCCGTTTTAGGTCTATTTGGAAACCAAATGCGTTCATTATGTCCATTCCGAGAATCACTTCTTCTTCTATGTCAGCCACTAGAGCCGAGTGCGAGACACAGTTCGAACCGAACTGTATCCTAATTTCTGCATCTCCGAATACCCTGGCTACTTCTCCTGTAGCGGTCCTCAGTCGCCACCTGGAGGGCGACAGCCTTCTATCACCAACTACCTTCGGGCCGACGATGGTCGTCTTCGTAGCACCGGTGTCTACCAACATGGCGTATCCCGTGCCGTTGACGATGCCATCTACATATAAACTACCGGCTCTGGGCCCCAAGGAGGCTACCACCACAAGAGGAGGGTCTTGAAGAAGTCGTTGGGTCGATGTCGCCCTCCAGGAGTCGACCCATCTTAGTTTCCCTGGGATTTTGGTGCGCCAGTAGCGGCCTGCTTCTTGCAGGCACTCCTGACGTGTCCGAGTTCTCCGCATCCCCAACACCGTACAGGTCTCCTTCTCCGGGAATCAAGCGCCTTCACAACTTTTAAAAGCACCTCTTCCATGTTGTTTGGGTTCGTCGGTTCCTGTTGCCCCTCGCTGCAGTCGGTACTGTTCATGGCCCGGACTCTTGCATGGCTGCGAGAAGCCTCCGTAGCCGCTTCATATTCCAACGCTGTGGATAGAGCGTCTACTAGTAATTTAGGGCGCGTGAGACGTACCGCTCTCTGAAGCTCCAAGTCCCTTAATCCGTCAACGAATGCTTGGACTGCTAAGCATTCCAACAAGCTTTCAGGGGCAGATGGATAAGCCAGTCTTACCATCCTCGCAACGTCCGCCTCGAACTCCTGGATAGTCTCTGATGCCTTCTGTTTTCTGTTCTTCAGCTGGGACTGGTATACTTGTTCAAGGTGGGCGTGACCAAAACGCATTTCCAGCCGGCTTACTAATGTGTTGAAATCATAGGGGTCATCGGCGTTTATGGTCTGGAGGACATCTAGAGCTTCACCCCGGAGGGCTACCGTTAGAGCAACAGCCTTATCTCTCGTGGACCACCCATTGGCGCTAGCCGCAGCGTTGAACTGCTTGAGGTAGTTCGCCCAGGAAGACTTACCATCAAAAGTTGGTGGCTTCATCCTGACCCGGCTGTCCATTACTGCGAGTTCACGTACTTCCTCGTCTCGTAATGGCTGTGGCTGGCAGGGTTGCTCCCTAAAGACCGCCTGGGCCCCTTCTTCTAGCATCCTCTTTAATCTTCCAACCTCCTCTTCATAAGCTGCAGCCCTCGCTTCCTGTTGGGCAAACCTCTCGTTCACATCCTTCAGCTTGTCATTCATCTCCGTAGCCAAATTGGTCAGCTTGTCATCAATTTCAGCCGAGAAACTTGACTTTAGGCTATTTATCTTTTCGTTAAACTCAGTAGACTGGCTGGCCAATTCCTCGTTTATCTCAACCAAGTTGGAATTTATTTCACCAGACAGGTCGGTAAGCCTGTCGTTTACTTCACTAGACAGATTTGACAATTTATCATTTATCTCCGCCGACTGGCTTGTGAACTTTTCATTTATTTCGGCCAACTGGTTTACCAATTTGTCATTTATTACTGCCGACTGGCTTTCCAATTTTTCATTTATTTCGGCTGACAAACTTAAAAGCTCAACGGACTGGTTTGATAATTTGTCATTTAATTCGCTAGATAAATTTGAAAATTTATCATTTATTTCTGCCGACAAATTATTTAAAGCGGCTTTAAAAGAGCTATCTTCAAACTCTACAGTTTTAGGATCTACGCCCTGACTCGAGTAATACTCACGTAAGCGGGCCAACAAGATCGCTTTTGTCCCTGTAGTGTCTAAATCCAGCTCCTCTAATTCTCTCCGCAGCTCCGTAACTTTAAGTTCTTCAATTCGTTTACCTGGCATTTTTTTTTTTCCTTTAAATCCCACTTCTGACACCAGTTGTAACACTTATGTGGGTAACAAATATTTATTTAACTGAAATATATAGCTTGACAACAGTTGTATTGTACCTCTAGTGCGCATGCACGAAAACTGACGTCAGATCCCAGCCAATGAAATGCCATTATAACCGTGAGTATAACCAAACTTGTTCTGTCTGCTTTGTTTATACTTTACCGCTTTTTATTTTTGTATTGTTCTAAAATGGAAAATCCTTCTACTAGTCGGAGTACTCCAAAAAAGAGTGTTACAAAGAAAGTTATAAAAAGGCAAGCCAGGGAAATAATATTTCGTGTTCACGAATATTTAGTGAAAAATAAAAAATACTATAATTTAAACTATAAAGTTATGAACTCTGTATGTTCATTTTCTCTGTAAGGTTGGCGTAGACTATTGAGAAAAGGATTTTATTATTGATGGAGAAATAGATAAGATCATTGTTAACCTTGTTGGTAGCAGCTCATCAAGTTCTGAAAATAACAGGATATCAGATGAAAGTGACATTGATTAATTTTTATCAGGCTTTAATGGATTTATTATTTATTTTTTAATAATATTAAATTAAGTGATATTAAATATTTAAAAATAAATTATTATTTTTTAAATATCATAATAGAGCCATTTATGAGAGATATTGGCACCTTATGATTTGATATAAACATTAAAATAATTATAAAACTTTTTTTAGAACTGCAATGTTGTTTTTATGTATTTATGACAAACCTTCGGGTTGTTGCATGTAGATTTCTTCGCCGTCATATAGCTCACCATACAGGAAAGCTGTGGAGACGTCAAATTGGACAAGTGACATTTTCTTGTGAGCAGCAACGCTTAGAACTGTTCTTAATGTGCTCATTCTTACGACAGGACTAAATGTCTCTTCATAGTTCACACCTTTCTCTTGTGAAAATCCTTTAACGACCAACCTCGCTTTATATCTTTCGATACTTCCATCGGGATTTTGTTTTAGCTTATAAGTCCACTTACAAGGTAAGGCTTTCTTGTTTTGAGGAAGTTTTTCAAGAGTCCATGTTTCATTGTCTGCCAATGCTTTCATTTCTTTATCCATGGCTTGTTGCCAATTTATGAAGTCTTTCGATCTTATAGCATCCCCATATGTTTCGGGAGTGTCAGAAATCTCTGAAAAAATCAATGAAACATATTCTTCATATCTCTTAGGAGGTTTAATATCGTCCCTGTCTCTAAGGGCCATCCTCTGTTCCTCAACAGTCTCTTGGTCGCTAAGCCCATGGAGATCTTCAACATCGCTGGTTTCCTCTTTGGATTCTTTGTCATGATCTTGACTGGGAGGATCTTCTCCGTTAGGCATCTCTGGTGGTTTGTATTCGTCGTTATTACTGGGAATGAGGATACCTCTTGGTACTAGAGGTCTTTCATTGAAGATTACATCTCTGGATCTTATAATCTTTCTTCCTTTATTCCATATTCTATAGCCGCCGAAGTCGTATCCAACTAGAATACCCTTTGTGGCCTTTTTGTCCATTTTTCCTCTTTTTTGTTTTGGTACATGGACGTAACATTCACTTCCAATTATCCTAAGATGTTTAATGCTTGCTTTCTTCTTGTGCCAAAGTTCGAATGGAGTCTTGTTTTACTGTAGTAGGGCCAGTCCTGTTTAGAATGTAGACAGCGGTATTGACCAATTCAGCCCATAATGATTGAGGCAAGTCACCATGAGAATGCATCATAGCTCGAGCTGCCTCTACAACTACACGGTTGTCCCTCTCTATGTAGCCGTTCATCTCGCTGCAATAAGGCATGGTGAGAATCTGTTGGATTCCATTGACTTCTAAAATCTTCTTCATTTTGGAGTTGTCAAACTCGCCTCCGTTATCGCTGAGAAATGACTGAACTTTGTGGCCTAAACGCTCGCATTCCTTTAGTACTAGAAGAAATTTTTGGTGGACTTCGGATTTTTCCTTAATAAAGTATATGAATCGATATCTCGTAAAATCATCCTTGAATAATACGTAATAACGGAAACCTGAGAATGATTCCTTAAATTGTCCGCATACATCAGCATGTATAACTTCACCTGGTACTGTTGCTCTATCTCTTTTACCAAACTTAAGCCGGTGAGCTTTGCCGTAGACACAGCCTTCACAGATTTCAGAGTCTACGCTGGTGTTTATTCCAAGTTCTCGTTCAATAACTGCTTTGACATGCTTCTTATTTTGGTGAGCCAAGCGTTCGTGGTAGAGTTGTAACAGGTTTTCACCGGTTGAAACAGAATTTAGACTATTAGTCCTAAATAAATGTAATTTATATAGTCCACCGTTGCGCATTCGAGACCCGGTAAGTATATCTTTATTACCTATTTGAAAAGAACACCTTTCTGCTGTGGAAATAAATTTACCACCAAAATTCTTATCCTGAGCAGATAAAACGGAAAACAAATTTTTGCTTATACCTGGTACGTACCATACATCCGAAAATGTTAATTACTTATGGATGTCTTTGGTGTGAGCACTGACAACAACGGCTGGTACACTTGCACCGTTCGCTGTTGTCACTTTATGAGGTGTATTGAATTCTTTAATAGATTTAAAAAGAGACTTGTTATTACAAATGTGATTTGTGGCACCATTATCTACAAACCAGTTTTCATAGTCACATTCTGCAGAAAATACCTCACTATCAGCAGCATATAGGATCATGTTATTGTCGAGGGTAGCTTGTTTACTTCTGGGTGGTCTGCCATCCCTTTTCCATTTTATACAATTTTTGACAATGTGTCCCTCTTTTCTACAATAGTAACAAACAGTTTGTTTACTTTTCTTTTTAAATTTTGCTATTGGCTTATCTATAGCTAAGGCCTCCCTTTCATTTGAAGAATGACTGACATTGCTACTTTTCAGCGCCCTCTCATGAGCACATAATTGAGTAGTCAAATTCTCGATGGTCCTGTCCCGCCTGGCCATCAATCGCCAACTGGACTTAAAGGAAAAATATTCCTGGGGCAGGGTATCTAAAATTTTACAGATTAGAAGAATGTCAGGAAGTGATGAAACCTCATCCCCTTCACTCAGTTCCCTATTTAAAATGTTCCAAATATTTTTCAGTTTTGAAAGATGATTAGCCATATCATCACTATGGTCATAAGAATAGTTGAAAAACTGCATGCATAGGTCGAAGGATTTATCCTCCTCTACGCCTTCATATAACCTGTGCAGCTCAAGCCACACATCCCTTGCTGAGTTAAACCTCATGACTTTTGTGAGTGTATCCTCAGACATATTAGTAGTTAGATAGAGAAGGGCTCTTGTGTCGGCAGCCCTGAACTTATCTAGATCAACTTTAAATTGTTTTACCTGCTCTGCAGTTGCTTTTTCCTCCAGCTTCTCGGGGGCAGTAAGTTTTCCGGTCACTATTTCCTCTCCATCAGGAAAACTCCTAAGCAAGATGAGGATTTTAAACTTCCAAGTAGACCAATTGCTTTTCCCCTCAAGAAGGCCGACATTTACTTTCAAATCCATGATATTACACAATAATGATTACAAAGCGCTGTGTAATAGTGCTGTGCCCATAACCTATTAAAGTTTTAAAATAAATAAACTGCATAAGCACATTTCAAAAGGTACGCCTTTTTATTCACTATAACCTACCAAAAGTTATACACAGTGTTGCCAGTTAGAAAAAACAATTCTACTCAACAACAATATATAAATACGATTTTATACAAATTAATAGTAATGAAAATATCATTAACATTGAATAAAGTGAATAAGTTCAAAGTCTCAACAATTTTGTTCCAACATGCGGTCCGGGAGGTTACGCCATATGTTTTTTTTTTATTTCCTTATCGATTTAACGGGGAGCGGGGTAGCCCACTGGTAAGGCAGTGGACTGCTGCGCTTAAGGACCCGAGTTCGAATCTGACATGGCTCATGATATCTTTATTATTCGCCACAGTTCGTCTCGTGGGCCGAGAGACCCTCCTGGGGCAAACCCAGCCTCTATAAAGTGGGTACCCTTAATTGAAAAATTAAGGGGAAAGAACCTGGCGGTTGAGCGTGATTACGGTCAAATCACCTCCTTGCACGACCGCTGACCAAGAAACAGTACTCTTCCTTACATAGTACTGCACCCAAGACCCTTTACGGGTTGTAGTGGTACAGGTTTTTTTTTTTTTTTTTTTTTTTTTTTATCGATTTAACGTTACAATATGAATTCATTGTAAAAATTAAAATGTTAAGTGCATATATTTCTCATTTATTGTTTAAAAGTTAATAATGAACGGATTTGAATTGTATTCATAACTCGGAAGTGATAATAAGAAAGCATTGCAAATGTTTCAGGAAGAAGGTATAATACATACAGCTAGGAAGTGTCAGACAACCACGACATGAAGCTTCTTTTTAGTGAAAAAAGAGGATTTCGTTGGCGGTGTTATAATTATAAATTCGTCAATATAAATTATGTTAATTTGTATGGAGAAGGAGAGGATTTATTCAAGGTTTTGTTTAAAAAAAAAAAAAAATTAATGAATTTTATACTATTTAATTCATTTGACAAGTGTAATTTGTATTTGGTTATGTATTAATAAAATAATTTAAATATTTATGTGTTTTTTTATGTAAGGTTAATTAAAAAGTAACAGATATAGAAAGTAATCATAGGGAGAGTAAAGTAGAAAAGACCCGAAAGTATTAATAAATAAATAAATAATATTACAAAGAAACTAAGCTGCCACGAAAATGACAGCTGTCATAACAATGATTGTATGAATAGATAATTAATGTTTATTACTAACTGAAAAACGTAGAGTTACAAAGTTACAACGATGTGTTTTTATTTACCAGAAATACCAGCTTTACTCCCACAATTACAAGAAAATTGCTTATTGTTATTAATAAATTTAATTTCCACTTTCATTTATTGGGGCAGTCCTTTAAGATCGCTTGTTTGAAGGCACAAGGTTTGTAAAATAACTACTTTTTCACTTCTAGATACTATTCCACATGTACTCATGTGGTTTGCATCAAGGCTAGCTTGCCCTTCAATTAATGGTCTTTTGAAATTACCAATCTTTATCACATTGCCGTGTCCCTGATTTAATTAAATTATAATATGGGTTAGTAAAGAGGTCCGTTTAGGTCTGTTTAGGTCCGTGGATCTTAATTATCTTTAATAATTGGGACATGCAAAAAATAGACAGAATTACGCAGTGGAAGAATATTATAATTGGTGAATAATATATACATACTAGCTGTTTATACCGGTTTCACCCGGAGAATTTCATTTTTTAAATCTATAAAATCTATAAACTTAGACTTTTACTGACTGAAACGGTCGATTTTGTGTAAACCAATGTAAAGCCAGGTCAAAACGATTATTATAACAATAAAGAATATACCCAGAGATCGGCTGAAGTTATGCAATTTCAATATGGACAGGTGTTCGCACCTGGTCTGAAAGAACCACTGAGCGAAATTCGGAGAATTTAGGACAAACGGTATGGATTTCTATAAAGAAAAAACAGAATTTCATCTTTATATACATAGATTTTAGCTGTATATACCGGTTTCACACGGGGAATTTCATTTTTCTAAAGAAACGGTCGATTTCGTAAAAAAAAAAAAAAAAAAAACATCTGCAAAGTGAGATCATTATGATTTTTATAATAATAAAGAATATTAGCTGAAGATAGGCTGAAGTTATTCAATTTTAATATGGACAGGTGTTCGCACCTGGTCTGAAAGAACCACTGAGCGAAATTTGGATAATTTAGGACAAACGGTATGGATTTCTATAAAGAACAAACAAACAAACAAACAGAAGTTCATCTTTATTTATATAGATATACATATAGACAAATATATCTAATTACTATTAAAATACAAGCCTGGGCAAAGGAGTGGGGGGCCGACAGCAATACGTCTAACTGGAACGAAATTCTGCTAGAGACTCTCTTTGGTGAGTGGGGCCTTCTCTGAGCTAGGGTGATAAGGAGGCTTTAAGGTACAAAGTTTGGCCCTATGTTATTAGTTAACATATTTATATAGCTAACATACTATTTGGGCACCTAATTTACAATAATATATAGTCACTCTCATTAATATCTAGTTACAGAATATTTATATACTAGCCCTCATATAATATAACTAGCATTCCCCGTCGCGGCTTCGCCCGCGAGCCTTTAAAATCAATTCTGTGGCCATTATCTTGGTATTGATCTAATATAATATGTTAACTGATGTTAAGGAGATTTAGTAGAATCTGAGCTTCCGGTAGGTGGAATGTTGGAGGGGAAACCTGCCGGCTCGGTAGAAGAGAGGGAGACGCGCAATGGAGGGAGTTCACTAAAACCACCGGAAAAAAAAATTACTTACCCGTCGTGAAAGCTTCATTTTTCGGCTGTAAAACATGGTTTTCGACGCCTAATAGGGCCTTTCGAGTTAAACTCGTCGTATCAAATTCTTTAAAATGAGTACTAATTAGATATATTTTCTCGAAGTTCGAAAATAGATGTCCGTTAGAGTTAAACGACAATTTCGCCATTTAACCCCCTTAGAGGTTACATTTTTGATATTCCTTTCTTAGTGGTTTTCCTACATCGCTTTTAAAATCTTGTTTCCGAACTTCAAGTTTCTATCATAAGTAGTTTTTGCTCTGCGTTGATTCTGTTAGTCAGGACAAAGCCTCTTATATATATGGAGAAGAGATCGAAATAAACACTACAATAATGGGAATCACAGTGTGCATAATTTGATTACCACTAATATTTAAATAATCAGAAGCCATATTTTATCTGAATGTCTATTTTAATACTATTGTAACGTTAAATCGATATTCAAATAAAAAACATATGGTTTAAAATCTCAACAATAGATTTCCGTTAAAGTTAAACGACAATTTCGCCATTTAAGCCCCTTAGGGGTTACATTTTTGAAATTCCTTTCTTAGTGGTTACCTACATCGCGTTTAAAATTTAAATTCCGAACTTTCTACCATTAGTAGTTTTTGCTCTGCGTTGATTCTGTCAGTCAGGACAAAGCCTCTTATATATATATATATAGAGAGATATAATAATAACTAATATACATAATATTTATATAATAAATGGCCTAATAATTATATGTGTGGATCACCACATTACCCCCATTGAAGAAGAAATTTGTAATACTTTATAATACAACATCAATATGGGCAGATATCCTCCGATGTGCAAAAGGTTTTAAACTTATTCTAACTTAAAGTATGTTAGACACACACACATATAACAATATGTATATAGAACCATCATTTTCAAAATTAAGTTTAATTAATAGTCTCAGTATTTCTGTGTGTTGAGGGGGGTTTCCCTGTGGGGGGGGGGGGGTATTTGATCCCTTCGGCTAGATAAGGATTTATGGCTGCAAGATTACAACCTGATAAGAGGGACCTCCTCTTATGCAGTCGTCTCGAACCATCTTGAAAGGTTAGGATTCAAGATCACAACTTTATAAGTGGGGCCTCCACTTATGCAGTCGTCTTGAACCGAAGGATATGGAAAGGCAAGGAATCCAACATACCCCTTCACGAATTTAAAAGGACCCTAGGTCAAATTTATAGCTAAATGCAGGAAAGTAGCACATCGGAGCAGATGTGGGACCCTTTTTAATGGAAACTATCCTTTCAAAATTTCTGCCCAGCAAAATAAATTTGGCATGTGTCAGTTATTATATGTGATTTCATGTCAAATATATTGAATCCTTATATACATATTGGCCACAACATATATCTTATATTAAATTAGTCTTATTCTAATCTTAATCTTAGAGACCTATTGCACATGTATAAAAAACAAACATTGTAAGCAAATATTAGGCAGCTCTGATAATCGTTGTGGTGGCATTAATCATCAATTTTTTTTTTTTTTTATTACATTATAAAGGTCTCGATAATAATTTAAGGGCTAATTAAGTTCAGATAAACATTGCCACAAAAACAATAAAATGTTATTTAACTCTCGAAAATTTCAAAATGCAATCCAAATAATTTAAATCATTCAGTAATATATGATTTGCTCCCACTCAACAAAATTTTACTAATTTCAATGTAAATAATCATTAGTCCTTTATTTTCTTTTAATTAGATCAAAATTTATAGTTTGGTCTCTACATCACTGAAGCAAAAAAAACATCTATGTAGATTGATCTGTCTTGCTTCTTTCGAAGCCATAAATCAAGCTATATACATGTGAAAAAAAACTTCAGTCTCTTTTCTTTTTTTCTTTTTTTTTATGAGACCTAATTTACTAATTTAAGGACTGTATTCTTTTGATATTAAATTATCATATATTCATAATAATTTTTCATTAATTCAAATATTTCAAAATTTCACTTTTTCTTAAAAAAAAAATTTTAAGCCGAAATTCAAATTTATACAATATTTTCTTAATTTTTCCCCAAAATTTATACAATTAAAAATGTTTTTACAATACTTGGTTAAGTTTGATGACAATTAGGCTTAGAATAAGTGACTCGATGGCTGGTTGATATCCTCGATGGGTGTTGGTGTCCTTGATGGCTTGAGTGGTTGGATGGATGTTTTCGATGATGGCCTGTTGGTAATGCCCAAGAGTACTTGTAGCCTTACAGTTGAAAAAGGAGGGCTCTGCTAACATATCTGGATACATGGCAGCAAATTTACGATCAGTCCTTCTGGACCTGAAAATTTTACCAGTGCTTAACCTTGTTCTCAGATATACTACAGAAAATAACATTTGATGCACAGTAATTTCATCATAATATAAATTTCCTCAAAAATCATTCAATCAATGTCAATATAATCCCAATAATTCATATTAAATAATATGAATAAACATCATAATTAATATTCAAAATAACCTTCATCAATAATAATGACACCATTATATATATCAATATATACCAACATATTTCATACCAACTTATATTTATCAATTATTTTATTTATGAATTCATTTATTCAGATACCATTATTGTTTTTCGAAGTAATACTTGGCCATTTTATTTATGCTCAGTTGCGCATTATATAATCAACAAAATTACAACACAAACATGTAACATATTAAGGGGTTTACAAACATAAAACTTCCTTTCATTCAACAAAAATCATTCATTCTAACAAAATTCAAAAAATAAAAAATATCAAAATTCCTGAAAATAAAATTTAAAAATACTTATCTAAGCATATAAAATTAAAACCAAATCTTCTTGTTGTAATAATATATAAAAATATATAAATTCAGAATTTCCATTCAAATCTAGAATTCACAAATCAATATTAATTTCAAATTCATAAAAATGTATACATATTGAATTATTTTCAATGTTCTAAATATATAAATTATTAATTACAATACATTTCATATATACAAAACAGAATATCAAAATAGGCCTAAAATTTTGATAGATATATTCATTATAACATGTAAATTATTCAATTAAATTTTACAAAGACCATATTCACAATTATTATTTCTAAACAAAATAATTAAATTCAAACTTATCTCTGTGCATCTTTCAATTTTTCCAATAATAGTAATAGAGCCAAAATTAAAGTTGCTAGTATAGCTCTCTCTCTCTTTGGCCAAGTTCAAGGTCGACACTTCCTAACATATAACAATTAATATCTGCAACTGAGCTTTTTACAATAGATTTTAATTTTACTTAAAACAAAAGCTGCCTCAGGAAAGGGTTCAAGGATAGGCCATCAAAAAATTTTTTTTTTTTATTACATCATATATGTATATATATTCCACCATTATTTATAATCGCCATAAGATTATCATTAAAATATGCGAATACCATTTTTAATCAATATTATTACCCATCAAATAAATAGAATATTACAACATAATTTACAATAATTGTTCGCCATGTTATATCATTCAAATTACAGGAACACAATTTTTCCTAAACATCAATTATTATTACGACAATACGAAGACAATTTATAATTATATCATGGCCCACTCATTTTATTATTTCAATTATACACCAAAACAATTTTTCCAAAAATATTCGCTGTGGAATCATAATATAAAAATATAGAGAATTTTTAATAATGCTGCCCGTTGAACAATTTATTCATTTTATACAATCACTAGCATTCCCCGTCGCGGCTTTGCCGGCGATCCTTTAAAATCAATTTTGTGATCATTATCTTGGTATTGATTTAATATAATATGTTAACTGATGTTAAGGAGATTTAGTAGAATCGGAGCTTCCGGTAGGTGGAAGATTGGAGGGGGAAGCTACGGTGAGCTTTGCCCGCGAGCCTTTAAAATCAATTCTGTGATCATTATCTTGGTATCGATTTAATATAATATGTTAACTGATGTTAATGAGATTTAGTAGAATCGGAGCTTCCGGTAGGTGGAAGGTTGGAGGGGGAAGCTACCGGCTCGGTAGAAGAGAAAGAGGCGCGCAATGGAGGGAATTCACTAAAACCGCCGAAACAAATTCGAAACTCGTCTTAAACGCTTCATTTTTCGGCTTTAAAACATCGTTTTATCGACGCCCCGTAGATCAAGATCTTTAAAATGAGTCCAATTTAGATATTTTTTCTCGAAGTGCAAAAATAGGTGTCCGTTATAGTTAAACGACAATATCGCCATTTAAACCCCTGAGGGGTTACATTTTTGAAATTCCTTTCTTAGTGGTTACCTACATCGCGTTTAAAACCTAAAGTCCGAACTTCAAGTTTCTATCATTAGTAGTTTTTGCTCTACATTGATTATATCATTCAGTACAAAGCCTCTTATATACATATATGGAGAAGAGATCGAAATAAACACGCACCATCCCCAATCATCACAATGGGGGAACACCACTAATATTTAAATAATCAGTAGCCATATTTCATGTGAATGTCTATTTTAATAATATTGTAATTTTAAATCGATATTCAAATAAAAAACATATGGTTTAAAATCACAACAATTGATTTCCGTTAGAGTTAAACGACAATTTCGCCATTTAAGCCCCTTAGGGGTTACATTTTTGAAATTCCTTTCTTAGTGGTTACCTACATCGCGTTTAAAATCTAAATTCCGAACTTCAAGTTTCTATCATTAGTAGTTTTTGCTCTGCGTTGATTCTGTCAGTCAGGACAAAGCCTCTTATATATATAGAGATTACTCGACGTGAATAGATGCACAATTTAAAATGTATTAAATTTTAGGCCCCTTTAATATTTTTAAAATTACTTTCATTAATCCAATTGTTGAACACCTTGAAACACGCGTGGTCTTTTTATATTCTTAAATTTCTTCCAACTTTATTTATTAATTAACTAACACTTTACCGCCGTTCCGATCTGAACCCAATACAGATTTGTATTTTTCCTTCCAATAATTACCATTATTATTTTCTACTTTGGGCGATAATACTCGTAAATTATACGTCACTTTCCAATAATTAATGTTGCCACGACTATGATTTTTAACAAGTTTATTTGCAGAATTATTTTTATAAATTCCCTTAAGGTTTTTATTTTTAAAATAATTTTTCTTCCTTCGCTTATTAATTCGACGTTTGAATTTATTATTTTTACGATGATGCTTTCCCTTTTTAAGGTAATTATACATATTCTGTCGACAACTATTTTTATTCGAAAAATAAAATTTATTATTGCGACTGTTGTTTTTATTGCGCGACGAAAACAAAATAATCCTTTCAGTTAGTACTTGGTATTCAGGATTAGGGCAAAGATCGGCATTATACTTATCATTCGGAGAAATACTGGCGGAATAATATTATGTTTATGTTTGTTATGTTAATATTACCTTTATGTTTGTTAGATAATAATCTAACAAACATAAAGGTTGGCAGGCCTGTTCACTATTAATTTCAATTTTATCAGTAGGGCGACAGTTTAGATTTTCACAATTATTTTCAACTGGGCTAGTATTTAAACTTTCATTATTTTCTGGGGCAATCTCCATAAAAATTATTCGCGCGTTATTTATGTCAATTATTTCTCTCTGATTGATTTTAATTAAATTTTCTAAATCATCCATATTTATTTCCGTCGCGTTTAAAAATTCTAAGGTACTTAAAAGAATATCATTATTATTTTTCCTCTCCGAATTAATGTAATTACTGTTAATATTTTTATTCCCCACTCCTATTGGATTTTTAACATGACCACTTAATCTTAAATCAAAATTTTCCGCGCGTTCATTAAATTCATTAGATTTAATAATAAATTCACTAAGCTGCCCGGCCATTTTATTTTCTAAACTTTCTAATTCTTCAATCATAAATTCTATACCTTTAGATAAATATTCCATAATCTTTTCCATACTTATAATTTTATTGGATTCGTCGGCCATTTTTAATTTTCAATTAAATGCCCATATACTTAATACAAATAGTTAAGACCCAATATTTCACCAATTAATTTATAGATACGCGCGATTAAAGTTCACCAATAACTAGTTTTTATTTCTACATATAAAGACTATATTTTTTTTTACTCGCGATAAATTACGTTGTGATTACCAGTTTGATTTTATTTAAAAATCAAAAAATCGCGCTCTGCAACCAATTTTGGTGTTTATTATTTT
Source organism: Aelia acuminata (assembly GCA_911387785.2). NCBI lineage: Eukaryota > Metazoa > Arthropoda > Insecta > Hemiptera > Pentatomidae > Aelia > Aelia acuminata. Next base: position 95,904,530 of record OU426979.1, read on the forward strand.
TCAATCAAAATTAACCACGCTACCTGCTAACAATTTGCTGTGTCCCTGATTTAATTAAATTATAATATGGGTTAGTAAAGAGGTCCGTTTAGGTCCGTGGATCTTAATTATCTTTAATAATTGGGACATGCAAAAAATAGACAGAATTACGCAGTGGAAGAATATTATAATTGGTGAATAATATATACATATATACATATATACATATAGACAAATATATCTAATTACTATTAAAATACAAGCCTGGGCAAAGGAGTGGGGGGCCGACAGCAATACGTCTAACTGGAACGAAATTCTGCTAGAGACTCTCTTTGGTGAGTGGGGCCTTCTCTGAGCTAGGGTGATATGGAGGCTTTAAGGTACAAAGTTTGGCCCTATGTTATTAGTTAACATATTTATATAGCTAACATACTATTTGGGCACCTAATTTACAATAATATATAGTCACTCTCATTAATATCTAGTTACAGAATATTTATATACTAGCCCTCATATAATATAATATAATAATAACTAATATACATAATATTTATATAATAAATGGCCTAATAATTATAGGTGTGGATCACCACATCAACTATATATATAGGTCTATCCCCGTTCCTTCCAACATTTTGTAAAACTACTAGCACACCGTCGATACCTACAGTCGATTGCGAGTGCCTTCGCCAGTTATATCGTACCTCTTCACTAGTACTACGTATTGCAGCCAGATGGCGCTGGACTACAATGAGTATTTTATACCTGTTATTTCGTACTTGTTCCTACCAGATCGAGTATTTCACATCAGATCGAGTATTCCGTACCCGTTCACATCAGATCGAGTATTTCAGACCATACCTGTTATTTCGTACTTGTTCACGTCAGATCGATTATTTAAGACCATACCTGTCATTTCGTACTTGTTGACATCAGATCGAGTATTTCACACTATACCTGTTATTTCGTACTTGTTTACTAGTACTGCATATCTCCGCCAGGCAGGGCTGGACGACTATGAGTATTTTTTACCTGTTATCTAATATCTCTTTTGTCTCACCTCTGCCTGCTATCCCGGGGGATGGGGGGCCTGGGGGCAAATTGACATGCTTTTACCTTTATTTTCCTTTCCTACAACTGCTAAGCTACTCTATCTGTATATTATTTTTATTTAAGTAGTATTTTATTTAGTAAATTTTAATGCCGTCGGTAAATAACAAAACAATCCCGTTCCCTGGATTCGCTGACGGTAGAAATCAGAGTATTTCTTTTTATTCAGATGTTTCCCATCTCTTTGCCAGATAATATTTGTTTACTAATTATTTTCAACCTCATTAATGGCAATAACTTTCCAATAACATTGACAGTTGAACTTAATTCCATTGGACGTATTCTTACTCACTCCATTTTAATTTATTATTATTATTAAATACACTCAAATACCTTTATAAAAATATTTACTCTCATTTGTCTTGAATTATTGTTATAACATAATATTTCAAGGTTAATTTTGTTTGTAAAATCCACTGATTTACTACAATTACTCAATATGTACAATGTCAATTGTAGTGTTACTACAGTTACACCTAACTTTAAAACTTTAAACCTTTACTCACCTTTCACTAATTTACTGTTTGTTACTTTTTAACTTATAAAGTTGATACAATTAGCTTACCTATAAGTCCTGGATAGCTTACAGAAGCTAAAAGATAAAATTTAGATTACTTGGTCCACTCTAACCTTCACACTGATAATCAAAAAAATAATGTTCAACGAGAATTTAGATTTGAAAGCAAATAAATTTAACTGAACATAATAAGAACTCTATAAACACAGAACAAAAACTAACAATAACATGGAATATAACAGGAAACTTGATGAAAAACAACGCAAAATACAAGCACAATAGACACCTTAGTTAACCTCGATCTTAGTTCCAGATTGAATCAGTTGGAATTGGATCACTTCCCTGCTCCCCACCCTAATCTATAGTCTTACCTAATAAAGATTCTTGGACTAATTACCTATGCGACAGGTAATTAGTCACGAAAAAAATCGTATTAATTACGGTTTGAAAATTTAAGTTCGCGAGAACTAACTAATAAAGCTCGCATTGACAAAGTTGGTCGCGGTAGTCAGGGGAGGGGGGTAGAGCCCCCCTTACACCTACCCCCAGCGACACCCGTATTAAAGACTTTTTGAATATTTACATTTGCGAGAGGTAATTGGCTAGGAAAGAAAAAAAAACATAGTAATTAGTTAATGAAAATTTACGTGTGCGAGAGCTAACTTGATCGCGAGGGCAACGAGTTGGCGATAGTAGTAGTTCCTGGTGGGGTCGGAGAAAACTCTCCCCCGACCCACCCTGATCTATAGTCTTACCTAATAAAGATTCTTGGACTAATTACCTATGCGAGAGGTAATTAGTCACGAAAAAAAAGCCGTATTAATTACGGTTTGAAAATTTAAGTTCGCGAGACCTAACTAATAAAGCTCGCATTGACAAAGTTGGTCGCGGAGGGGGGTAGAGTAAAATCCACTGATTTACTACAATTACTCAATATGTAGTACTACAATGTCATTACAATATTGGAAATCATTAATGTGTTTTTTGAAAGGTGTAAAAATTGTATCCATTTACATATCAAGATTTTGTGGATTAAACGGTTCATGGGTGATAAAAAACAACTTCTTTTGGAAAAACATGAATAATCTTGAGAAATCACGATTAAGTATTAAAATTATGGCAGTAAAATTGACAATTATTTACCATCTATAGTTGCAATGCCTTTTACTGACAAAATTCAGCATTTGCATTTAAAAATAAAATCTGGTTTACTTTCTCGCCGTCTAATCGAGATCGGCGATCGGAAATTAAATATCCCGACTTGGAAAATATTCTCTCGCTGGGGACGGATGTTGTGAGGGCACAAAGTTTTATTTTTTCTAATTGACTAAGAAAGGATAAGTAAATTTTTGTTCGGCCCACCATTGCATAGGGTCCCCTTTTCTATTTTTTTTCTGGTTCCTCCAGATATCTTTGGACTTCCATGATTGTAAGGGAGTTGGTTGTCCCATTTGATTGTCTGGAAGAAACCTTATGATCAAAAGAAACCCTTGCAATGAAAATTCATGCGACCCGGAACTGGGGGGAGGGGGATGGAATCTTCGGCTCTAGTTTCTTCTTCAGAAACTTTATTGTCTCTTGATTGGACAATTATATCTCCTACAGCTGTAATTATTTTTTTTCTCACTTTTTACAAGTATTTTGTAAACACCGAAAAAAAACACAAAATAGGGTGTGAATTTTCGCGTACTTAAGATAAGTTAAAACCGAATCCACGGCGTTTGAACACAATTGAAGCGTGGAAATGCATAAGAGTCTAAGTGCCAAAAAAATAAAACAAATTTTTTTTTTGCCAAATTTTTATATGTGCCAAAGCCACTATTCAAAAATGGGTAAAAGTAATGTTTTGTTGTAAGAAGAGTTCATTGAACGTATGAAAGATGTCATGGGTGTATGCACTGAACGTAGTTCATCCTAGAGGGTATAAGTCACATTATTTCTGTAAAAAATTTCCTGAGGCACTTATACCCTTATGCATTTCCGCGCTTCAATTATTACAATTCATTTTTTTTTTTTTTAGTATTAAAATGCTTATCTGTGATTACATTTTTATATACATATTTTAACGTAATATTATTTTTATTCCAAGATTTTCCAGAGAATATTACAATTTTTTCTTGTGACTATATTTTTACTTATAGGAAAAATTGTACTTGCATTTACAAATAATGTCTTGTGAACAATTTTTTTCATATTCACATAAAAATCGTTTAATAATAAATTCTTATTCGTATTTATAAAAATCTGGTGCGATGAGCGCAACACACAACTTTCCCTTACGAACTTCCTTAGATTATAAATTGACGTGTTTCGATAATATGTAAACACCATTCCTCAACACATTTTTTCACATTTATTTTTTATTATAAAAGATTTGAGCATCACGTATTTACTCGCTAAAGTCAAATATTTTTTTTTATTAATAAATAAAAAGTTTTTATTTTCATAATAGGGTAATTAAATTTTGGCTGTCAAATCACGGGCATATACCTACACACACCAAATACCCAGTTTGATTAAAAAGTTACAGCCATTTTCGAGAGAGAAAAAAAAAAAACACCTAAAAATGAGAAAAAATTACTAAATAATGTGCCCCCTCCGTTTGACCAATTTCGATGAAATTTCGGCTGTCGCATAGCGGGCATATACATACATCAAATACCAAATTTGATCAACATCGTTAAAGCCGTTTCTGAGTAAATAAAAAAAATACGTGATACTGAAAAACATTTATTAAGTAAAGTCCCCCCTACGTTTGACCAATTTTGATGTAATTTTGGCTGTCTCATCTCAGACACATACCATTTCGCGGGACTCAGAGTACCCCAAAACGTGTATTTCCTTTGAAAACAGGAAGTCGAAATTTTTCACGATCGCAATACTTTCCCTGTGTCCGTTTGCGAAGACCACATCCAGTTACTTTCACGATGCGACATCCACTTACTTTTAGTAAACAGTTACTTTCAACAATCTGTAGTGGTTATAAACAGTGATAACCTTAATTTGTAATTTCAGTGATAGTAAAAATGGGGTCTGTTTGCGAAGACCACATCCAGTTACTTTCAACAATCTCTACCTACCTACCTACGTGGCGCTACAACCCTTATGTGGGTCTTGGCTTCCTATAACAACGTACGCCATTCCTCTCTTCTCTGCGCAGCCATTCTTCAGTTTCCTCTTAAATTTAGAATCGTCCTGGCATCATTTGAGATACCATCCATCCATCTAGCCCTAGGTCTGCTGTACCATATATCCGCTCGACATATGGTCTCATTCAACAATCTCTAGTGGTTTTAAAAAGTGATAACGTTAATTTGTAATTTCAGTGATAATAAAAATGGATTTTTAGAATTTAGCTCTAGAAATGTCTGACAAAAACAAGGCATTTCAGTTTTTGCAAGAAAATGAAATATTACATAGAACAAGGGTGTGTTCTAATGGACATGAAATGAAATTATCATTTATATAAATAAATGAAAGATATAAATATATATTCATAGTTGAAATACATTCTTGTTATTCTCTTCTAGGCCAGTATGTGCAAATGCAGGTAATTTACAGGTTATAAATATTGTTATCAAAATAAGGGTAAAGGTACTGAAGAGCGACTGATGGGCGTGCCCTGTTTTGAGAGGTTATGTGACCGGGATGTCATCTAACTCCAATCGCCTTTATTTCAGTTAAAAAGTGCCTTGATTGGATTTAATAGATTCTAGCTTTCGTCTCCCGCTCGCTCTTCAGAGGTAAATAAACCCCCAAAAGGGTCCTTTTCAGTGGACCTGTAATTTGAAGCCGCACTTCAGTACTAGTGCCAAAATAAGTGTTTAAAATAAGTAACTGTTTACTAAAAGTAACTGGATGTCGTCTTCACAAACCTTTGGAATATTCGGGCAGCGTTCCTGAGCCCGAATGTCATTTTCAGATATTCATAAAGTCCGAAAGGCGTAATGACCGCAGTCTTCTGAATATCCTTCTTTGCGATCGGGATGTGGTGATAGGCACGAACGATATCTAGTGTGGAAAAAATTTTTTTCCCATCAACTTGCGTCGTGAAATCCATCATGTTGGGAACGGCATATCGGTCTGGAACGGTTTGGGCATTGAGGGCTCTGTAATTCCGCAGACGCGGATACCACCATCCATGTTGGCTACCACGTGCAGAGGACTGGACTATGGCGCCTTTCTAAGTAAGGCCCGATCTCCACTGAAAAGGAAGCTTTAGGGGGTTTATTTACCTCTGAAGAGCGAGCGGGAGTCGAAAGCTAGAATCTATTAAAGCCAATCAAGGCACTTTTCAACTGAAAAAAAGGCGATGGAAGTTCGATAACATCACGGTCACATAACCTCTCAAAACATGCCACGCACATCAGCCCCACTTCAGTACCTTTACCGAATTCTTGCACCATCTGAAGTAAAAGGCCACGATTAATAGATACACGGTCGAAGCATAACAGTGCTAGCCAATTAAGACCAAGCTTTGACCAGTGACGTCACAGTAGACCTGTAAAACATGTTAGTCTAATTTCTTCACATAGAACAATAAACTATCAGACTGTATTACAAAAAGCTGTAATTTGTTTATTCTAAATGAAACTTAACAATTAAGTAGTCAAGAGACAACATATTTTGCAACTAATGAAAGTACGGCTTCGATAGTAGAGGTCTGCAATGACGTCACCGACTTGAAACCATCCCCACTCTAAATTAGGGATGGGAAACAATCGGTAGTACTATCGTTACTATCGATAGTCGAGACTATCGATATCCTATCGATAGTTTTAAGCGATAGTTTAAAATTACCACACCACTAATAAAAAGACCAGGCGTCCCAACTTAGGCGGTTCCCGCTTTTTAAGTGAAACTTCATTTGGAAGGTCCAAAGTTATACAGAAGCGTATTGAGCTTGGGTGAAACGGTCTGTGGTTCCGGTCATACAGCTGATGCAAAGCATAAAATTATCATTTTAATGATGTTTCGTATTGAAAATAAAATAGAAATATATCCCTATATATCTTCTCATAATTTAAATAAGTATGTATTTTGTTCTGTAATTTTTAATTTTGAAACCACATACCCAACTAGGGACAATCGCAATACCCATCTTTCCGTCTCATTTTATAATGACAAAGTCCCTCTTTTCGGTACCCATAATTTTCAATTTAGGAAAATAATCAGCAAGCAAGCCCTCTTAGGAGGACCTGGTTTCAAGGGCGTACCCAGGATCAAAACTAGGGGAGGCAAGATATGGTCGTTCAGGTTGTAACATCTTACCGCGGAAAAGGTGAATGAAACCAAAATTATGTATGATTATAGCAGTGCTTCATCAACTAAGTTTTACAATTATTTGCTTGAAAAAAATGATTCTATTACTGCTTCCCTATAACCTTAAAAAATTATTGCATCCAGCCTTCCAGGGGAGGAGCTGCCCCCCCCCCCCCCGCGTTGGGTACGCCCATGCCTGGTTTTAAATATTTGTTGGAAGGAATTCATCATTTTTGGTAGCATTATTTCTTGTTCTTTTAGGAGGTCGCTCTATCACATCGCTATTGTGAGTTATAAACACTCTTGTGCTAAAAAAAATAAAACTTTCATTTGGTCCTAAAAGGGTGCAGTTCCTTTCGTTGTTTCCAGCGTAAAAAAGAAAAAAACTACTAAAAATAAAATATTTACCTATATTAATGCTTATAATGGTATATAATATATAAATTTTGAACTAATATTACAATAAAGGGCCAATGAATGAGTCATTCACACGTCCAGTCTTGGATTTCCCTTAGGCCTTTGTCTATCTAAATTCATAACCGGTCGACTATCGATAGTTTCCCATCCTTACTCTAAATAGAATGCTTCGACCGTATATCTATTAACCGTAGTAAAAGGCTATAATACTCGTGAAAACATAATAATATTCGAGGAAACTCTTACGTAAGCTCTTTCTGTAACCTTCCACCGGCAACGTAATTCTTTATGAAGGAAGGAGTATGAGTGTGGTGTGAGAGGCAATTTGCTGTGGTCCGCTACTGGTCTCACCACTTACTACATTACTAATTGGATTACCTCCTTATTGGAGTAATTGGCGGTCAATTAACCAAAGAAGTTATTCTCTTTTCACTGTGTCGCTACAATAACTTTCAAAATATATGAGATGGGAATGGTTGGGGGTGCGGTCAATTTTTTTTTTGGAATTAGATATTAAACAAAAGAATATGAATAAAATTTTTGGATTTAAGTAATAGAATTGTCAAATATGGGAAGCTATACAAATCAAAAATATGCCTATAATATACTATAGAATAACAATATTAAATGGGATACGGAATAGATGTAACGAGGAAGCGGAAGGAATATGTGCGAAGTGAAAATATAAAAAGATGGGTAAAAGTCTAAAGATATATGTAGCATATAATAGAAAAAGAGAGAGTAATAAAAATAGAAAAAGAGATGGGTAAAAGTCTAAAATATATGTAACAAGAAATAAAACGTACCTGTCGAGTGAACTGTTGGAGATCGACTGCAATCGTAAGAGATGGGGGTTCATGTTTGTTACCAAACCATCCGGTGTAACTGCCGAGTGCTTTAACGTATTTTAAATTATAGCGAAGTTTATTTTTAATATTAAGAAGTATCAATTAAATAGCGATTGAATGAAATTGTTAGAATATTAGTATATAATTAATTAATGGAAAAAAAAGTTATGGATTTTTTAAAATTTGGGAATAGGTTGAAGATAATTTGTGTTTGTATGTTTTTAAATTTACGGGATTTTGTTCAAGGTTAATGTAGAAACTTTCCATAATAAGTCGTTTGTCGTGATTGGGAACAGTGGCAAGTATGGATGTTTTTTCAAAATCAAATGTGCGGTTAAGGGATAAGGAGTGTTCTGAGAGTTTTGATGCATTGTAGTTATGAGAGGAAACAGAATATTAGTGTTGTGTGATTCGGTCTTTGAGGAGATTTTTGGTTTCTCCAATGTAACAGGAATTACAATTTGGGGCAGAGCAGGGAATGTGATAAACAATTTGAGAGCGGTGTGAAGGAGGGATGGGGTCTTTGAGAGGAGTGTAGAGTTTTGAAAATGTGTTGTGTGATTTGAAGGCTAGGCATAAATTAGTGTTAGTGGAACGTAAATGTTTTTGGATGTTGTCGGAGAGGTTGGGGATGAAAGGCAATGATCTGTATATTGAGGTGGCTGTGGATTGTGGAATTACGGTGGAGTTTGTGTGAATAGAAAGGGGACGATTAAAACGGTTTTTGATGAGTTTATTGATGATGTAGGGAGGATAGTTATTGGAAGAAAGGATTTGTTTAATGCGCTGGATATTAGTTTTATGAAACTGGGGACCAGAAAGGGAAAGACTTCTGTGAATAAGATTTTTTGCAACATTTATTTTTTGGTGGTATGGATGTTGGGGGTGAAAGTTTAAGAGTCGGCCTGAGTATGTTGGTTTAGTGTACCAGTCAGTGGAAATACTGTTGTTGGAGTTTCTTATTAAAAGGAGGTCTAGGAAAGGTAGGGAATTGTTGGTTTCGCATTCTACGGTAAATTGGAGGCGCGGATGGTAGGAATTAAACGCGGATTGGATATCTGGAATTTTGTTTGGATTAGGAGGAGGTCGTCAACGTATTTACAGATAAAAATTAGAAAAGTAGAGTCCTAATGAAGGAAATTTGTTGACCGTAGAAGAATATGAGATGGAAATGGTTGAGGGTGCGGTCAAAAGAAAATACTATATGTGTAATAACATATATATTGTGCCGACGTTTCGACCCGATATTCAGGTCTTCTTCAAGGCTAAATATAAAACAAGATAGCAACCAATGTGAAGAAAAGAAAAAATAAATAAAATAATTAAATGAAATATATATATATATATATATATATATATATATATATATATATATATATATATATATATATATATATATATGCATGAAAAATGAAAATGAGTTACTAATTACAGAATAGAATAATATAAATTAATTATATTTTTTTTTTTTTTTGGAATTGGATATTAAACAAAAGAATATGAATAAAATTTTTGGATTTAAGTAATACAATTGTCAAATATGGAAAGCTATACAAATCAAAAATATACCTATAATATAGAGGCGATGAGGAAAAAATATTTTGGAGCAGTCACCATGACCGAAGTTGAAATGGTCAAATATTTAAATGGTGTAAATTGGTCAGCACTGGTGGGTTACTTAAAGGAACCCTACATCTATCGTTCCTTTCTAATCGAAAATTTTAATTATTAATACATTATTTAAATAACTTAATAAGTGTTGAGCCATTGTAAAGCACTCCTGACAGACAGCCGTAGCTATGTCAGTAATTACTTTTGTAAATATAAAATTTTGTAATTTGTAATAAGTATCAATAAAAGTATTTTCTATCTATCTATCTATCTACCTATAATATACTAACGAATAACAGTATTAAATGGGATACGGAATATATGTAACGAGGAAGCGGAAGGAATATGTGGGAAGTGAAAATAGAAAAAGATGGGTAAAAGTCTAAAGATATATGTAGCATATAATAGAAAAAGAGAGAGTAATAAAAATAGAAAAAGAGATGGGTAAAAGTCTAAAATATATGCAACAAGAAATAAAACGTACCTGTCGAGTGAACTGTTGGAGATCGACTGCAATCGGAAGAAGTGGGGGTATATGTTTGTTTACCAAACCATCCGGTGTAACTGCCGAGTGCTTTAACGTATTTTAAATTATAGCGAAGTTTATTTTTAATATTTAAAAGTAGAGTCCCTGTGAATTCTTGGAGTGACAAGTCTTCCAGAGACAGTGACCTTCCAGTGACTGAAGTCACAGTGACTTGTAAATTTTGGTCACAGTGACTACCGGTGACCGGTAAGTCACAGCTACGACAGTACTCCCCATCCCTATTTGGCATCACTACTAGGGATGGGAAATTATCGATAGTTCTGACTATCGATAGTTTCGATACTATCGAGTAAAACTATCGATAGTCGACCGAAAATTGAATGTAGATAGACAAGGGCCTAAGGTCTAAAGAAAATCCCGGACTGGACCTTTGTAAGACGCATTCATTGGTCATTTATTGTAATATTAATTCAAAATTTATATATTATATATCATTAGGTAAATATTTCATTTTTTTTTTCTTTACGCTGGAAATAACGAAAGTAACTGCACCCTTTTAGGACCAAATAAAAGTTTTCTTTTTTTAGCACATGAGTGTTTATAACTCACAATAGCGATATGATAAAGCAACCTCCTAAAAGAAGAAGACATAATGCTACCAACATGATGAATTTCATCCAACAAATGTTTGAAACCAGGTCGTCCTGAGAGGGCTTGCTTACTAAATTGAGAATAATTTTTTAAGCTAGTATCTGGAATAAAAGGAACTGTATAATTATTGTAACGTTTTCATGTAATGTGGCTATCGGTGTTTAAAAAAAATGAATACAATTACGAGAAAAAGAAAAAATAACATTTTATTTAACTCGATTCATTTACACACTATTAAAATACATAAATACAATTTTATTCTTATCAGATCTACGCCGTACCTTTTTTCAAAATATCCAGAACGAGTTCATAATTCTCGTGCAGAAACACTTGCATGTTTATCTTGTCTGATGACAGCCTGTTTCTGCTCTGGCTGATGGTAAAACCAGCGGTTGAAAAAACCCGTTCTGACGGTACTGAAGTTGCTGGTACACATAGATATTTCTTAGCTAAAGTTTCCATCGGATGGAATTGTTTCCTGGTCGACTCTTGAGCCCAATATCTAATAGGGTCGTTATCTTTGGTCTTAGCCACAGGGTTTATTTGAAAATAATTTTTCAGTAGAAGGATCGCGTCAACTGTAGTCGACCTGGTATCATGTATATTTTTATTCTTCTTTTCTAATGCCTCCATAAGACGTCGGCCAGATTTTGATGTATTGGTCATTTCTACCTTAGACACAGCATCTGAAGAACTTGTGGTTGATACTTCTGCTTGCGCTTCTGATTTCACAATGTGTGATATAGCATTTTGGAGAAAATTTCGAGCTTTTTGGGCATTGGATTCCGATTGAAAGAAAGAAATTTTCCATCTATGGTCCAAAAGAGTAGCCATCCTGGTACAAGTTCTTCCTTCATAAACATCTAGCCTTTTTTCTATGTTTTTTTCGAGGTTAATCAGAACCTGTTTTCCCTCTTCGGTTTTAATTTCCTTCTTTAAACTTTTTACTTCTTCTTTTAAAATGTAGACGAGAGGGATTACGAAGGAAACGGTCGCATAACTTCCACCAGATACAAATTCAGTTACGTCATTGAACATTCTCAAAATCTTTTCTAATTCTCGTAGTACTTCCAACTCATGATTAGAAAGATACAAAGCTGTTTTCTCGAGCTTTATTAATGTCATTAAGAGGGGGTTACTTAGTACTAGAATTCTTTCTATCATAAAATATGTACTATTCCATCTGGTTGGTACTTCCTGTTTTAACTTTAATGACACTCCTACTTCCCTTTGCTGTTCATTAAGCAGCAAACGAGTAGCTTTCGGACTAGATTTAAAATATGCCAATTCTTTACACTTTTTGATAATTGGCTTCAATAACTCAATCGAAAGTGTGTCTGTCAAAACCAAATTGACTGTATGGGCAAAATATCCTAAGTGCTTCAATTTTAAAATCAAACATGCATTTTCTTCATTTTTAGCATTATCAGTGACCACGTAAGCTATTTTGTCCTTGGGAATTTTCCAGTCATTCAAAATGTTATCAATGCACGATGCAAGCTCCTGTGCCGTACAACCATCACTTTCAAGTTGTTTGGCCTCTAAAACAAAACTTGATAATTTGTCTTCCTGAATGAAGTGGCAAGTCAAAGCTATAAAAGTTTGGTTTGATATTGATGTCCAAGTATCTGTCGTCAAACTTACGGATTCAGCTGAATCAATCAAACATGCCAACTTTTCTTTTACTTTTGTGTAAAGAGCGGGCATGTATCTACCTGACAATGTTTTTCGGTCAGGAACTTCATATTTTGGGTCCAACATTCGAACGAAATTCTTGAAAAGATGGGTAGTCACGGTTTTAAAAGATCTAAGATCTCCAGCTATGAAAGCTGTTAGGGCCTCATCAATCTCTAGTTTCCGTATATTATTAGAATCATAAAATGTAGAACTTGATACATACAACGTCAATTTGCGCTGCTTGGGCTGGGAGGTTTCTTCCATCTGTGCGTCATTGTTCGGCTCAGGTGAATTCGACCTGTAGAAATTAAAAAATATTGTAAGAAAACATAGTTCGTAATTACGAAATTATCGTTCTACTGGATAATCAATAAGTAATGTAGTAAATACAGTGGATCAAAAAAGTGATGGCACACCTCATCTTTTCGTCTTAGTTTCAAACATATTAACATTATTTTGAAATTAATTTTTTTAAATATAAAGTAACATACCAGTAATGTATTATGTTGTAAAAAGTTTAAAAATTTAATAGCTATAGAAAGATAACTCTCAAAGTCTTAGTTTCCAGGGTCAAAAAAGTGTTGGCACAGTTGTAAATTGTTTACTCTCGGGTTCATAATTCTACTTTATTTTTAAAAACAATAATGATGTTTATATTTACTATTTATTATATTACTGTAATCAGTTTTAAGTTTTGTTCTGATCAGTTAAGATGGGAAGATCTGAGCACAGTAACATTTTTAAAAATAAGGTGGTTAAACTCCATTCTAAGGGACTTAGTTACTGTCAAATCGCGTTTAAACTTAATATTAGTTTCAGTAGTGTCCGGAACATAATTAATAAATTTAAGGAAACAGGTTCAGTCATTAATAAACCTCGCCGAGGACGACCGCAAATATTTACTGAAAGAGAAAAAAGAAATATCCACAGGATTGTCGAACAAGAGCCCTCAACGTCTGCAGCCAGAATAGGTGAGGAAATAGCAACATGTTCCAACAAATCATTCTCTTTACAGACTATAAGAAATGTAATCCATAAATTTAATTATTATGGCAGGGTTATGAGAAAGAAGTCCTACATTAGCGAGGCCAACCGAAATAAAAGGCTTGAATTCGCTAAAAAGTATATAACTGAGCCTATAGACTTCTGGAAAAATATTATTTTTTCTGACGAAAGTAAATATAATGTTTTTGGGTCAGATGGGCGTAAATATGTTTGGAGAAAGCCCAATACAGCATTCCAAACTCGACATGTAAGAGCCAAAGTTAAACACGGTGGGGGCAGTGTTCTAGTTTGGGGGTGCATGTCTTGGTTCGGCGTAGGAAATTTGGCTTTTATTGATGGTATTATGAACGCCAAAAAGTATGTCGACATTTTGCGACGAAATTTAAATGCAAGTGCCGAAAAGATGGGGATCAAAGATACTTTTGTTTTCCAACAGGACAATGATCCCAAGCATACTGCTTATATTACTAGGGAGTGGATGTTATACAACATACAGAGGCAATTAAAAACGCCGCCTCAGTCTCCTGACATCAACCCTATAGAACACCTGTGGTATGTTTTGGATCAGAAAGTGAGGAAAAACAAAATTTCAAATAAAAATGACTTAAAAAAATTTTTGTCAGAAGAATGGCCAAAAATTGGGCAGGAAATAACGCAGAACCTCATTTCTTCAATGCCAAAGAGGCTAAAAGCCATTATTGATGCAAAAGGCATGATGACAAAGTATTAGGTCAGTATATTTTTTATTTTAAATACTTTAACAACCAATTATATGTACTGTGCCATCACTTTTTTGACTACCCAATAATTCGATTTTATTTTTATTTTTTCAGCAATATCAAGTCAACTAAAAATTTATTAATAAAACATTATGTATTATAATAAACTTTTTATGTAATAAAATCTTTTTTGAAAAAAATCATTTTTATTTATGCAATATCAAAAAATAGTACTGTGCCAACACTTTTTTGATCCACTGTAGATAGGTTTTTTAAATTGAAGAATCTAATGATTTAAATAAATTTCACATTTTTGTGCTTGAAAACCTTTTTATGTAACATAGATAATATATTGTTTGTAAGCACCACTTCAACCAAATCGTTGAAGTAATGTATGCTTAATTGTTTATTTTATTCCAAAATAATATTATCCTAAAAATATTAATGAATAATTAATTTAATCTTACCTGTACTCTTTTTTGTGGAAACGAATGAGATGGTCCCTCAAGTTGGATGTGTTCGATGAAGTTTTGAATTCTTTTTTATTTGGACATAGAATACACTTGGCCAAGTCTTTCCCAGTTGAATCCTTTTGGAAAAAATCCCATACGTCTGACTTCCGGCGAGGCATGGCATAGAAATTTTGACGCTGATTGGAGAAATCAAATAATATTGGAGAGTAATTTTAAAGTTAGTTCACTATAAACTATCCAATAGATCTTGTTACGGCTAAAAACATCTCATCAGTCAACAGTCAGGTGAGGTTTCCTTCAATTCTGGCGGGAGTTAGTTCTGGCGGTAACGAAAAAATACTATTTCACAAAAAAATTAGGTACCTTTATTTGAAGGATAAAAACAAAAACAAAATTACCATTAATACAACGTAACAATAAAAAAAAAAATTATTTTAAGAAAGCCCAAAATTCACAAATATTTTTTTTCTATTTTCTTATATTTAGAGCATTTATTTATCTCAAAGCTGTAAATGATTAATAGTATTACAAACTTTTATTGTTACTGAAAGTTGGGACTATGGTTTCAAAATTAAAAATTTCTGAACAAAATTTATAATCATTTTAATTATGAGAAGGTATATACGGATATATTTCTATTATATTTTCAATACGAAACATCATTATAATGATAATTTTATGTTTTGGATCAGCTGTGTGACCGGAACTACAGGCCGTTTCACCCAAGCTCAATACGCTTCTATTAACTTCGGACCTTCCGAATGAAGTTTCACTTAAAAAGCGGGACTATCCCGCCTAAATTGGGACGCCTTGTCTTTTTATTAGTGGTGTGGTAATTTTAAACTATCGCTTGAAACTATCGATAGTACTATCGATAGTTTCCCATCCCTAATCACTACTCACCACCAATTGAGCAACATAAGGAGGTTACCTCTGTTGTTTCTTAAATGTCTTGATGGAAAAACAGTATATTTGTGTTATTCCAGCTACCTCAAGATGGAAACTCGTGCCAAGTTCGATGTATTAGATCTTTTTAGCTCCAATTCAGTTGTATATGTGTGTGCACCAATGGTTAGGTATAGCAAGTAGGTTTGGTTCCTTAATATTTAGCTGATCTTTGAAGTTCTTACTTAAAATTATATAATTTAATATTAATCAGGTTGGAGTTTCGCACACTAGTTAAGCAGTATGGATGTCAGCTTTGTTTCACTCCCATGATCATGGCAGATTCTTTTGTTCAGTCCTTGAAAGCTAGACACAATGAATTTGTGACAAATACAGGTAATATTGTTTAAGGCATTTATTTAAATATAAGATTGGTGTTTCTAGTTTTTAATTTGTGTGTGAGTATTATTAGGCGAATAAAACCAGTAGTTAATGTTTGCACAGAAAATAGCCAAAGTTTTTATAATGGAGCAGTAGTGGTTGCTAGGCATCCAATAAATATCTGTTAGGTCTCTGGAGAGTAGTTTTGAAATTAGTTATCGGAAATAATCCAATTTCAAAGAGTACATTTCTAAAATAATATGAGTGGTTTTCGACCAAAAAATAAAAAGGTTCCATGTACATCCAGAAGCAAAGCAGTATTGGAATTCAATTTTCAGGCCCCAGTGGTTGGAAAACCCGTACACTTATGTTGGTGTAATCTAACCACATAAATAGTTATTTCATATGGGTTGTCCTATTTATTCTATAGGCAAAATAATTTTATAAGTAAGAATGGAACTTTAATATATATAAAGGGCTCGTGTTGTAGAAAATCCACCTGTCTTGAAAGCTTTGTAAAAGCTTAAAGAGATTAGAATGGTTTCAGATGTTATCTATAGCATGAGTTTGAATTTCAGAAGTTCCAAAAAACTCCAGGCTGATTGTGTTTTTAAGTTTTGGGAGCATCATAGAGCAACAAATTGATTGTATTTAAAAATGCTTTCACATTAAGTGACTAGTAAGTTAGGGTTGAAAACTTCCAAAAGTTGTCTAGCGTAAACATTGAGCAAAGGTTTAGAAAGCATGTTATGTTACATAAAATTATTTACTTTGTATCAGTATCAGCTAAAAACATTAGCAATAGTCCATCCCATGTTGAGATGGCAGTATGTGTTTTGCCTACGGAGTGCTTCCTCTCTCTAACACTAGTTAGAGATAACTCTGTCCTTATTCCTCCGTGCGACGTTGCCACTAATTTTAATTCGTCCATTCTTTTCGGGAAAAATTCTATAATGTGCAAAATTTGATTCTCTATCAGCCTATCCTAAATATAAAACACAAAAGATAAAGCTACAATCGCAATAAGTTATTTTTGGTAATTGTTTTACTTCAAAATTTTAAAAGAAATTGTTTCTCTCGTCCCTGTGTTCTTATTTTTAGAGATAGTGCTGTGCAATTTTTCATTAAGACACCAGACATTGCTTATACTTGTAACAAAGAAAAAGATGGGCGTTGATGACCTCAGCAGTTTTTCGCCCCTAAACAACAACAAACAAACAACAAAGAAAAATATGGTTTTAATATTGTTCCTATCAGGGATCGAATTAAACAGTTAACTCTTTTCATTTAAAAGTAAAAGTTTAACTTTTATTAACATGTGTTGATCGATAAAAGTATATTTTTAACTTTTACTTTTATTATCATATGGTCTTTCAAAACAGTTATTTCATAACTTTTATTTTCAAACCTAAATAATAAAAGTTTTTATTTAACAGTTTTAATAAACCACTTACTTAAATAAGTTTTAATAAAAAAAGTTTCATGTTTTTACATTACTTATTTGTTATAATAATTTCTGTCTATTATTTTGTTGTCAAAGGCGGTGATTTAAAAAAAAATGTCCAATTTAAATTTTCATGAGGGGAAGGGGTTCCCTAATATTAAAAAATCATACGTTCCGTATTCTTTAATGAGGGATGTCTGTCTTTATATAATAGATAGCGTTATCTCGAAAAAAGATCTATATCAAATTTCGGGGGGAAGGTGGTAAAATTTACATTTTCATTCCAAAATTCAATGGCGAAGGGGAGGGCGGCTCGCCTTACTGTAACTTAACATTTACCGATTTCATTGAAATGACGGTACATTCTCATGTTTTAAATTTTAAATTTCAGAGGTAGGTCGTGGCGCGAGAATTCCAGTAATGCATGATTTACCGATTTAATTGAAATGAGGGTGCATCCTTATGTTTTCGGATCCTTAGAATTTGAAACATTATAAGTTTAAAATTTTGGTTATGGGGGGTCGCATTACCAGTAATTTAACATTCACCGACTCATTGAAATGATGGTACATCCTTATGTTTTCAGATACGTAGAATTTGTAAATATCAGTTTTTAATTTTGGTGGTGTGGGGGGGGGGGGCTCACAATACCAGTAATTTTATATTACCGATTTTATTGAAAAAGTGAGGTCCTATGTTTCTGGATATGTAGGATTCGAAACATTATAAGTTTAAAATTTTGGTTATGGGGGGGGGTCGCATTATCAGTAATTTAACATTCCCCGATTTCATTGAAATGAGGGTACATCCTTATGTTTTCAGATATGTAGAATTCGTAAATATCAGTTTTTAATTTCGGTGGTGTGGGGGGGGTCTCACGTTACCAGTAATTTTATATTACCGATTTTATTGAAAAAGTGCGGTCCTATGTTTCTGGATACGTAGAATTCGAAAAGATTATAAATTTTAGTGGCACGGGGGGGGGGGGGGGTATTACCAGTAATGCATGATTTACCGATTTAATTGAAATGAGGGTGTATCCTTATATTTTCAGATTCTTAGAATTTGAAACATTATAAGTTTAAAGTTTTGGTTGTGGGGGAATGTGGGGGGGGGCGGCGCTTACATTAATTTAAATATTTACTGATTTCATTGAAATGAGGAGCATTAACATGTTTTCAGATACGTGAAATTCTAAAATATTTTCAAATTTAAATTTCAGCGGGAGAGGGGGCGCCTCAAAAAGTGCGCCATACTGGCCATACTAGAAGAATAGGGATACTAGTATAATTTTTTTTTCTTTCAAACTGGTCAATCAATTGAAATATCCATATTACCAAGTTTCATAGTTGAAGCATAAAAAAAATTGCAAATAAGGAATTATCCAAAATAGTTAATTCCCCCCTCCAAGTAATGCATGGCAGATATTTATTTCAAAAGCATCACCCAGGATAACATGATTAAATTCATTATTATCAAACATATCCGAAAGTTATAGTTTTTAAATATTATTCAATCCCCCCCCCCCCCAAGAAATTCATAGTGGACTTTTTTTTCAAAAACACCCCCCAGGATATCACGATTAAATTCCTTAATGTCAAAGATATTAGGAAAGTATAATTGTTTGATATTTTTTAATTCCTCCCCCCCCCTCAAGAAATTCATAGTGGACATTTCTTTCAAAAACACCCCCATAGGATATCATGATTAAATTCCTTAATGTCAAAGATATTAGAAAAGTATAATTGTTTGATATTGATAGTCTTTTCCCAAGCCTGGACCGCGCATCAACCCTTACTGGGACTATAGGTATAAAACATTTCACTTTTTGGTGTTTTGATTTTGAAATAAATTGAATCATAATTTTGCATATTGAATAAAAAAGGTGTTATAAGAAAATGTGGTATTTATTAAAACAAGAATTATTAAAACTATTCTATTCGTAATTAACATACTTCGCCCTTGAGCACATAGTTCATCAAATATTTTTGATTCCTTTTATTTTTTCATTTTTAATCATTTCATACACTAATAATTCAATTACAAAACTCCCATCTCATGTCTGAAAGTAGTTGAAGGAATATATCTTATTATATTGTATCTTAAGTATGATATCTTTATTTAGTCGCCTGCAGTGGTACACCTATGAGGTGTACCGTTAGCCACATTTAAAAATTATCTAGTCCAGCTGAATGGGTCCCATAATTACCGGCCATAGCGTAAAATTAAATTTCAATTGTCCTTTTTATAAGGGATATGCCAAACTTTCATAGACTGCTATCTATAGTATGAAAATTCCTCGCAGGCTATGTTTTAAAAATCGAAAATGTCATTTTTTATTTTTATTTTGCCAAAAAATAGGAAAGGAACAATATTAAAACCATTTTTTTCTTTGTTACAAGTGTAGGCAACGTCTGGTTTCTTTATGAAAAATTTCAAAGCACTATCTCTAAAAATAAGGACACAGGGACGAGAGAAACAATTTCCTTTAAAATTTTGAAGTAAAAAAATTACCAAAAATAACTTATTGCGATTGTAGCTTTATCTTTTGTGTTTTATATTTAGGATAGGCTGATAGAGAATCAAATTTTGCATTTTGATTATGAAAGTTAAAAAAATAAAATGAAGTTTTTCAGAATTTTAACAGAAAACCGGGTAGATTAGATTTGGTAACAGCGCACGAAATCTACTTCCATCTCGAAATGGAATGGACTATAGTTTTTTAATACTTTCTCTATTCATTTTATTTTGCTTCAGATGACAAACCTCTAATTGTTCAATTTGCTGCAAAGAACATTATTGATTTTGTTTCTGCTGCAGAACTTATTTCCCCGTAAGTGGTGTCTATTATTTATTAATTGTTTTATTTAATCTAATTCTTGTAAAGTAAATATGCATATGTGATCCATCAATGCCCTTAATTTATTAGTATCTGTTTCTCTTATCTTAAATTTCAAAAATATTTTCTTTCAATACTTTATACTTTTAATTTCTTAAGCTTTCTTCACTACTTCTTAATGACCCAATGAGTTAATCATTGGCCTTTTCTATAAGACTTCTCTGGGTCAATCTTACCTGTAAAATCTCTTCCTGGTTGCAGATGCCCAACTGGTCCCAGGAACTCCTGGCCACTGGATCCTGCATTGGATTCCTGATGCCTTATGTATATGCCCATGATGTGACATCCAAAATTTCATCAAAATTGATCAAACGGAGGGGGCACATTATTCAATAAATTTTGTCTCATTATCACGTTTTCATTTTATTTTTTCAAAAAGGGCTGTAACGATTTTGATCAAACTGGGTTTTTGATGTATATACACTCGCGGCCAAAAAAACCGGCGCACCTTCATTTTTAGTAATAAATGTATCTTAACGTAGGTATAACTTGTCCTAGCATCGATTTTTTATTTCTTATCTAAAATAAGCACATGTCCCTTCAATATTATGTCAATAATCTTCCATAGTAAACAATCAACAGATTAGAATTCGAAACAATACTGCTTCAGTACGTATATGCGACTTCAGTGTTATTCGTTTTCCTGCTTAAAGTGCTTTTCTTTTTAATTTTCTTTCTTTTTTTTGTGTTTGTGGTTGTTACTTAACCTTTTTCTTTTAACAAAATGGTTTTAGAAGCTATGACAGTTGCGAGAATAATTGCGTTGGTGGAAGATAGTATGAATCAACGTTAGGTGGCCAGGACGTTAGGCCAACCAGAAATAACGGTTCAAAGGGCGGTTCAGAGGTAGCAGGAGACGGGACTCTATACAAGGAGGCCAGGATCAGGGAGCCCCAGAACGACTGAGCCAGCAGATGACCGTTCCATCATGATGCAAACTTTAAGAAACCATACACAGACTGCAGTAGAAACCGCTTGTCGACTGAGAATTGCTCGACAGGTGAATGTGAGTGTACGAACAATAAGTAGAAAGCTCGCCGAAGTGAACTTGCACTCCAGGGCCCCAGTAACAGGTCCTCAGGTGACGGCAGCTCACCAAAATGCATGTCTTCAATTTTACCGAGAACATGCTAACTGACCTGAGCCTGATTGGGCCTCCGTTATGTTCAGCGACGAGTCAAGGTTTAATCTGTATACCCAGGATGGCGGAGTAAGAGTATGGAGAAGAAGAGGAGAGAGGTATAGCCAGTGCAACATCGCTGAAACTGTGAATTTCGAAGGTAGGTCTGTTATGGTGTGGGGATGCATCACATCACAGGACAGGATGCACGTGCGAGGACAGAATTCCACGTGTTCAACAGACCCTCCCTCAATGCAACCTCGTATATCACAGAGGTTCTAGAAGAATATGTGATGCATTTTAAGTCTTTCTTTGGCAATAATGTTCGCCTAATGCAAGATAATGCCCGGCCATACACAGCACATGTCGTGCAAGCGTACCTGGATGAGGTTGGCTTTCATACTCTGCCATGGCTAGCTCGAAGCCCAGATCTGAACCCTATAGAACAGGTATAGGAGGTGTGTCCGACGGCGGCCAAACCCTCCCATTACTCTACAGGACCTCAGGACAGCGCTAGTGGAAGAGTGGGAGGCTGTACCCCAGGAACGGGTTGCTATCCTCATCCAAAGTATGCCGAGGAGGATTAAAGCAGTCATCAGAGCCACAGGAGGGAATACCCGGTACTGAGGACGTTAAAGAAGTTAAAAATGTAAAGAAGTCAATTTTTATATTTAGAGATATTTCGTTTTTTTATATTAAATTTTATTTCTTTTTTATATGTCGTTTTTTCTTCATTTTCCTAGTGCCTCTTAGAAGCATATAGTATACACTTTGCTAAGAAAAAAATTGGGAAGTTTATCTTGGTCCAACAAAAAGATATTTGAAAAAATCTAGGTGCGCCGGTTTTTTTGGCTGCGAGTGTATATGACCGCAATGTGACAGCCAAAATTGGTCAAATGGAGGGGGCACATTATTTTGCCCATTTTGTATCATTTTCACGTGTTTTTTTTATTTAATCAAAAAGGGCTTTAACGATTTTAATCAAACTGGGTATTTGATGTATGTATATGCCAAAGATGTGATAGCCAACATTTCATCAAAATTGATCAACCGGAGGGGGCTCTTTATTTCATAACTTCTTTCCAATTTTTACATTTTTTTTTTTTTTTTAAACCGGCTTCAATGATTTTGATCAAATTCGTCATGTTTAGTGAAAATCAAGTCTTCTTTAATCTCAGGTAAGCTTTATCATTATTAAACTGTTCTGAGGGGCATTAAATGGGGTAGGGGCCTTTTTTGTTTCGTTGTTTTTTTGTTTCCTAAAAAGTACCTTTGTTTTTTACTTTCACTTACCTATATATGAAATATATAGTAAGTGGAAGTATTGCGATCGTGAAAAATTTCGACTTCCGGTTTTCAACGGAAATACACATTTTCGGGTCCCCTGAGTCGAAATAACCAAGTCCCGCGAAATGGTCTGTGAGTGTGTCTGTGTGTATGTGAACAGACTAGCTCAAAAACTATAAACCGTGCGAACCTGAAATTTGTTATTTAGTGTATGTATATGCCCGCGATGTGACAGCAAAAATTTCATCGAAATTGGTCAAAGGGAGGGGGTACTTTATTTAAAAACTTTTTACGTTCTTTCGATTTTCTCAAAAACGGCTCTAACGATTTTGATT
Organism: Aelia acuminata; assembly: GCA_911387785.2. Lineage (NCBI taxonomy): Eukaryota > Metazoa > Arthropoda > Insecta > Hemiptera > Pentatomidae > Aelia > Aelia acuminata. Next base: position 95,927,637 of record OU426979.1, read on the forward strand.
AAACTGAGTATTTAATGTATTAATATGCCCGAGATATGACTGTAAAATTTTCATCAAAATTGATCTACCGGAGGGGGCACTTTACTTAATAAATTTTGTATCATTTTCACGTGTTTTTTTTATTTACTCAAAAACGGCTTTAAAAATTTTGATCAAACTGGGTATTTAATGTTTGTATATGCCCGAGATATGACTGTAAAAATTTCATCAAAATTGATCCACCGGAGGGAGGACTTTACTCATTATATTTTGTATCATTTTCACGTGTTTGTTTTTTTTTACTCAAAAACGGCTTTAACGATTTTGATCAAACTGGGTATTTGATGTATGTATATGCCAAAGATGTGATAGCCAAAATTTAATCGAAATCGGTCAAACGGAGGGGGCACTTTATTTCACAACTTTTTTACCAATTTTTACCTTTTTTTTATTATCTCAAAAACGGCTTTAACAATTTTCATCAAATTCGTCGTGTTTAACGAAAATTAGTTGTTCTTTAATACCAGGTAAGCTTTAGTGTATTAAAATGTTCTGAGGGGGCTTAAATGGGGAAGGGGCTTTTTTTGTTTTCCTATAAAGTACCTTTGTATGTCTTTATAAGGAGAAATTATCTGTCTCTCGTTTCTCCTAAAAATAAGAAATGGCTAAGTATGAGATATGATAAAAATCAATAAACATAGAGAGGAGAAAAAAAGAAAAATATTCAGTCAACTCATTAAACATGTTGAGCCCAAGCATGCCGAGTACGCCTTTAATGACAGACCATTGTTTATAATCAAAGCCGTTCTGTTCATTTAATGGAAATTATTTGTTTCATAATAACTAAATGAAATATTCAACAAGTAAATAGAGAATTATAAAATCAGACGACTTGGAGTAGTATGATGGCATTGCCGAATTATCACAAGTAAATACTTTTAATCAATAATAAAAAAAATTTGTATTTTTTTTTTTGAGCGAATGAACACAAAAATAAGAAATGAATAAGGAAAAATGTGTAACTTTAGGTAGTGGCAATTAACAAAACACATTAATTTCTAATCTAAGTAAGTTGGTAAGTGAAAGTTGTGTGTTGCGCGCATGCACCAGATTTTGTTTATATGGAAAAATTAACTGTCTCTCGTTACGCCTAAAAATAAGAAATGGCTAAATATGAGATATGATAAAAACCAAGTAAATATATACTTAGAGGAGAAAAAAAGAAAAATATTCAGTCAACTCATAAAACTTGTTGAGCCCACGCATGCGTAGTACGCCTTTAATGACAGACCATTGTTCATAATTAAAGCCGTTCTGTTCATTTAATGGAAATTATTTGTTTCACGGTAACTAAATGAAATTCTCAACAAGTACATAGAGAATTATAAAATCAGTCGACTTGGAGTATAATGCTTGCATTGCCGAATTATCTCAAGTAAAAACTTTTATTTAATAATAAAAGAAATTAGTGTTTCTTTATAGAGCAAATGAAAACAAAAATAAGAAATGAATGTGGAAAAATGTGTAACTTTGAGAAGTGGCATTAACACAACGCATTAATTTCTAATCAAAGTAAGTTGGTAAGTGAAAGTTGTGTGTTGCGCGCACGCACCAGATTTTTATTTTATTTTTTCAAAAACGGCTGTAACGATTTTGACCAAACTGGGTATTGAATGTATATATTTGAACGCAATATGACATCCAAAATTTCCTCAAAATTGGTCAAATGGAGGGGTCACTTTATTTAATAAATTTTGTTTTATTTTTAGGTTCTTTTTATATTTACTCCAAAATGGCTCTAACAATTTTGATCAAACTGGGTATTTGTGACGGCCAAAATTTCATCAAAATTTGTCAAATGGATTGGGCACTTTATTTAATAAATTTAGTCTCATTATCACATTTTCATTTTATTTTTTCAAAAACGGCTGTAACGATTTTGATCAAACTGGGTTTTTGATGTATATTTATAACCACAATGTGACAGCCAAAATTGGTCAAAGGGAGGGGGCACATTATTTAATAAATTTTTTCACATTTTTATTTTATTTTTTCAAAAACGGCTCTAACGATTTTGACCAAACTGGGTATTCGATGTATATATATGACCGCAATATGACATCCAAAATTTCCTCAAAAATTGTCAAATGCATTAGGCACTTTATTTAATAAATTTTGTATAATTTTTATGTTTTTTTTTTTTATTTACTCAAAAACGGCTGTACAGATCAAAAACACACTGTTTAATGAGAATCAAGAATTCTTTAACCCTTTAACCGGGCGGGACCTATAGATGCGTCCTTGAAAGATATGACAATAAGACAAATTAGAATATTAAATTTTTTAATATCCAAAACGAGAAGGTGATGAGTATGGACACGACAGTCCGAAACGTCCACCAAATTTAAGGAATGTAAAAAAAATATATATATTGAAAATATATATTATTGAGACTGTAATGGGATACCATTGTTTCATTATTACAAATAAATCAAAGCAGTCTGACAAGATAATATAAAAAAAAAAATCTGGTGCGTGCGCGCAACACACAACTTTCACTTACCAACTTACTTAGATTAGAACTTAATGCGTTTTGTTAATTGCCACTTCTCAAATGAACAGAACGGCTTTAATTATGAACAATGGTCTGTCATTAAAGGCGTACTCCGCATGCGTGGGCTCAACGAGTTTTATGAGTTGACTGAATATTTTTCTTTTTTTCTCCTCTTTATGTTTTCTTTATTTTTATCATATCTCATATTTAGCCATTTCTTATTTTTAGGCGTAACGAGAGGCAGTTAATTTCTCCATGTAAACAAAAACAAAGGTACTTTATAAGAAAGAAAGAAACAAACAAAAAAGCCCCCCCCCCCCAAAAAAAAAGCCCCCTCAGAACATTTTAATAATGATAAAGCTTACCTGATATTAAAGAACACCTAATTTTCATTAAACAAGAAAAATTTGATGAAAATCGTTAAAGCCGTTTTTGAGATAATCGAAAAAAAGGTAAGAATTAGTAAAAAAGTTATAATATAAAGTGGTCCCTCCGTTTGACCAATTTTTATGAAATGTTGGCTATCACATCTTTGGCATATATATACATCAAATACAAAGTTTGATCAAAATTTTTAAAGTCGTTTTTGGGAAATAAAAAAAAAAAAACGTGAAAATGATGCAAAATTTATTAAGTAAAGTCCTCCGGTTGATCAATTTTGATGAAATTTTTACAGTCGTATCTCAGGCATATACATAGATCATATACACAGTTTGATCAAAATCTTTAAAGTCGTTTTTGAGTAAATAAAAAAAAACACGTGAAAATGATACAAAATTTATTAAGTAAAGTCCCCCTTCCGGTTAATCAATTTTGATGAAATTTTTACAGTCATATCTTGGGCATATAAATAGATCAAATACTCAGTTTAATCAAAATCGTTAGAGCCGTTTTTGAGAAAATAAAAAAAAACATAAAAAGTTATTAAATAAAGTACCCCCTCCCTTTGAGCAATTTTGATAAATTTTTTGCTGTCACATCGCGGGAATATACCTACACTAAATACCCAATTTCAGGTTCCCACGGTTTATAGTTTTTGAGCTAGTCTGTTCACACACACACACACACACACACACACACACACACACACACACACACACACACACACACACACACACACACACACACACACACACACACACACACACACACACACACACACACACACACACACACACACACACACACACACACACACACACACACACACACACACACACACACACACACACACACACACACACACACACACACACACACACACACACACACACACACACACACACACACACACACACACACACACACACACACACACACACACACACACACACACACACACACACACACACACACACACACACACACACACACACACACACACACACACACACACACACACACACACACACACACACACACACACACACACACACACACACACACACACACACACACACACACACACACACACACACACACACACACACACACACACACACACACACACACACACACACACACACACACACACACACACACACACACACACACACACACACACACACACACACACACACACACACACACACACACACACACACACACACACACACACACACACACACACACACACACACACACACACACACACACACACACACACACACACACACACACACACACACACACACACACACACACACACACACACACACACACACACACACACACACACACACACACACACACACACACACACACACACACACACACACACACACACACACACACACACACACACACACACACACACACACACACACACACACACACACACACACACACACACACACACACACACACACACACACACACACACACACACACACACACACACACACACACACACACACACACACACACACACACACACACACACACACACACACACACACACACACACACACACACACACACACACACACACACACACACACACACACACACACACACACACACACACACACACACACACACACACACACACACACACACACACACACACACACACACACACACACACACACACACACACACACACACACACACACACACACACACACACACACACACACACACACACACACACACACACACACACACACACACACACACACACACACACACACACACACACACACACACACACACACACACACACACACACACACACACACACACACACACACACACACACACACACACACACACACACACACACACACACACACACACACACACACACACACACACACACACACACACACACACACACACACACACACACACACACACACACACACACACACACACACACACACACACACACACACACACACACACACACACACACACACACACACACACACACACACACACACACACACACACACACACACACACACACACACACACACACACACACACACACACACACACACACACACACACACACACACACACACACACACACACACACACACACACACACACACACACACACACACACACACACACACACACACACACACACACACACACACACACACACACACACACACACACACACACACACACACACACACACACACACACACACACACACACACACACACACACACACACACACACACACACACACACACACACACACACACACACACACACACACACACACACACACACACACACACACACACACACACACACACACACACACACACACACACACACACACACACACACACACACACACACACACACACACACACACACACACACACACACACACACACACACACACACACACACACACACACACACACACACACACACACACACACACACACACACACACACACACACACACACACACACACACACACACACACACACACACACACACACACAGACCATTTCGCAGGACTTGGTTAATTTGACTCAGGGTACCCCAAAACGTGTATTTCCGTTGAAAACCGGAAGTCGAAATTTTGCACGATCGCAATACTTCCACTTACTATATATTTCATATATAGGTAAAAAAATTGAAGTGAAAGTAAAAAATTAAAAATTTAGAAAATAATAAGATAATTAAATATTCTTACTAGGAAAACATAAATGTTTCAGTTTTTTTTTTATCACTACCTTAGTAGTGCTAAACTAAACTACTACCTTAGTAGTTTTTTTATCTTCCAAAAGTGCCAGTAAGTCATTCTAGAGGATTAGATAATAACTTTCAGCATGAAGTCGACCAGGTAAAAATACAGAACCTATTATGTCATTATTTCAAAGACCGACCTACCCGTTTACAGAAAACTCATGCTGGTAGTGAAATTCTCTAACAGCACGGGGATTTTCATGTGCCCAAAGGTGGTAGTTTCTTTGATATAATGTGCCCGCACATGTAAAAGTCACTTCGTCCGTCCAGATTACTTTCGAACTTAAGTTTACATCGTTTTGCAATTGTTCTTTGTACCAATTACAAAAATTTAATCTATCTATTAAAAAGTTGACTAGTTATAACATTAGATCGAAGAAATTTCAGACCCACTGAAGATGGTCCTGGAGGCCTAAACATTTGTAAAAAATAAAATGAAATAATAAAATTAGTAGATACTAAGATCTAAATTAATGTTCTCATAACTAGGAAGTCTCTAACCTTGTTTGAATAAATAAGAAGTACGAATAATAAAAATTGTGATTTTTTTGGGTGACCTGGATAATATTCTCATATCTACATAGTTCAAATTAAAAAATAATCAACTTTGTGATTTTAATAAAAAAAAAAAATGGATTCATTATATCAATTAATATTGTTATCCATATTAAGAGTTCTAAATAATTTTAAAAATGCCAGTAGGAACCTTAATCCTATTATTTGTAAATAAAAAAATGGTCCTTAATTGTAATATCGAAAGTTATATGACATAACTTTATACAAATAACTTCTTGCCACTATCTTGTGTTACCTCTCATTTTTGAGTCATTTTTTTCACCTGGTGGAGGGAATGGGGGAATTAATGGCTATGTTACATTGCTAACTAGTAAATACGGCCACCCTTTGCTGTGGCTCAGTAGCTATAATGCGTTGAATTAATTATATCCTAATCTTTTTAATATAATCCAATTAAAATTCACTGATAAAGATGAAAATGTTTCAACTAATCAAAAAACTTACAGGATTGAAATTAGAACGTTACGCCAAATTTAAAATTGTTTATTATATACAGTGGCTCACAGTCAAAATGATGCAAACGAATATTTTTATTTCAAATGCTATTTACTTCCTCTTTGTTAAAATTTAAAAACCAATGCACATGAGGCCATAATGGTTCATTGTCATACATTAAATTTATATAATCAAATCAACTCAACAGCAATTATAGAAAGAGAAAAAAAAAATCTTCATTAAAACTCGTAGGGATTGAAGGTAACATTGAAAAAGATGCAACGTTTACTTCCGTTTAGAAAAAAGTGAAAGTAACAGGTATTCTTCAATTATCGGGTAAATGAGTTTATTAACCTTTTAATTTCTTTCCATTCTTTCAATGGAAACAAAAATAAACAATATGGATACTAGTAATCAATCTAGTTCGAGCTTTTGCTTAAAATGGGTGCGCAAACAACTATTCGTGAACGAGAAATAGTGATTATCATTTTAAAAATGGACAAAACACAACGAAAAATTGCCTCTACTATCAATAGGAGTTATGCCACCGTTCAAAATATTATTGAAAGTTTTAAAAACTAAAATAGAATAATAAGAAAAGCTAGTGTGAGTGCAAACATGTTTTTACTGGTAACGATGAATGTTGGATTTTGCGCCTAATAACAAATAATCCAAAATTTGGTGCTCCAAAGTTGACCACATTAGTTAAAAAACATTTAAATGAAATGGTATGTGCTGAAACCATTCGAAGGGTCTTAAAAAAAAACAATACAACGGTAGAGTTACATGGCAAAAACCTTATATCACTGACAAAAATAAAAAGCTTCAAATCAATTTTGCTAAGGATTGTTTAACAAAAGGCATAGACTTCCGGAAGTGTTCAGTATTCGAATGAGCCAAAATTTAATTTTTTTGGCTCTGATGGAATAGGTTTCGTCTGGAGAAAGTCAAATGAATAGCGCCATGAAAAAAATCTTCGCCCGACCATCAAACCTGGAGGTGGTCATGTCATAGTTTGGGGGTGTATTGCTGCCTCGGGGGTAGGAAATCTTCATTTTATTGAGGGAACAATGGATAGACATTTATATTTTCATACCCTGAAAGAAAAAATTTAAAGCAAGTGCAACCGAGCTTGGAATAATAAATAATTTTGCTTTTTATAGTGATAACGACCCCAAGCATTCTTCTCATCTTGCAAGAGAATGGTGTTTATATAATTTATATAATTTACCCCAAAACTATAAAAACCCCTCCCCAATTACTAGACCTAAACGTCATAGAGAATTCATGGAGTAAATTAGAAACAGAAGTGACAAAACATCAGATATCAAACAGAGAAGATCTCAAAAAGGTGCTACAAGAAGAATGGGATTATATAAGCCCACCTTAAACAGAAAAGCTTGTCCAATCCATGCCCAATTGTTTGAAAGAGATTATAAAAGATAAAGGCTTACCTACAAAGTACTCAAATTCAAAATATTTTTGATTTTTTGGATGTTTTTAATTTTGCATCATTTTCACTGTGACCTTAGAAGTGTATATTTATTTATGAGGTTTTAGTTTAATTTTAGGATTTGATCTCAAATAAGATTTTAAGTATTGTTAATTCTAGCCTAATGTTTGTACTTTATAATTGTAAACAAAGATTGTTGAAAATAAATGTTGGCCCTGTATAAAATAGTTTTTTTCAAAGTTAATTCCTTGCATCATTTTGACTGTGAGCCACTGTATATCTATATTCTTTACATATAAGAGAGTTAAAGTTCTTATTTATATATTTCAAGATTCGTAGGTTGTATTAATGATTCCTTTATCAAGTAATGCTTTTGAAAAAATATAAGATAACATTTAAATATTGAATTTTATAAATGAGGTAGATAACTTTAATTTATAAATATTTATTTACAATAATAATTGTAATATCTTAAAAAAGTATATTGTTATTTAATAAAGAATTTTTATTTATCAAAGTGCTAATTGGTGCACAATGTTTTTGGTTAACCTCGTTTTTGCTAACATAAACAGATTTGATAGTTTCCCCATATGTGAGCAGGCGACATATAATTGTCCGTGGTAAAAACGTGTGCCTGTATGGAACCTATTACCAAAATTTTGTTTTTTGTCATTGAAAAATTATCAAAAGTTCTTTTTTTGATTGATATCCGAATCCAGTGTGTAATATATTTCAGTTATTCTGATGGAGTAGATTTAAATTGTGGATGTCCTCAAAGGTGGGCCATGACTGAAGGGTACGGTGCTAAGTTACTTTCCAATCCCCAATTAATTAAAGAAATGGTGCAGCATGTTCGAAATTCTGTTGCAAAACCTTTCACAGTTTCTGTTAAAATGAGGATCAAAGATGATGTCAAGTAAGTTAGTGTTTTTCTTAATTATTTATAAGGCTTAATAATGTTTTACTATAACATAGCTTTGTAATTTTGCAAACAAAATTAGTTAGGTTAAAATATTTCTTTGCTGAAATCTGCTAACATTACTTTTTTTTTTTAATTTATTTTGGGCAGCTGTCATATAGTCAAATAGTCAGATCTTTCTAAATAGTGCCACTTTAGTAATAGGAATTCAGATGGCATCTATTAATAACAACCTATCTGCTAAGAACCATTATTAAATATTAATATTAACCTAGTCCTCCTTTTGTTCACTATTTCAGGGAAAGTATTAGTCTTTGTAAAAATTTGGAGGCTTGCGGTGTATCATTTTTAACAGTACATGGAAGAACATTTAAAGGAAGCAGTGAACCTGTAAACATCAAAGCTATCAGAAGTATAATTGATAGTGTAAATATACCTGTTATCGCAAATGGAGACATTAAATCTCTTCAGGACTGTTTTCTCATGAATCAACTTACTAATTGCAGAGGTGATGTATTAAAAAAGTAATTAAATAATTAGTTTTCTATATACCCAATGTCTTTTATTAATTTCCAGGTTGTATAACATTTTAATGTTTTCCTTATTATTTCTCATTATCTTCATTAGTACTTCTGGGCTTGAGATGCCCAAATTGTATTCTGCCTAGCATTCTGGTCCAGCCAGTGTCTCCATTTTTAGTTTATTTATCCCTACCATTGTTCAATCATGGAGATGTGGTCTTCCCTTGTAGTGTAGCTTTAGGTTTAGTTTCAAAGAACTTGGTGATCCATTTAATACCGAAGACCAAATGGTAAAGGTACTGAAGAGCGGCTGATGGGCGTGGCCTGATTTGAGAGGTTATGTGACCGTGATGTTATCAAACTCCCGTCGCCTTTTTTTTCAGTTAAAAAGTGCCTTGATTGGCTTTAATAGATTCTAGTATCTATCCCCTTATCAGTGGAGATCGGGCCTTACTTTGAAGGGCGCCTTTGTGAACGGCGCATTAGCCGCACTTCAGTACTTGTACCGACCAAATTATCTCAGTAGCCTCTGACTCCAATGACAGTTGCCTGATGACCTTTCTAACTCTGAGGAACTTCTTTTCTTGCCTCTAGTTTTACTTCGTTTCTGTGGCTTTGTTCTATTTCAGTGACTGTCTAGCGGGGCCTAGCTCACACTTCCATAAAGAAACATAGGTAGACCCATATATTGAAGATGTGTAATTTTTCACTGTTTTCCATCTTTTCTCACCCCAACCCCACAATGTTACTAAGCTGAGACTCTGGCCTATTTTTTGAAAGTGCACTTCTTCTTTGTTTCTAATATTTCCTTCCTGCAGTGACTTCCTCCTTTATATGACCTATTTGAATTATCATGCATTATTCCAGATTTAATGACTTGCCCTTTTCAGTTAAGCTTCCCACCCTATATCAATTTTTCTTACCTATTTTAAAATGAAAACCACCTCTCCTCCATTTTTTTAAAACTGTTTATCAGGAGCCAATTTAATTAATTCTATAACTGGGTGTTGGCTTGATCATAATTTTAATTTAATTTTGCCACCTTTGGGTCTTTTCCACCTCATTTAGGATCACCTTAATGAACCATGACAACTTAATGATTAAAAGTACTACGTTTAAGCATAAAGATATTCATAAATATATTTGGACGTCACCGGGTTTGCGAACCCGTAATCAAATTGATCACGTCTTGGTTCAATATAGGTGGCAAAGTATTAATATCAGATCATATTGTGGGGCCTAATACGGGTAGGATCATGAACTAGTAGTCGCGAAAATTCGTCAGAGACATAAAATATAAAAGAAAAATCAGGTCGCTTTCTATTGTAATAATGTTAATTTGCAGAAATTAAAAATTCTGGCGATTAAAAAACAATTCCAACTGTAAGTCAAAAATAGGTTTCAGGCTTTAGAATCCTCTGGCGAGGATAACAAAGACATTGACAAGTTATGGGAAGGTATCAGGGATATTAAAAAGGTCAGTAGCTTGTATCTTGGAAAAAGGGAAAATAAAAGGAACAAACTGTGGTTCGATGAAGATTGCATTAACATTGTCACGGTAGACAATATTGTTGATAAGTGATAAGGGATCAGGTGGAAGATAATTAAAATGAGAAAAAGATAGGAAGGGAACAGTGTGTTTTGATTTGGTTTTGAAAAAAAAAAATGTGCTAGAACTATTGTTAAACTTTGAGTGAAAATAATGTTGTTATGTATAAATGTTTTGTGCATGTTAACAATATATAGCTGTTCATACTTATATTCTAAAATTTATTTTTGATAATTATAAGTGAGTTATGTTGTAACTCGTTGAGAGAGAACTGACTCCCACTCCGACTAGGTAAGTTTGCAATAAGAAAAGCTGCTAAATTAGAAGCCAGCGAAAAATAATCCTAACGCTAACTAAAATAACTAAAAATGCTAAAACTAACCCTAACAAAACCAATCGCTCTTACGTTTGAACATTGAGAAGAGAAACTACTAAATTGCACTAATTTTAAAAAAATGAGAGTATCTCAAAAATAAAATAATAGCAACTGAAAGTAGCAAAATCGAGAATAATGTTAGAGCCATGTACTAAGGCATCAACAGAACCATAAATGGTCGGGACTGGTTACGACAGGAATTAGGGATGAAAATAACAATATCTTGGCGGATCCGGTAGACATATTAAGTCCGTTCAAGGACTATTTCAATAATATTTTAAATACGGAAAATAATAGTTTATCCACTCCTTGGAAATATCAGAGTGCTGAACCGATAAATGTAGAACCTAGTCAAAAAGAAGTTGAAATAGCCATTGAAAAATAAAAATCGCATAAAGCAGCGGGAATAGATAATATTCCTCGTGAAGTAATTAAGGCATGCAGAAAAGCTGTGATCTCCCTATACCAAAAAAGTTAGTAAACCTAGTAAAAATTTGAATGGCCAAAACATTCAATAAAATAAGAATCGGTAGTTATTTTTTTGGGAAGTTTGAGGCTCGCTGTGATTTGAAACAAGGTGATTATCTATCACCAGTTTTATTTAATTTAGCACTGGAATGTGCCATTAGGGAGGTGACACATATCGGAAAGGGTTTGACTTTGGGAAGGAATATACCCATGCTCCGATATGCCGATGATTTGGTTTTGCTTGGTGAGAGCGGGGAAACCATAGAACTAAATACAAAAACGTTGATGAAACCCGGTCAAGAACTAATAAGGATTAAGGAAATAAATAAGGATATGACAAAATATATGGTTAGTCGCAGAAGTGGTGATGTTTATGCTTATATTAATGTAGAAGGGAATGGGCTTCAACATGTAGAGAAGTTTAAATATTTAGGGGCGATGATAACTAGAAAAAACGAAATCAATGAGGAAATTAAGGCTAGATTAAAAGTTGGTAATGCTTGCTACTTCTCTGTCCGAAACTTAAAAATAAAGATTTTCAAAACTATTATTCTTCCAGTGGTCTTTTACCGATGTGAAATGTGGCCGCTGACATTAAGGGATGAGCAACGGCATAGGTTTTTTAAAAATAAAGTACTGCATAGAATATTTGGACCAAAGAGGGATGAACTAACCGGAAAATTTAGAGGCTTACACAATGCCGAACTGGGTGAACTGTACTCAGTAAATATAATTGATGTATTAGCAGCGAGACGAATAAAATGGGCGTGTAAAATTGCGAAACATAGTAGTGAACGAATTCCGAAAAGATTAATTCGCTTTTAATTAAGATTAATTAAAAGCGGTGTGGAATGGGAAATGGCTGAGGGGTAAGGCCAAGACGGAGGTGGGAGGATTGCGTTAATACAGTTGTTTCGAAGTTGGATAGAGATGTGCAGGGAATGAGTTTTGTTGTCGGCATCGAACCTTAGGTTTCATTAAGCCTTCATTATTATTATTATTTTATAGGATTTTACCTACATTTTACCCTCTGTGAGATGCCCCTTCTCAACATTTGGAGACTTTTTTGGTATATGGGTTCTGGATTTTATTTTAGGCTTAAATAAAAATTTATTGATATATCTAATGCAATTTCCATGCTGTGAGCTGGCAGACTTATTCAAATTGAATACTGAGGATGGACATTATTACAATATACAATGAAATATTGACTCCGCTCTCAATTATTATAACCATGAAGTAATATCTTAATAAAAAATATTGTAATAATTATTTAGAGAATATTGATTATTTACAGAATATTCTCCAAATAATTATTACAACATTTTTATTGTGAACTTAAAATAATTATTTATAACATAATAATTTGTATATTTATAATATAAAAATTAACAATATATTATTGTTAAGGAGTGATGGCTGCTCGAGGTATTCTACAGAACCCAGCAATGTTTTCAGGTGTAGAAAAAACACCACTCTGTTGTGTTCAAGATTGGGTAGATATATGTAGTAAATCTGATGTGCAGTTTCAGTGTTACCACCATCATTTAGTATTTATGCTTGAAAAAGTGCTTAATAAAAAGGAAAGAAACACCTTTAACTTTTTGAAAACATTTGATCAAGTGAACAGTTATCTAAATGAAAAACTTAGTATTAACATTCCAACTGCTATAAAAACGAAAAAATGTCAAGTTGAGTATAGTGACATTCAAGATGGTACTTATTTTAAAAGTAAAATTTCACAAACTTGTGGATTTGAAGATGATCTTTATGATACTTTCTTGTTTCAATAGTGTATAAGTTAATGTTAAGAATATAGAATTTTCAACAACTAAATTTTTTGTTAATTAGCTAATATTTAATAAAAACCTCATTTTAAAAACTGTTTTTACCTGAAATAGTTTCCTGGTTATGTTAAGTGTTTTCATTATATGATTATTAATTTATCATGGACCTGTACCCTTCCCTTCCCAGGGCTCTAATTTTTGAGGGGCAAAACCCCCTGTGCAGAAGTTTTTGAATTGGTACTTAGCCCTAGTAATGGGCTTATTACATTGTGCACTGAATTTAAACTTGAAATATTACTTTTTAAAAAGTTGGGATGAAATGGGTCAAGGTCAGACCATTATTTATAAGTTAACACATTCTGTTCATTTAAAAAAGTTGTAAACATTGTTTGGAACATACATATTTAATGGAAATTATTTGTTTACTTTCAACAACTAAATAAAGAATTATAAAATTAGACACGATGGAGTAATATGCTTGCATTCCCCTGTTATCACAAATAAAAATTTAACTGTACCATTATTGGGAATAAATACGTGATGATCAAATTATCTAAAATATTTTCTGTGCAAAAAACATTGGTGCATGATAATCTCCAATAATTATAATTTCGTTTACAAAAATTAGTTATTTTTGAATGAAATATAAGGTGATTATAAAAGTAGGTTAAAACACCCAATTGTCGGCATACCCTCCTTCAGTTTTCGGCACCCCCTACCTAGCAGTTTATAAAATATATTATGCTTCTGGAATCGTCTAGAACTGCTGAGAGGCGATCTTTTGAAGAAATTCGCGGGCGCAAGCGACGCAGAGTGGTCCCGATCTACCCATCATGGTGCAAAAATACTTACAGTAGACGGATCTTGTTCAAACTTTGTATTATTTTTAATTCACTATTGTAGAGTTGTTTTATATCGGTGTCATGAAAATAGGTATGGGAGGGGGTGGGGGTAAGAGGGAGGGGTGGGAGAATTTCTTACTAATATAACTTTTAGTGGGCAAAGCTTGTTCAAACTTTGTATTGTGTTTATTAGTGGATTGTAGAGATGTTTTATATCGGTTTCATTAAAATAGAAAAGGGTGGGGTGGGAGAATTTCTTACTAATATTAAACTTTTAGTGGACAAAACTTGTTCAAACTTTGTATTATGTTTATTAGTGGATTGTAGAGATGTTTAATATCGGTTTCATTAAAATAGAAAAGGGTGGGGGTGGGGGTAAGAGGGAGGGGTGGGAGAATTTCTTACTAATATTATAACTTTTAGTGGACAAAACTTGTTCAAACTTTGTGTTGTGTTTATTAGTGAATTGTAGAGATGTTTTATATCGGTTTCATTAAAATAGAAAAGGGTGGGGGTGGGGGTAAGAGGGAGGGGTGGGAGAATTTCTTACTAATATTATAACTTTTAACTTCAAACTTTGTATTGTGTTTATTACAGTAAACCCTCGATATAGCGAACTGGTATGGGGTTTGATATTCATAGTTCGCTATAACGAGATTCGTTATAACCGAGGATTCTTCTTTTTTATATTTTTTTTAGCCAATGGCCGCACGAATTTGATCATATTTAGAAGGAAATACATTCATTAGAACAAGCTAAATTAAAATGCATGTATGTAATTTATTTTTAGATAAACTACATATTAATTAAACAATGAGATTCATTAATTTACCTGCCAAGTTCACTTGAGAGTTCTTTAGCCTTAGCTTTAATAAGAGGGTCAGAGATTGGTATTTGAGATCTCATTTGTGCATTGTTTAAAGCAATTTATCAATTTTTTTCTAAATATTCATGAGCCGCAGAGCGCAGTCGTTTATTTGATGCTGAAGTTAATCCTTGGGCTGCGGTTTAATCTATTTTATCTTTGTTTTTTAAAATGGTTGACAATGTTGATTTTAGAATTCCATATTTTTCTGCGATGGTTTTCTTACTTAGAATTCCCGATTCAATATCCTGGAGAATTTTCAATTTTTCCTCGATTGATAAAGGTTTCCGTTTGTGACACATGTTTACCAACGAACTCATTGTGTATTAAAAAAAACAGTATAAACGACTACAGAACACTGATTCGAATAATACAGAGGTCGAAACAAAACTGAGCTAGTTTTGAGAAAAAAGTCAATGGGATCAGAGAGAGAGCAAAAGGAAATCGGATTAGTTAAGAGTAAAAAAACACCTCAATTCTAGAAACTGGAGCTACTTCGTCTTCGTCTGCGCTCATTCTACGTAATACAGTAAAAAAAAAAATTAATAAAAATTCTAGCAGTTCGTTATAACAGAATATAATAATTCTCAGGCATCAAATTTAGCCGAGGGATTTCGCTATAACGAGGGGTTCAGCAGAAATATAATGGTAATTTTGGGGGGATAGTATTTTGGTTTGCTATATCGAGGTGTTCGTTATATCCGAGTTCGTAATAATGAGGGTTTACTGTAGCGGTTTCATAATAACAATAATAACGGTTTCATTAAAATAGGTAAGGGTGGTGATGGGGGTAAGAGGGAGGGGTGGGAGAATTTCTTACTAATATTATAACTTTTAGTGGACTAAACTTGTTCAAACTTCTTATTGTGTTTATTAGTGGATTGTGGAGTTGTTTTATATCAGTTCATACTTCATTTTATATTAAATTATCATGTAAAATGTTTAATTTATAGCAAAAAGAACTCTTTTAATGCTCTTCAGAATTACTCACACTAAGTAATCATTTAATAAGTCATCACTAGAGCATTTGTGAATATTGGGTACAATATTTTTTTATAATTTAATAAACAACATTTTAAAAAACAACATTTAGATAATATACAATTAAGAACGGAAAAAAAACAAAACATATGTGCACATTTACATAAGAATGTTCACTGGTAATAATTTGAAGTGTTTAAAACAGTGGAGTAAAAAGAACGTTTTAAAATACACATATTGAATTTCAATTATATAAGTTTAGAATTTTAATATTATAAATAAAAATTAAACACAGAACATTTCATTTCCCTTTAATTAGTGATTTATTTATAACACAATTAAAAATATTTTATTCATAAGTACTCCAACTCAACAGAAATTAGGACCACACATATCAAATTAAAGACCAAAGTTTTTCAAATATTCATATTCAAATATACGGCTGGTCACCGTTATGATAAACACAAGGTGACGGGTTCTCAGCAACAAGCAGCTACATAAGTGACCATCTGGGTTTTATCTCAGGTATCAAACTGCTAACCCTTTGGAACAAAGACCCGGTTCCGACAGAAATTTTACATGTTCTTAAACATCTGAATCATCGGATGAGGTCTCTTCATTGCTTTCACTAGATTCATCTTCTGTATTTTCTTCACAGGAAGCAAACAATCTTTTTAGGTCTTCCATTACATCTCTTGATTAATGTTTTCTTTGGGAGGAGTCTTCTTGATGATATTACCGGGTCTGAAGATAGCATTAGTCTACAAAATAAGTCTTCTACTTGCTTTTCTTGTGAATAATTGCCTGTAATTTCTAATATATTTGTTTCTAGCCTCTTGTGCCTCTTCTGATAGTTGCCCGAGAGGCAATACGGAATTTTTCATAACTATAGGTCCATCTACTAGAATTTTATGTACAGTAGGGGTCATCAGATACCAACTGTACTTTTCTTCGTAGAGTGTACAAGTTGTGGAGCAATATTCTTGAAACTCATCAATATTAACCTCTCTGATACTAGAAAGAGAAAATAAAATTACTGAAAATCTTCCAATTATTGTCTCATCCACACCGGTTGCTTTCGATGTTGTGCTTGGATCCGCGAAAAATCGTCTTGCCGAGTTTCCATCACTTGTGGAACCGTTACCTTGCTTAGGGCGATCTGAGTGAATGTGCATCATTTTTTTTAAATTTTGAAGCACAAGTTCTTTCTGTTTTCGTACCTCTGGGAATTTTTTATCCCCACGGCTCTTTGTTTTTGCATCTGAAAGTAATCAAACTATTATTAAGTATAATGACACAATAATGGATAACAATGTATAATAATAAAATAATGAAATTAAAATTGAAAATTATGTATTCACCTAGACGATAAGAAATGGCTAATACAAATTCCAGAAATCGTATATAAGCATGAAGGGGTGAAATCCCATAAGCCAAAGCAGTTTCTTCCATTGATCGTGACTTCTGTGTCCAAGATGTCGAACCTCTTCCAGTCTGCCTGCAAATGGGGCACTGAAGGGTACTAGTCCCAGTTAGGGCACACAGCACTTTACCATTTATCATTGTTAGATTCATATTGAAGTCAACTTCTATTCCTTCAATCTTAAATGGTTCCAGTTGTTTAATCTGTGACTTGATGTGTTTTCCTCTGCTGTTAGGACTTCTTTCGTTTCCTTTAGAAACTGTAATCTTATGGGTCTACAAAAACGAGTGGAGCTTGGACGAGGGTTTTCCCAAACAGGGCCATTCTCACCAATCAGCTTAAGAGGTACCATGGAAGATACAAAAACACTTTCGTCCCTCCTAGATTCGTGACCTTCCCAGCCTTGCTTGTACTCGGATTGTCCCGAGGACCCATCAAATCCCCATTTGCAAATTAAAGTGAATTTCCCTTGGGCCATTCCATATCAAGTGGTCCAAAGTGGTTGCTCGATCATTTTAGAAAAAATTTATAATTTTACCACCAATTACGTATGGAATCAGTAGTTCAATTTTTTAAAAATTTTTAGGATCAACCATTTCAAAAGGGCAGCCATTTTTGTTTCACATTTCTCTCACAGAAAACTCATTTTCTCAAGGATGGTAAGTCATAGACTAATAATGCAAACACAACTGTTTTCCTTAAAGTCTGTTCTATGTTTCGTGTTCTCTTTATTATTTGAATATTTTGAAGTCTAATACTTAAAAAGTGCTATTAAAAAACTGCTTTACATTCTCAAAATACCGTTTTTGAGGGTAACTTTTGGGTATAAGGGCATGTACATCAAAGCTGATTTTTGGCATGAAAATAAACCTAACTAAGTAGCTTTCATTAAAAGTACTCTTAACCCGTATATTCTTTACCATATTTTTTTATGAATTTTTAAACTTCACATTTTTTAATTATTTGTTAACTATAGGCTCTAATATCTCTGGTGGGCCAGTTAATAAAAATCTATTTTTTTTTACATGTTATGCTTACATGCAACATAAACCTACTGCAAGAAATTTCAACCTGTATATTTGAGTACATTGGTAGCTATGAATTTTTGAAAATAGTAATTTTCGTGCTTATTTAACAATGAAGAAAAACTCATTTTCTCAAGGATGGTAAGTCATAGACTAATTATTCAAACACAACTGTTTTCCTTAAAGTCTGTTCAATGTTTCGTGTTCTCTTTATTATTTGAATATTTTGAAGTCTAATACTTAAAAAGTGCTATTAAAAAAACTGCTTTAAATTCTCAAAATACCGTTTTTGAGGGTAACATTTGGGTATAAGGGCCTGTACATCAAAGCTGATTTTTGCCATGAAAAGTACATTAGTAGATACGAATTTTTGAAAATGGTCATTTTCGTGCTCATTTAACAATGCGTAAACTTGATCATACCTACTTCATTAAAATTTTATTGTTTGTGAATTTTTTACTTTTAATACCCCTTATTAATTGTTTTTTTTTTTTTTTTAATTTTATGTATGTCCAACGGAAAATATTTTTAATCACTTTTTCGTTAAAAAAAATAATAAAAATTTAATAGAGTAGATTTTAATTATAATTAAACCCAATATTTTTTTTTTGCATTAGCCATAGATAAAAAAAAAAAAACAATTAATAAGGGGTATTAAAAGTAAAAAATTCACAAACAGTAAAATTTTAATCAAGTATGATCAAGTTTACGCATGTTAAATGAGCACGAAAATGACCATTTTCAAAACTTCGTAGCTACTAATGTACTCAAATATACAGGTTGAAATTTCTTGCAGTTGATTTATGTTGCATGTAAGCATAACATGTAAAAAAATGAGATTTTTATTAACCAGCCCACCAGAGATATTAGAGCCTAAAGTTAACAAATAATTAAAAAATGTGAAGTTTAAAAATTCATAAAAAAATATGGTAAAGAATATACGGGTTAAGAGTACTTTTAATGAAAGCTACTAAGTTAGGTTTATTTTCATGCCAAAAATCAGCTTTGATGTACATGCCCTTATACCCAAAAGTTACCCTCAAAAACGGTATTTTGAGAATGTAAAGCAGTTTTTTAATAGCACTTTTTAAGTATTAGACTTCAAAAGATTCAAATAATAAAGAGAACACGAAACATAGAACAGACTTTAAGGAAAACAGTTGAGTTTGAATTATTAGTCTATGACTTACCATCCTTGAGAAAATGAGTTTTTCTTCATTGTTAAATAAGCACGAAATGACTATTTTCAAAAATTCGTAGCTACCAATGTACTCAAATATACAGGTTGAAATTTCTTGTAGTAGGTTTATGTTGCATGTAAGCATAACATGTAAAAAAAAATCTGGTGCGTGCGCGCAACACACAACTTTCACTTACCAACTTACTTAGATAAGAAATTGACGTGTTTTGTTAAATATCATTTCCCAAAGTCACACATTTTTCTACATTCATATCTTATTTTTATTAATCGTTAAAGCCGTTTTTGAGTAAATAAAAAACCCCGTGAAAATGATACAACATTTATTAAGTAAAGTCCCACCTTCGGTTGATCAATTTTGATGAAATGTTGGCTATCACATATTTGGCATATACATACATCAAACACCCGGTTTGGTCACAATCGTGAAAGCCGTTTTTGAGTAAATAAAAAAAGCACGTAAAAATGATACAAAATTTATTAAGTAAAGTGCCCCCTGCGGTTGATCAATTTTGATGAAATTTTTACAGACATATCTCGGGCATATAAATAGATCAAATACTAAGTTTAATCAAAATCGTTGGAGCCGTTTTTGAGAAAATCAAAAAAACACGTAAAAATGTTACAAAATTTATTAAGTAAAGTCCCTCCTCCGGTTAATCAATTTTGATCAAATTTTTACAGTCATATCTCGGGCATATAAATACATCAAATACCCAGTTTGATCAAAATCGTTAAAGCCGATTTAGAGTAAATAAAAAAAACACGTGAAAATGTTACAAAATTTATTAAGTAAAGTCCCCCCTCCGGTTAATCAATTTTGATGAAATTTTTACAGTCATATCTCGGGCATATAAATAGATGAAATACTCAGTTTAATCAAAATCGTTAGAGCCGTTTTTGAGAAAATCGAAAAAAACCTAAAAAGTTATTAAATAAAGTACCCCCTCCCTTTGAGCAATTTTGATGAAATTTTTGCTGTCACGTCGCGGGCATATACATACACTAAATACCCAATTTCAGGTTCGCACGGTTTATAGTTTTTGAGCTAGTCTGTTCACACACACACACAGACCATTTCGCGGGACTTGGTTAATTGGACTCAGGGGACCCCAAAACGTGCATTTCCGTTGAAAACCGGAAGTCGAATTTTTTCACGATCGCAATACTTCCACTTACTTTATTTTTCATATATAGGTAAGTGAAAGTAAAAATAGATTTTTATTAACTGGCCCACCAGAGATACGAGGTGTGGTAATTAAATAACGAGACTGACGCTGTAAAACATTTTATTTTTATTTCATACATGTTTTACTTATTATCACCTTCAATATACACCCCTCCTCTATCCCTACAACGCTCCATGCGAATCTTCCATTGTTCGAAACAGTGCTGGAAGTCTTTCTGTCAGCTCCTTCAGGACGCGTGCCGCTTTCTCTTTCACAGCTTCAACAGACTCAAATCTTGTTCCTTTTAATGCAGATTTCACCTTAGGAAACAGATAGAAGTCGCACGGCGCAAGATCCGGCGAATAAGGCGGATGGTCTAAAACTGGGATGCTGAATTTGGCTAGAAACCTCTTAACAGACAATGCGGAATGAGCCGGCGCATTGTCTTGGTGGAGAACCCATGACTTGTCCTTCCACAATTCAGGCCATATCAATTCGTACACTTTCAGCAATCGCACGAATACTTAACCGACGCACACAGGGGTATTTGGCCCTAAAAGCTGGCCAAAACCCATTTTTTGAAATTTCTGGTATATAATGACTCGAAGTTCAAGTAGAGGACCTGTTGGATCATGCAAGATGATTCTTATGTCTTCCAGGTCCTAAATCCGGCGGCTATCCTAATTCCAATTTGACCTTAGCCTTTACCGCTTCTAACCACATAAATATTAGTCTACAAAATATATTAATTTTCTTTGTTTTTACTGAATTATCGGCATTATTATATGATGGATAGTTCGAGGCCAAGTTTGTACTTGTTATCCAGACCGTTATAATTTTTTTGAATTCAATACTACTATCAATATTTCTTTGTTTTTTGGTAGGTAGCTTTTAGAACTAAAAATAAAATTTAAAGGTTAAAAAGTTATACTTCTGGTCATTTCTGGGCAACGAAATATTTTTTATGATAATGTGTAATTATCGTAGTTTATGTTTCATGAAAAAATTCTGCGAATAGCTGCGAATGGGAGACTTATAATTTTTTATTTCTAAAATGTCAGTTTCATCAAATAATATTAAAAATCTAGTGCGTGCGCGCAACACACAACTTTCACTTACCAACTTACTTAGATTAGAACTTAATGCGTTTTGTTAATTGCCACTTCTCAAATGAACAGAACATCTGTAGGTAATAATAACGCATTGGTTTGTCATTAAAGCCGTACGGCGCATGCGTGAGCTCAAGGTGTTTTATGAGTTGACGGATTAATTTTTCTTTTTTTCTCCTGTATATGTTTACTTGATTTTCTTCATATATCATATTTAGCCATTTCTTATTTTTAGGTGTGATGACAGACAGTTAATTTCTTAATATAAACTAAAACAAAGGTACTTTATAGGAAGACAAAAAAGGCCCCTTCCCCATTTAAGCCCTCTCAGAACATTTTAATAATGATAAAGCTTACCTGGTAATAAATAACAACTAATTTTCATTAAACAATCTGGTGCGTGCTCGCAACACACAACTTTCACTTACCAACTTACTTAGATTAGAAATTGATGCGTTTTGTTAATTGCCACTTCTCAAATGAACAGAACGGCTTTAATTATGAACAATGGTTTGTCATTAAAGGCGTACTCCGCATGCGTGGGCTCAACGAGTTTTATGAGTTGACTGAATATTTTTCTTTTTTTCTCCTCTTTATGTTTTCTTTATTTTTATCATATGTCATATTTAGCCATTTCTTATTTTTAGGCGTAACGAGAGACAGTTAATTTCTCCATGTAAACAAAAACATTGGTACTTTATAAGAAAGAAACAAACAAACAAAAAAGGCCCCCCCCCCCAAAAAAAAAGCCCCCTCAGAACATTTTAATAATGATAAAGCTTACCTGATATTAAAGAAAATCTAATTTTCATTAAACATGACGAATTTGATAAAAATCGTTAAACACTAGATGAGATAATCGAAAAAAATTGGAAAAAAAGTCATGAAATAAAGTGCCCCCTCAGTTGGACCAATTTTGATGAAATGTTGGCTTTTACATATTTGGTATATACATACATCAAATACCCAGTTTCTTCAAAATCGTTAAAGCCGTTTTTGAGTAAATAAAAAATAAGTACACGTGAAATTGGTACAAAATTTATTATGTAAAGTCCCCCCTCCGGTTGATGAATTTTGATGAAATTTTTACAGTCGTATCTCAGGCATATACATACATTATATACCCAGTTTGATCAAAATCGTTAAAGCCGTTTTTGAGTAAATAAAAAAAACACGTGAAAATGATACAAAATTTATTAAGCAAAGTCCCCCCTCCGGTTGATGAATTTTGATGAAATTTTTACAGTCATATCTCGGGCATATAAATAGATCAAATACTCAGTTTAATCAAAATCGTTAGAGCCGTTTTTGAGAAAATTGAAAAAAACGTAAAAAGTTATTAAATAAAGTACCCCCTCCCTTTGAGAAAATTTTGCTGTCACATCGCGGGCATATACCTACACTAAATACCCAATTTGAGGTTCCCACGGTATATAGTTTTTGAGCTAGTCTGTTCACACACACACACACACACAGACACACACACACACACACACACACAGACCATTTCGCGGGACTTGGTTATTTCGATTCAGGGGGTCCCAAAACGTATATTTCCGTTGGAAACCGGAAGTCGAAATTTTTCACGATCGCAATACTTCCACTTACTATATATTTCATATACAGGTAAGTGAAAGTAAAAATTAAATGTTATTATATTTTCATTTATTTATATTTTAGGATCTGGAATAATAATAATAACTAGAAGGGAATTATTTGACATATTTTTAAAGTCGAAAGCATTAGCTTTTAAAGAAAAATAAGGAATTTTCGTAGTCTTTTCTCATTTTGGAAATATTGCCTAGATAATAGCCTAGAACAGGTGAAAAAGCTAAAACATAAATTATCAATTTTGAGGCATGATTTCTAAGTAAAATGGAATGCTCCTTCAAGGAAAAGAAAAGTTTTTAAAGCAGCAACAAGGAATGGCTAAGTGGGACGATATCAATTACAAGCTCAAGATCTGGTGGACGCCCTGAAATATCATTTGATGGTTTAAGTGAAAGAAGCAAGAGGGGTAAAACAGAAAAACTCAGATCATCAACTAGCACTGATATGCTGACGTACGCCACTTATATAAAACTAAGAGATTCTGGTGATATCAATGCGTTCCATGTTCTGAAGGATCTAACAAAAACTCCATCTCGTGCCATAAAATATAGGAAAGCATTTAAAAATTTCAATTTATCAGAAAAAATAGAAAAAACTACCTATCAGCACTGGAAGCTTTATTTACATATATTGCTTATTGGTGGTTATTTCATAAATTTAGAAATGTTTTCTATGTTTGCTAAGGATCCATATCCTTTTCTCCATAGAAACTTTATGACCACAATACAATACAATACAATACAATAAGGCTTAACGGACCCGAAGGCCCGACGCCGACACCACCAATCGGTCGCTACATACCTCCATCCACCTACCACCGTCCAATCCCAAATTCACAAGATCTGCTTTCACCGAATCTTCCCACCTTCGCCTAGGCCTACCCCTCGGTCGTTTTCCAGTCGGTAAAGCGTTTATCAATCTTTTAGGAATTCGTTCACTACTAAGACTCGTCATTTTGCATGCCCACTTTAGCCGACGCGCAGCTATACACTCGATTACATTTGCCGGGTAAAGCTCACGCAATTCCGCATTGTGTAGCCGTCTAAATTCTCCTGTTGACTCATCTTTCTTCGGCCCGAATATTCTACGCAGCACTTTATTTTCAAACACCATAAGGCGTTTCTCATCCCTTACTGTAAGCGGCCATGTTTCACAACCGTAAAGAACAGTCGAAAGAATTATAGTTTTGTAAATCCTAATTTTTAAATTTCGGGATAAAAGGCGTGACCCAAGTAATTTTGCAACCGAGAAATAACAAGCATTTCCCGCCTTTAATCTAGCCTTAATTTCCTCTTCGATTACGTTTTTACTAGTTACAGTAGATCCTTAATATCTAAATTTCTTAATGGCTTCGAATATTTCCTCTTCTACTTCAATATTGCCAAAATTGTCACCGTTTCTACAACTAACCATATATTTTGTTTTTTCCGTATTTATTTCTAGCCCTACTTCTTTTCCGGCTTCCATCAATGCTTTTGTATTTAGTTCTATCGTTTCCACGTCGTCCCCAAGCAAAACCAAATCATCAGCGTAACCGAGTACGGATATATTTCCTCTCAGATTCAAACCCTTTCCGGTATTTATCACCTCCCTAATGATATATTCTAGAGCTAAATTAAATAAAACAGGAGATAGCGAATCCCCCTGTTTCAAACCAGATTCTACTTAGAATTACTACAATAGACTCGAACTTCTCAGAAAAATAACGACCGATTCTTATTTTATTGAACGTTTCGGTCATACACATTTTTACTAAGTTTACTAACTTCTTCGGAATTCCTAGTTCAGTCAGGATGTTATACAGTTTATTGCGGTCTATTGAAACATAAGCCTTTTTAAAGTCGACATACAGTTGATGAACAATACCATTGTATTCTAATTTTTTCTCTAATATTTGACGGAGGGAGAATATTTGGTCTACGGTTGATCGGTTCCGTCTGAAACCACATTGATAATCTCCGATAATTTCCTCGGCGTATTCGGTTATTCGGCTAGTCAGGATTGACGTAAATACTTTATAGCAGACGAGTGAGATCCCACGGTAGTTATTAGTGTCTGTCCGCGACCCCTTCTTGTGATTTGGTATAAGTATAGACTCTTTCCATTCTTCGGGTACTTTCTCATACTCCCAGATCTTTTTAATCAAAAATTGTATTTTTGAAATCCCAGCTTCCCCACATGATTTGATTAGTTCGCTAGGAATATTATCCGTCCCCGCTGCTTTATAGGATTTTAATTTTCCGATAGCTATTTCGACTTCCCCTATACTCGGTTCTTCTAATAACGGTTCAGCACTTTGAAATTCCAAAAGTGGTGATAGACGGGTATTTTCTGGATTCAAAATACTATCAAAGTGCTCTTTGAACTTACTATGTCTACCGGATCCGCTATGATGTTATTATTATTATCCCTAATACCAGTCGTAACTGGTCCTAGACGTTTACGTGATAAATTTATGCCTTTATACATATTTCTAACGTTATTTTGGATTCCATTATTTTCTATTTCTATTATTTTGTTTTTGAGATATTCTCTTTTTTTATTTTTAAGCAATTTAGTCGTTTCGTTCCTTATGCCTCGAAAGTAGGTCTTCGCTAAGATTATTTAAAACTTTGAGATTAGCGGCTTTTCTTTTCTCACACGAGTTTACACAGTCTTCATCGAACCATGGTTTCTTCTTATTATTTTCCCTTTTGCCCAGACACAAATTACTGACCTCTTTAATATTATCCCTAATCCCTTCCCACAATTGATCAATGTCTTCACCATTCTCGGTCGATGGTTCTAATACATCAAATCTATTCTTGAATTCAATTTCAAATTGTTTTCTAATCGCCGGAATTTTAAGTTTTTCCAGATTAAAATGTTCGGTACGAGATCCGGTTTCTAACCTTTTTTTTATTGAAAGTCTTTGCCGAACTTTAGCGACTACTAGTTCGTGATCCGACCCGCATTCCGCCCCTCGGTACGACCTAACATTAATAACACTATTTTGCCACCTATGCTGCACCAAAACGTGATCGATTTGATTTCTTGTTTGTGAATCCGGTGATGTCCAGGTATATTTGTGAATATCTTTATGTTTAAAAGTTGTACTTTTGATAATTAAATTTTTAGAAGTAGCAAAGTTAATCAATCGGATTCCGTTATCATTACTAATTTCGTGTAAAATTTCTTTTCCAATTGTCGGATAATATATTTCTTCCCTGCCCACCTTTGCGTTAGCGTCTCCTAAATCTATCTTCATGTAGTTTCGCGGTAATTTATCGAAAACCCACTCTAGTTTATCGTAAAATTCCGACTTAACTTCGTCATCGCTGTCTTCGGTCGGAGAATGTATGTTTATTAACGCGATTTTAAACCACCGCCCCTGAAATACAGCTACCGATATCCTGTCCCCGAAAAATTGAACGTCCCTCAAAGCGGATATCAACCTATTCCTAATCAGAAACCCAGTGCCTAAACAATAATTTTCGCCCCCGCCGTACCAAATAGTGTACTTACCTTCTCTTAAAGAGCCCTCCCCCGGCCAGCGTACCTCTTGCAGCGCCACGATATCTATACCGTACCTCTCAACCTCATTCGAAACCGATTTTAACCCACCCGCTATATTCAAACTTCTGACGTTCCACGTCCCTAATACTAAATCTCTTAATTTCAACTTTCGCCATGATTCCCCTAAACCAGTCCCCACCCGGAGAGCCGAACGGGGGACCAGTTTACCTCCGGATACTGAGAGTTTTACCTTAGGAGAATCCATGACTGTTTGTGGTGTTTGGGTGAACTAAAATATATGTGAGTAGGGCGTTCAAACCTACGTCACACCCTCCAGCAAGCCTGGGGGGCCGCTCTCATTGTTGGTCAGCGAGTCCTACGGACTTAGCCGGGAGGAACTTCCTAGGAATTTCCACCGACCATCCCCACATCCGCCACCCGTGGGACGCTCCCCATACGCGGTAATGAGACCCGCGCGAGGAACTTTATGACCACAAATTTTTAAAAAAATTTCTCGAAAGAGAAGGCTTTACGATAGCAGCTGTTGGTTGCTGGCGTTTGGCGCATGCGCACTTCTTCTGTAGCAGCGTCAGTCTCGTTACTTAAAAATAGGTAAAAATAAAAATTTATGACCACAAATTGTGGGGTCGTGTGGGACGTGAAACTTATACCAATTGAAACTCAGATAGTTTCTGTAATGTGTAGTGCCACAAACATCGCAGACACTTTCGGACAAAATTATTCAAACATTCCCCAATATGAAGAATAGGTGACCAAAATTGTTTACTTTAAAAAATAGTTCATTCGCTTAAATCAATGGATACAGAAATCATTTGGATGGCTGTGTATTGTATATGGAATGCACATTCAAGGTAACATAAGTAAAAATTGATAGAAATTAACAAGCGAATAATACAACCATTGGTTACTGGGCTGCAAAAAGGGCAGGGATGGAGATGACAGAAACATATAACTTTGACATGTTGTATATTCCACAAAGTTTATTCTATTTTCGTTTCAACTATATTTTCAAGGTCCAGCATTCATATAAAAACCAAGAAAAATTATTAGATCCAGAAAAAAAAAGTTGGTTTTAGGATTTTTGCACCATAATGCTTGAATCGGGACCACTGTGTAACATGTGTCTTACCTAATAATGATTTTTGGACTAATTACCTATGCGTGAGGTAATTAGTCACGAAAAAAAACCGTATTAAATACGGTTTGAAAATTTAAGTTCGCGAAAGCTAGGTAGAGCGCGCGGGGTTTCAGTCGGGGAATGGGTAGGCAAAGGGGGGGCGGAGTGTCCCACTCGCCTCGCCCCCACCACAACGCCCACACAATAAGGACTTTTTGAATATTTACTTTGCGAGAGTTAATTAGCTAGGAAAGAAAAAAAACATAGTAATTAGTTAATGAAAATTTACGTGTGCAGAGCTAACTTGCCCCCGAGGGCAACGAGTTGGCGACTGGTGGTTCCTGGTGGGGTCGGGGAAAATCCTCCCCCTCCCACCCTAATCTATAGTCTTACCTAATAAAGATTTTTGGACTAATTACCTATGCGAGAGGTAATTAGTCACGAAAAAAAAAGGATAGAAGCCGGCCAGTGCCTGGGATTCATAGGGTTTTTAATTTTTTTTTCCATAATTTTAACCCGATTAACCAAAATATTATTTGAAAAATGTATGATAGGTATTGCTCGGTCTTTCAGTGTTCAATTAGAAAATCAAAAGACGTGTCATTCCATTTATTTCCAAAAAAAAAAAGCTTCCTAAAGAGTAGATTGTAATATGTATTAAGAATAGATAAGCTTGTTTCGAAAAATATGACATATTTAGTCTTCATTTTAAAGAAAGTGACTATATTTATCCAGGTAAATATTATTTGGCGTTTTATTATTCCAAAATGCTAGTTTTATGCAAATAACATTGGGACCATAGTGCCTTAGAGTTGTTTTTCTTTTTTAATTTTCCCCATTTTTGTCTTACGTCCGTTGTGCTTAATTGTTCCAAGTTTTCAATGCGATGCCTGAAAGTTTTGACAAATCTATACAAATAAAGTTGAAATTCTGTTTGTTTGTTTGTTTATTTGTTCTTTATAGAAATCCATACCGTTTGCCCTAAATTCTCCAAATTTCGCTCAGTGGTTCTCTCAGACCAGGTCCGAACACCTGTCCATATTAAAATTGCATAACTTCAGCCGATCTTCGGCTGATATTCTTTATTCTCCAAATTTCGCTCAGTGGTTCTCTCAGACCAGGTCCGAACACCTGTCCATATTAAAATTGCATAACTTCAGCCGATCTTCAGCTGATATTCTTTATTCTCCTAATTTCGCTCAGTGGTTTTTTCAGGCCAGGTGCGAACACCTCTCCATATTAAATTTGCATAACTTCAGCCAATCTTCAGCTGATATTCTTTATTGTTAAAAAAATCATAATGATCTCACTTTACAAGGTTTTTTTTTACGAAATCGACCGTTTCTTTAGAAAAATGAAATTCCCCGTGTGAAACCGGGATATACAGCTATAATCTATGTATATAAAGATGAAATTCTGTTTGTTCTTTATAGAAATCCATACCGTTTGTCCTGAATTCTCAGTGGTTCTTTCAGACCAGGTGCGAACATCTGTCCATATTAAAATCGCACAACTTCAGCCGATCTTTGGATATATTCCTTATTGTTATAATAATCGTTTTGATCTTGCTTTGCATTGGTTTTTACAAAATCGACCGTCGATAAAAGTCTCAGTTTATAGATTTTATACATTTAAAAAATGAAACTCTCCGGGTGAAACCGGTATATGCAGCTAGTAAATACATATTATTACAAAGAAACTAAGTCATGAAAATGACAGCTGTCATAACAATGATTGTATAAATAGGTAATTTTTTTTTTTTTTTTTGCACCAAGATTTGTTATCAAATCCTATTTCGCCAAACTGTTCCTTTAGACTTTAAAAAGTAATTAATGTTTATTACTAACCGAAAAACGTAGAGTAAAGTTACAATGATGTGTTTTCATTTACCAGAACTACCAGCTTTACACGTACAATTACAAGAAAATTGCTTATTATTATTAATAAATTTGATTTCCACTTTTATTTTATGTGGCAGTCCTTTAAGATCGCTTGTTTGAAGGCACAAGGCTTGTAAAATAACTGTTTTTTTACTTTTAAATATTATTCCACATGTAATTATGTGGTTTGCATCATAGGGTAGCCTGCTCTTCAATTAATGGTCTTTTAAAATTGCAAATTATCTCTATCTCATGAACTATGATGCAAAATGCGATTGCAGTTCAGAAGATTATATAGAACAAGCGTTAGTTTTACATCACTAGTGAGGGGTTGTTGAAGTAAAGAGGCACAATAATGGATATTAGCGGGGATATAAAATAAAACTGATAGATTGCTATAAAAAAATAAGAAAAAAAAGTAAATAAAGATTTAAGCTTACAGTTATTACAGTTATAGAATGGAAAATTCTGAATATCAGAAATAATACATTTCTGTATTTGAATTCAAAAGAAAACAAATCCCTCTATATTTTAAAATAACATAAGAATTTAGAAGAGAAAAATTAGAAAATAGCACAAACAATAGAAACAAACGTATAAGTTAATGTCTCCATCTATTTCGGCCCATGGCCTCGACATCCTCCTTGTTTATTATGATGACCGGACAGCAGAGATGGGCAAATTGTATCTGCAGATACAGATATCGGATACTGTAACTGTGAAAAGTACTCATGAGAGCAGATACAGATAGTATCCGTATCCGTACGGACGGATTCCAAAGGATCCGAGTACTACTCGTATCCGCCAGCTTCGGATACAGTGACTACTCGTATCTGTCGAACGGATACCCGATTATCTGTGAGTACTTTGGTATTTAGTTATTTTTTTAAGGATACTATTTCGGATATTTCTACTTCTGTGGCTGGGATTGTTTATAATTCTATTATTATTCTAATATTCTATTAAAATTATAAAAAAATTATTAGTATTAAGCCGTCAACATTGTATCGTTACGAAATAAGGGTGCAATATCCAAAGCGTTAATTTTGACAAAAAGTAATTATTTAAACAAAAAACGATAGGAATATTCCATTGTGAAAATTATTTTCTTTTTTATCTTTTCGGATTTTAAAAATTTTAAACCACTGTGAAGATAATAGTGGCTTAGAATTGGAAAAAACTACCGATTTTAAAATTCGATGCTGGGGGGGGGGGGCATTTTATTGACTTTCCGTTTTCTTCGAGAAGAGTCTTTATGGTAACGGGGGAGCAGATTTTGAAAATAGAAACATTCTTAAAATTTGGTTGGGGAGGGCGTTACTACGATTTTTTTTATAACTTCTGATTAAGTTGTTATGAGTGTCTGTCTATTTCTATGTTTACGCGTTCGTAGATTTTGAAAAAGTATTAATGTTTTACGGATACTTCTACTTCTGAGGTTAGGAATATTTAAAATGTTGTAATTAAACTTTTTTATTATTATTAGGCTGTCAACATTTTATTTTTTCGAAATAAGGATCATATCGAAAATTTTAAAAATAATCATAATTTTAAAATTGTAATTATTTAAAATTAATAATATTCCCAAACGGATTTTTTTTTTCTATTTCTTCATAATAAAGAAGCATAATTATGTTTAGGCTGGTCTAACTTTTGAAAATAGAAATAATTTTAAAATTACTATATTGTGGGGGGGTCCACCTTTAAGAGGAAATTGTAACTTATAAAATTAATACGAATAGAATTTATATTTTTGTAAATATACACTAAATGAGGGCTCATACGGGTATGGATTTGGTGAATGGTATCAATTCTAAAATTCGATGCAGCTAGGGAGGATTTCTTCGGAATGAGCGTTTAAGTTAATGGGGGAGCAGATTTCGAAAATATTTATAATTTTAAAATTTGGTGCGGGGTTACTATGCAATTTTTTTTAACTTCTGATTATTTCGTTGTGAGGGTATAAATATAATTATAATATAATAATATTATAATATAATTTTATTATAGTACGTTTTATTATAATCAAAATATAAAGAAACACACAATAAGATTAGATATGAATTAAAACATTCCTATCTAAAATGGAGAGGCTATAAATCAAAAAGAATCAGGAACAGTTTATTTGAGATAATAAAATGCAATTCACAAACTATTTCAATTTTTTTTTTAAATAAATTAAATTTTATGGAAAAACATTTATACTATCTTACATTTTAATAATTTATTCAACTTCTTATCTTTTTAACTTAGGAAACTTTTTAACTTAAAAATGAATTAGGAATCTTTGTCATTGTCACATAGGAAATACGCATAGGCTGGTAACAACAAGAAGTAACAAAATAATGGAAACCAAATCAAACTGATGGTGTGTTAGCATGACATGGGTACTTTATAAAGATAATCATATAAAAGATAGTGAAATTAAAAATGAATATTTCAATTATAAAAATATTCCTGTTTTCATTTCTGAGTAAAGAGTATTGCAGATACTAGGGCAAAATTATGAGGGTAGAGGTAGGAGAGGTTAATTTGCCGACTTCAAAGGGTTTACTGCGGTGATACCCAGCCCTTTTGAAGTAAAAGGGTACACAACGATCAGGTGTAAAATTAAGATAAGGAATTGTTAAACTAGCAATATACAATAGATGGTACAGTATACAAATTGTTCATATCTGGACTCAATAATAAGATAAAACTGAGAGTACACACAAGCAGACCTGGGCATTATTTATATGATTCCGGTTTTTCATATTTCATAATAAAATAGTTTGTTTTTGATTTTTAATATTTTTAGAACAATATTTCTTTTTATGGCAGAATGAAAATTTGTACATTAAATCTACTCAAAGAAGTACTTATAATTAATTAAACACTTTAAACGTAAATTCTAGAAAAATCTGGCGAATCAATAAAAAATTAACTTTTAAAAGGTGACTTCAATACTACAAATAATTTGCTTAAAACATTACATTTATATATTCACATTGACTAATCAATGAGGAAGTTATTTTGGGGCAAAAAAAATACATGGACTGGACAATAAGTCCTCGTCGTCCCAAGAAATAATGCTTGGTAGTATGCTTTTTCAAAGTCCGATATAAATAATTATCATCGATAGTAATAATTATTTTTGCTAAATGTGAATGATAGGCCCCTAAAAATAATTACTTAGAGCATTTAGAAATGCTCATAAATAAAAATTAAATGGAAAAATAAGGCAAACGTTCACCTGGATCGGAACGATTTTTTAACTAATAAACGCGTTTGGCGGGTATTAGTAATAATTTTTAACCAGCCAGACGACCTAATTTCGTGTTTAGGAACCTTTTTGAATAAATTAGCACAAGAATGAATCGTATGTTTTATGGGTGAGTTTTTGTGATTCTCGCGCGCGTCTGGTAGGTACTAGTAAGAGTTTTATCGCTGCCAGAGGATTTTCCCTTTCTATAGAAATAAAAACCTAACGATTAAGCCATATTCCATCCGTATGTTTTATGGGCGAATTTTTATGAAAATTATTCAAATTAATTTTTAAGGCATTAGTAAGAATTTTATCGCTGCCAGACGGTCGGTTTCGCACTTAACTCTGTGGTTTCTAACTATGCTGAAATTTTTAGGTTTATGTTCTATGGGTGAGATTTTTTGCATCTGGGTACTATAACCATTCCTTTCATTTTGAGAACCCCTCCGTATTAGCTACTGTACCTAATCATGATAAACGACTCCTCTTAAAATCCATATCCATCTGGGAAAAAATAATACTGTAATCTATGACGTAGATAAAGAGATAATTTCATCTACTTACTCTAACATCTTCCGCATCCTCAAATCCTAGTTTTGATTTCATAGGTATCCGCAACTGTACCTCTATATTATTATATCACTTCTTTTTACATACTTTTTTCATTTTTTATATACATTGTTACCTTGTGTGTACTCTGAGTTTTATCGTATTATTGGGTCCAAATATAAACAACTTCTTTACTGTATCATCTATATTGTTAATTTTACAATTCCTTATTTATTTCTATTTTACACTTTGTCGTTGTGTAACCTTTCACTTTGAAAGCGTTTGGTTTCACCGTAATAAACCTTTTGAAGTCGGCAAACTAACACCTCCCTCCTCTCAGACAAATTTTCCCTCAGTTTGTGCATTACTGTGGACTTAACAAGGTAAATATCAGATTTTATTTTGTCATTCTAACCAGCTACTTATTCCAATATTCACGTATAATTTTAGTCATATCAACATACCATCAGTTAGATTAACTGTCCATTATTTTGTTACTTCTTGTTGTTAATATCTAAATTAATAATTACATGATTAAAATTTAATCATCATCTTCTTCATAGTCCGGGAGTCGAGGGCCGAAAAAAGTGTCAGATTGAGTAAAGTTTTTGATCAAAAAGGCTGAAAGTACTCATTTCATAGACAACAAATGTGAACGTCCGCCACTTCACATAGGTTGCCATCAAATTTTATATGCAAACTAAATCGAAATTTTCGAACTTCTTTCAATTTTTTGCTCATAACTCGAAAACAATTCATCGCAGAGAAATACATGTTCTCTTTAATTTAATAGGGCTTGAAATTTGCGTCGAATTAGTTTCTTAAAGTTAAAATGGGATAAGACTTTTCCCCAAAACCGATTAGCAATTATCATAATATTTTCCAATATTTGCCATTTTAGCGGAAAAATGAATGACGCTCATGTTCCAAAGCCTACCATTTGAAGAAGGATACTCCAAATAAAAACTTTTACCAGTAATAGTAGTAGAATATCAAATTATGTGTAGAACGAGCTCTTTAATTTTATAATTAGCCGACACCTATAGAGACAAAGCAATTAAAACGTGAACGTATTTAGTGCATAGTGGCCTAGAGTTGTTTACTTCCAACTATAAAAGGCTATTATTTCGAAAATAGAATATATATATATTTAAACTATTTAATTAGAAGATAAAAGATTCGACCACTGCCGGGAATCGAACCTAGGTCCTCCGCATATACGTTGTGGAGCTCTTACCACTGAGCTAACCGTGGGGCCGTCCCGATCGTGATCGAATCTTTCTCTTCTGTGATCCCACCCACCAGGTCTCGCCACATTGTAGCGAAGTACCGGTGGGCAGAACAATTGTCCAGACAAACGGGATCTGATTGACTTACGTCAAATATATCATGTAATGATGTTATTTATTCATGGTCGTTGGTTATACAATTAAGATATAATTTTTAAACTATTTAATTAGAAGATAAAAGATTCGACCACGGCCGGGAATCGGACCCAGGTCCTCCGCATGGGTTCGATTCCCGGCCGTGGTCGAATCTTTTATCTTCTAATTAAATAGTTTAAAAATTATATCTTAATTGTATAACCAACGACCATGAATAAATAATATATATATATATATATATATATATATATATATATATATATATATTTAAAATTTATAATATAATTAAGTATTATGATTTAATTTTATAATATAATTTTATAATATTAGTAATTATTATAATAAATATATTTTAATTTGAAGATGTTACTTTATTATAATATCAATGTTATAGTTGTAAAAGATCAAATTCTGTTTAAAACGAGCTCCTTAAATTTAAAATTGGCACACTCCTATGGAGACGAAGTAATTAAAACGTGAACATATTCAGTGCATATTGGACCTATGTGTAAAAGAACTCCGAAAATCTAACTTCTTTATAGTCCGCCCCCCCCCCCTCTCCATCCCTATTAAAATACAAAATAAATATTTTTTTCAAAAACAACGTCCCCGATAACATAATATTGGACCTCTGTGTGAAAGAACTCCGAAAATCTAACTTCTTTATAGTGCGCCCCCCCCCCCCTCTCCACCCCTATTAAAATACAAAATGAATATTTTTTTCAAAAATATCTGTCCATAACATAGTAATGGACACCCGTTTAAAAGAAATTCGAAAATGTTACCGTTTTCAATATTATAGCCCCCCCCACTCGAACTTTAAAATAAATATTAATGTTAATGGATACCTGGTCATGATATAATATGCTTAGGTAAACATGAAGAAGTGGTTGAATTTGACTTGGAAATGCTATCAAAAGCTTATAATCAATCTCTCTTACAAAACAATAGACCTTCATTTGAAAGATATCCATATATTGAAGTTTAAATTTTTGGAGAGGTAACCGCAACACATCCTTTAAAATTTTTAATAGAATTTTTTTTCAAAATCTACGACTGCATTGATATATGATCGAACATCATAAAAAAAAAAATGAGAAGTTACAGATCTCTCAAAAGTAGCAAATCCTGCTCCCCCCTACATAAACAAAAAATAAGACGCCATTATCATAAAACGAGTCCCACATTTCAAAATAATCTGTGAATTTAAAGTTGTGGAATGAGGAATACCCCCCCCCCCCCCCAACCACCACCAAGATTGAATTTAAAAATTAATACTTTTTCAAAATCTACGAACACGTAAACATAGAGACTGACACTCATAACAAATTAATCAGAAGTTATAAAAAAAAATCGTACCACCTCCCCAACCATTTTTTAAAAATGTAACTATTTTCAAAATCTGCTCCCCCATTACCATAAAGACTCTTCTCGAAGAAAACGGAAAGTTAAAAAAATCTGGTGCGTGCGCGCAACACACAACTTTCACTTACCAACTTACTTAGATTAGAAATTGACGTGTTTTGCTATATATCATTTCCCAAATTCACACATTTTTCTACATTCATATCTTATTTTTGCTAATCGTTAAAGCCGTTTTTGAGTAAATAAAAAAAACACGTGAAAATGATACAAAATTTATTAAGTAAAGTCCCCCCTGCGGTTAATCAATTTTGATGAAATTTTTACAGTCATATCTCGGGCATATAAATAGATCAAATACTCAGTTTAATCAAAATCGTTAGAGCCGTTTTTGAGAAAATCGAAAAAAACGTAAAAAGTTATTAAATAAAGTACCCCCTCCCGTTGAGCAATTTTGATGAAATTTTTGCTGTCACATCGCGGGCATATACCTACACTAAATACCCAATTTCATGATCGCACGGTTTATAGTTTTTGAGCTAGTCTGTTCACACACACACACACACACACAGACACACACACACACACACACACACACACACAGACCATTTCGCGGGACTTGGTCATTTCGACTCAGGGGACCCTAAAACGTGTATTTCCGTTGAAAACCGGAAGTCGAAATTTTTCACGATCGCAATACTTCCACTTACTATATATTTCATATATTGGTAAGTGAAAGTAAAAATGTCCTCCCCAGCATCGAATAGCTACTAACTACTAAGCCACTGTTATCATCACAGTAATTTACAATTTTAAAAATCCGAAAAGATAAAAAAAGAAAATAATTTTATATTCCTATCGTTTTTTTTTAAATTATTACTTTTTGTCAAAATTAACGCTTTGGATATTGGACCCTTATTTCGAAAAGATACAATGTTGACGGCTTAATACTAATAATTTTTTTATAATTTTAATAGAATATTAGAATAATAATAGAATTATAAACATTCCCAGCCCCAGAAGTAGAAGTATCCGAAATAGTATCCGTAAAAAAATAACTAAATACAAAGTACTCACAGATACTCGGGTATCCGTAGCTGACGGATACGAGAAGTATTAGGATACATTTGAAAATTTTGGGGGGATTCGAGTGCAGTATCCGAGTAAAAAAGTATCTAATATAACTTGTATCTTGTATCCGAAACTAGTACTTTTTTACTCGGATAGTGCCCAACTCTGCCGGACAGCCGTCGCACAGTGGTCCCGATACTCGCGTTATGGTGCTAAAAATCCCAAAAACCAACTTCTTTTTACTGGGTCTAATAATTTTTCTTAGTTTTTATATGACTGCTGGACCTTGAAAATATAGTTGAAACAGAAATAGAATAAACTTTGTGGAATATACAACATTTCAAAGTTGTAAGTTTCTGGCATCTCCATCCGCGCCCTTTTTGCAGCTCGTTAACCAATGTTTGTATCATTCGCTAGTTAATTTCTATCAATTTTAACTTATGTCACCTTGAATGTGCATTCCATATACAATATACAGCCATCCAAACAGTAGCGGATCCAGAAAATTCTTGAGGGGGGGGCGCACTTTTTTATTTTTAAAGTTTTGATGTTTCATGAAGGTCCTAATTTAAAATATTAGTGCAAAGTTACATTGTAAAGTTTTATTAAATGTTTCAATACAATCCATTTTTACTTTCACTTACCTATATATGAAATATATAGTAAGTGGAAGTATTGCGATCGTGAAAATTTTCGACTTCCGGTTTTCAACGGAAATACACGTTTTGGGGTCCCCTGAGTCAAAATAACCAAGTCCCGCGAAATGGTCTGTGTGTGTCCGTGTCCGTGTCCGTGTGTGTGTGTGTGTGTGTGTGTGTGTGTGTGTGTGTGTGTGTGTGTTTCTGTGTGTGTGTGTGTGTGTGTGTGTGTGTGTGTGTGTGTGTGTGTGTGTGTGTGTGTGTGTGTGTGTGTGTGTGTGTGTGTGTGTGTGTGTGTGTGTGTGTGTGTGTGTGTGTGTGTGTGTGTGTGTGTGTGTGTGTGTGTGTGTGTGTGTGTGTGTGTGTGTGTGTGTGTGTGTGTGTGTGTGTGTGTGTGTGTGTGTGTGTGTGTGTGTGTGTGTGTGTGTGTGTGTGTGTGTGTGTGTGTGTGTGTGTGTGTGTGTGTGTGTGTGTGTGTGTGTGTGTGTGTGTGTGTGTGTGTGTGTGTGTGTGTGTGTGTGTGTGTGTGTGTGTGTGTGTGTGTGTGTGTGTGTGTGTGTGTGTGTGTGTGTGTGTGTGTGTGTGTGTGTGTGTGTGTGTGTGTGTGTGTGTGTGTGTGTGTGTGTGTGTGTGTGTGTGTGTGTGTGTGTGTGTGTGTGTGTGTGTGTGTGTGTGTGTGTGTGTGTGTGTGTGTGTGTGTGTGTGTGTGTGTGTGTGTGTGTGTGTGTGAACAGACTAGCTCAAAAACTATAAACCGCACAGACCTGAAATTAGGTATTTAGTGTTTGTATATGTCCGCGGTGTGACAGCAAAAATTTCATCAA
Source organism: Aelia acuminata (assembly GCA_911387785.2). Taxonomy (NCBI): domain Eukaryota; kingdom Metazoa; phylum Arthropoda; class Insecta; order Hemiptera; family Pentatomidae; genus Aelia; species Aelia acuminata. Next base: position 95,967,283 of record OU426979.1, read on the forward strand.
ATTTGCTCAAAGGGAGGGGGTACTTTATTGAATAACTTTTTACGTTTTTTTCGATTTTCTCAAAAACGGCTCTAACGATTTTGATTAAACTGAGTATTTGATCTATTTATATGCCTGAAATATGACTGTAAAAATTTCATCAAAATTGATCAACCGGAGGGGGGACTTTACTTAATAAATTTTGTATCATTTTCACATGTTTTTTTTATTTACTCAAAACCGGTTTTAACGATTTTGATCAAACTTGGTATTTGATGTATTTATATGCCAAAGATGTGATAACCAGCATTTAATCACAATTGATCAACCGGAGGGGGGACTTTACTTAATAAATTTTGTATCATTTTCACGTGTTTTTTTTATTTACTCAAAAACGGTTTTAAAGATCTTGATCAAACTTGGTATTTAATGTATTTATATGCCCGAGATACGACTGTAAAAATTTCATCAAAATTGATCTACTGGAGGGGGGACTTTACTTAATAAATTTTGTATCATTTTCACGGTTTTTTTTTATTTACTCAAAAACGGCTTTAACGATTAACAAAAATAAGATATGAATGTAGAAAAATGTGTGACTTTGGGAAATCATATTTAGCAGAACACGTCAATTTCTAATCTAAGTAAGTTGGTAAGTGAAAGTTGTGTGTTGCGCGCACGCACCAGATTTTTTATTTAAGTAGTTAAAAATCTGGTGCATGCTCGCAACACACAACTTTCACTCACCAACTTACTTAGATTAGAAATTAATGCGTTTTGTTAATTGCCACTTCTCAAATGAACAGAACGGCTTTAATTCTGAACAATGGTCTGTCATTAAAGGCGTACTCCGCATGCGTGGGCTCAACGAGTTTTATGAGTTGACTGAATATTTTTCTTTTTTTCTCCTCTTTATGTTTTCTTTATTTTTATCATATCTCATATTTAGCCATTTCTTAGTTTTAGGCGTAACGAGAGACAGTTTCTCCATGTAAACAAAAACAAAGGTACTTTATAAGAAAGAAACAAACAAACAAAAAAGCCCCCCCCCTCAAAAAAAAGCCCCCTCAGAACATTTTAATAATGATAAAGCTTACCTGATATTAAAGAAAACCTAATTTTCATTAAACATGACGAATTTGATAAAAATCGTTAAAGCCGTTTTTGAGATAATCGAAAAAAAGGTAAAAATTGGAAAAAAGTCATGAAATAAAGTGCCCCCTCAGTTGGACCAATTTTGATGAAATGTTGGCTTATACATATTTGATATATACATACATCAAATACCCAGTTTCTTCAAAATCGTTAAAGCCGTTTTTGAGTAAATAAAAAATATGTACACCTGAAATCGGTACAAAATTTATTAAGTAAAGTCCCCACTCCGGTTGATCAATTTTAATGAAATTTTTACAGTCGTATCTCGGGCATACACAAACATCATACATCCAGTTTGATTAAAATCTTTAAAGCCGTTTTTGAGTAAATAAAAAAAACACGTGAAAATGATACAAAATTTATTAAGTAAAGTCCCCCTTCCGGTTGATCAATTTTGATGAAATTTTTACAGTCATATCTCGGGCATATAAATAGATCAAATACTCAGTTTAATCAAAATCGTTAGAGCCGTTTTTGAGAAAATCGAAAAAAACTTAAAAAGTTATTAAATAAAGTACCCCCTCCCTTTTAGCAATTTTGATGAAATTTTTGCTGTCACATCGCGGGCATATACCTACACTAAATACCCAATTTCAGGTTCCCACGGTTTATAGTTTTTGAGCTAGTCTGTTCACACACACACACACACACACACACACAGACCATTTCGCGGGACTTGGTTATTTCGACTCAGGGGGTCCCAAAACGTGTATTTCCGTTGGAAACCGGAAGTCGAAATTTTTCACGATCGCAATACTTCCACTTACTATATATTTCATACATAGGTAAGTGAAAGTAAAAAATAGCCCTTTTTATACAGAAATAGTAATAATTAATTGGTGTCCTCACTTTTCAGGGGGGGTGGGGGACGCGCCTCCTCTGGTTCCGCCACTGCATCCAAATGATTTCTGTATCCAGTGATTTAAGCGAATGAGCTATTTTTTTAAAGTAAACAATTTTGGTCACCTATTGTTCAGATTGGGGAACTTCTGAAAAATTTTGTCCACGAGTGTCTGGGATGGTTGTGGCACTACACGTTACAGAAACTATCTGAGTTTCGATTGAAAAGTTTCACGTCCATCACGATCCATCAACATTAGGAAAAGGGGAGATTTTAGAGATAAAGCATGAGTGTCAGCCGGCCAACTCGAAGGGTGCGCTACCTTACTTTGATATTTGTGGTCCTTATTTCTGTTGAGTTAGTTAATAAATCACTAATCACAGGAAATGAAATGTTTTGTGTTTAATTTTTATTTATAATATTAAAATTCTAAACTTATGAAATGAAATTGAATGAAATTCTATATGAGCATTTTAAAACGTGTTCTTTTTATTCCACTGTTGTTTACACTTCAAATTATTGCCAGTGGACATTCTTATTATATTCTTATGTAAATGTGCACATATGTTTTTTTAACCGACTTCGAACGAAAGAGGAGGTTACTCAATTCGATACGTATGTGACTTTTTTTTTGTGCTTTTTTTTTTCTTTTTCTATTTTTTTCTTTTTCTTTTTTTTTTTTTTTTTTTTTTTCTATGTATGTTTACCGATTACTCAGAGATGGGTGGACCAATTGGAACGAAACCTTTTGCATCTTGTAGAGTATTTTCCCAAGGTGGTCCCATTTAAACCTTTTTGGGGTTCCTAATTTATTTAAGAAGTTATCGGGAAAAAACATGAAAATAATTATTTAATTATCGCTCAAATTGTTTACTTATTGGAAAAACATATGGCATATATAACATAAGGTATGCTCCAACAAGCTATTAAAACTAATTGATAACTAATAAATCCAAATATTGTATTACTGCTGGATGAATCAAATGGAAAAACCAACCAATCAAATTCAGAATCAAAAGAGTGGGGGGAGAACATGAGCAGTCTGTCAGTTATCGATGTGTTTTACGTGCTTGTTGGAACAAACCTATACATAACCTTAACTAATTTTTCAACATTAGATTTAAATGAAGATACAAATATCAGCAGAATATAATATCGCTGTCGTTTTCTGTAGCGATATTAGCATAAATAATAGATAGATGTATATTCACCGATAGCAGTAAACCTTCTTAATTTAGATCTAATCAACGGTTGGACACCATAATCATAAGACAACAAAATTCGTGGAATTCCAAGAAAGACTGAGTATTGGTAATCGTTTTAAAGCAGAATTTAAGACTTCTTCAAGTTCCCGAAGCATCGTTTAAATTTAAAATCGTAGCTATTATTGATTTAAATTAGATTTTGATTTCTATCTTTTATTGACTATGGACATTAAAAAAGAATAATAATTCCTGGAAAAGCTCATTTTCAGTTGACTTAATAAAGGATTCAGATACCTCTGTCTTCTTCCGGATACACTCGGTTACTGTTGAATATCTTGCCGGAGGTCTTGTGCCGATCCTTTATGGGTGACACTTCTTTTATGTTACCCGGATTACTAGTATCGGTTTTTAAATTTGTTTCTACAACTATCGAGGCTTTTGCTGGTGTTTATCCATCAATAAAAACTGCAAAATAAAACTTGATAACTACCCGAAAACAACCTCATTGTATGAAAGTCCCCTCAGCAAAAATTTGGCAGTCATGGAAATGATTGTTAAAAATGATGATAAATGCTACGCCACTAGAATTGAAGCAACATTGTTTAGCAATTTATTTTCTGAATAATGTTTTACGAAGGATATAATTCATAGTAATTTGGTAATAAATTTAGTCAATAATTCATCGAAAAGAATTACGAACATAATTGACTCAATCTTTTGACTCAATCTAGAATAATAATATCCTTCGTAATAATAAATTAACCATATGTGAGTCCCAAACCTAGCGGGGCAGTCTTTTTGATATCGATAATTTTATGGTTGCCCCTTTTTTTGCAGGGATTTCTATCCAATGATGTAATCCAATGAAGTCGTGTATAATATCGCCATAGTTTTCAGAAGGATATTCAAGCAATCAAAATTTAAAAATTACTTTCAAATTTACTATAGGTCATATTAGCATCCTCATTGATTCTCCATTAACGATATCTTGTCTAAAACCGTCCAAAATCTTAATTGTTCAGTGACTTATCTACTTCATCTTGGAATGGCCGGATTTATGTACTTATGTATATTTAACTGAACACATCTCGGAACACTGATTCTCTACGTAAATGACAAGTACTGACGACATTTAGCAAAGGCAAAATATTGTCATTGTGGAAAAACATTTTATGTGTTCCTTTCCCAATTGAACATTGATCTTTAAAAAAAAAAAAAAAAAAAAATCCATTTATAATCATTAAACGTAGTGTGTTGAAAGTTGTATAATACACGCACCGCTTTCCCGCACTTTTCTGTGTGTACTCATAAAATTGAAAAGGTAAAGTGTATTTCATAATAATTTTATACAATTATTGTATAATAAAAAGACCTGGGAAAGACAAACGTGGTAGAGCGTAAAAAGATTTCGAAATTTTTAAACCAACGTTTATTTTATCAACGACTAATTACCCACGAAATTTTTATACCAACGTACGGTTTTCTACATTTGTTATCTTCTCCAACTAAAAATTGTGAAATAAAAAACATTTTATAAAAAAATATTAAACCGACTTCGAAACCTAGGAACCAGTAAAAATAAATTCACTGAAAAGTATGAAATAATTACCTTCTGATTTTTATGAATACACAGCAAAATTGAAAATGGTATAAAAAGTGGAAAAGTGCAATAATACGAATAATTTTATTTTGATTTGTACAAATACACACTAATTGTTAATAAAAATTATTAAATTTAAATATTAAATACTATGTTTAATACAACACGATCTTTTCGGAGGCGGCGCAAAATTTAAAATTTTTTACACTAGACATTATGAAAATCTTCTAAATGGATCTTCTCTTTCCAGGTATTGATTTCAATGCCTACCAAAATGGAATTGTATCAGTAACATGTTATTTCTATTTTGCGCCGCCTCCGAAAAGATTGTGTTGTATTGAACATAGTATTTAAATATTTAAATTTAATAATTTTTATTAACAATTAGTGTGTATTTGTACAAATCAAAATAAAATTATTCGTATTATTGCACTTTTCCACTTTTTATACCATTTTCAATTTTGCTGTGTATTCATAAAAATCAGAAGGTAATTATTTCATACTTTTCAGTGAATTTATTTTTACTGGTTCCTAGGTTTCGAAGTCGGTTTAATATTTTTTTATAAAATGTTTTTTATTTTCGTGTTTATTAAATTATAAACACATTTTATAAAAAATATTAAACCGACTTCGAAACCTAGGAACCAGTAAAAATAAATTCACTGAAAAGTATGAAATAATTACCTTCTGATTTTTATGATTATACACCAATTTTGAAAATGGTATAAAAAGTGGAAATCTGCAAAAAGACGAATAATTTTATGTTGATTTGTACAAACTAATTGTTAATAAAAATTATTAAATTAAAATATTAAATACTATGTTCAATACAACAAAATCTTTTCGGAGGCGGCGCAAAATAGAAATAACATGTTACTGATATAATTCCATTAGTGGGCATTGAAATCAATAGATGGGAAGAGAAGATCCATTTAGATGATTTTCATAATGTCTAGTGTTAAAAATTTTAAATTTTGCGCCGCCTCCGAAAAGATTGTGTTGTATTGAACATAGTATTTAATATTTTAATTTAATAATTTTTATTAACAATTAGTGTGAATTTGTACAAATCAACATAAAATTATTCGTCTTTTTGCAGATTTCCACTTTTTATACCTTTTTCAAAATTGGTGTATAATCATAAAAATCAGAAGGTAATTATTTCATACTTTTCAGTGAATTTATTTTTACTGGTTCCTAGGTTTCGAAGTCGGTTTAATATTTTTTATAAAATGTGTTTTATTTCACACTTTTTAGTTGGAGAAGATAACAAATGTAGAAAACCGTACGTTGGTATAAAAAAAGAATTCGAAATCTTTTTACGCTCTACCAGATTTGTCTTTCCCAGGCCTTTTTATTATACAATAATTATATAAACAGTCAACTTTTCAATTTTATGAATACACACAGAAAAGTGGGAAAGCGGTGCGTCTATTATACAACTTTCAACACACTACGTTTTATGATTATAAATGGATTTTTTTTTTTTAAGAAGATCAATGTTCCATTGGGAAGGGAACACATAAAATGTTTTTCCACAATGACAATATTTTTCCTTTGCTAAATATTGTCGTCACTACTTGTCATTTACATACATCATCAGTGTTCCGAGATGTGTTGAGTTAAATATACATAAATACATAAATCCGGCCATTCCAAGATGAAGTAGATACGTCACTGAACAGTGGAGATTTAGGCCAGTTTTAGACAAGGTATCGTTAATGGAGAATCGATGAGGATGGTAATATGACCTATAATAAATTGGAAAGTAATTTTGAAATTATGATTGCTTGAATATCCTTCTGAATACTATAGCGATATTATATTAACGGCCCCCGGTATGGACCGTTATTTAAATCGATGGTTGGAAAAGTAGATAACAACATCATTGGATAGAAGTCCCAGCAAAAAAGGGGCAGCCATAAAATTGATCGATTGCAAAAAGACTGCCCCGCTAGGATAGAAGCAACAGGGTTTGGGACTCATTTTATGGTTAATTTATTATTATGAAGGATATTATTATTCTAGGTACTAGAATACTGATTTAATTCAAAAGGTTGAGTCAATTATCTTTGTGATTCTTTTCGACGAAATTTTGACTAAATTGATTACCGAAGTATTATATATTATATCCTTCGTAATAAAACATTATTCAGAAAATAAATTGCTAAACACGGTTGCTTCAATTCTAGTGGGGTAGCATTTATGATATCAATCATTTTCATGGCTGCGAAATTTTTGCTGAGGGGACTTTCATACAATGAGGTTGTTTTCTGGGAGATATCAAGTATTATTTTGCAGTTTTTATTGATGGATGAACATCAGCAAAAGCCTCAATAGTTGCAGAAACAAAATTAAAAACCGATAATAGTAATCCAGATAACATAACAGAAGTGTCACTCATGAAGAATCGGCACAAGGTCTCCGACAAGATATTCAGCAGTGACAGAGTATATCCGGAAGAACACAGAGGTATCTGAATCCTTTGTTAAGTCAACTGAATATAAGCTTTTCCAGGAATTGTTGCATTCCTTTTTAATGTTCATAGCGTGTGAAAGGCAGAAATCAAAATCTAATTTAAATCAATAATGGCGACGATTTCAAATTTAAATGAACCTTCGGGAACTTGAAGAAGTCTTAAATTCTGCTTTAAAACGGTAATCAATACTCACTCTTTCTTGGAATTCCACGAATTTTGTGGTCTTATGATTATGGTGTCAAACTGTCGATCAGATCTAAATTAAGAAGGTTAACATTTATGCTAATATCGCTACAGAAAACGACAGCGATATTATATTCTGCTGATATATATCTTTATTTAAATCTATTGTTGAAAAAGTAGTTAAGGTTATGTATAGGTTTATTCCAACAAGCACTTAAAACACATCGATAACCAACAGACTGCTCATGTTCTCCCCCCACTCTTTTGATTCTGAATTTGATTGGTTGGTTTTCCCCTTTGATTCATCCAGCAGTAAAACAATATTGAGATTTGTTAGTTATCAATTAGTCTTAATAGCTTGTTGGATCATACCTTATGTTACATATGTCATATGTTTTTCTAATTAGTAAACATTTTGAGCGATAATTAAATAATTATTTTCATGTTTTATCCCGATAACTTCTTAAATAAATTGAGAACCCAAAAAAGGTTTCAATGGGACCACCTTGGGAAAATGCTCTACAAGATCCATTTCGTTCCAATTGGTCCATCCATCTCTGAGTAATCGGTGAACATATAAAAAAAAAGTCACATACGTATTGAATAGATTAACCTCCTCTTTCGTTCGAAGTATGTTAAAAAAGTGGGATGAAAATTTCTTCATTACTAAAAAAATTGAAAACTAGTAATAACATTTCATAAATCTAGCATTTTATGATAGAAAATAGTTGCAGATGTTTTCCTAATTGGACTAGGACTATGAGATTGGTGTCTTTTAACAGCGCATTCCATGCCATTTCATATGATATACAGCAATGTATAGGTTGGTACTAAAGAAATTTTCTTAAAACCTAGTTTAAAATTTTAATTTCACTTTTCTCAAAAAGGGCATCTTTTAAAAATTTTATAATAGGTAAAAATAGGTATTAGTGTATCTATTCATTACAACAAAATATAAAAGTGGGATGAAAATTTCTTTATTGCTAAAAAATTACCAAGTAGTAATAAAATTTCATAAATCTAGCATTTTATGATTGAAAACAGCTGCAGATGTTTTCCAAATTTGACTAGGACTATGAAATTGTCTTTTAACAGCGCATTCCATGCCATTTGGTGTGATATATAACATTGTATAGGTATAGGCAGTATGACCTACTTTATATATATATATATATATATATATATATATATATATACATAAAATTTTTAAAAAATGGATAGGCGGGCGCAAGCGACGGTGCTGCTTCTTTGCTTACCTGGGATTCATTGGGTTTTTTGGCGTTTTTAATTTATTTTTCCAAAAATAGTATTTGAAAAATGTCAAATAGGTATTGCTCGGTCCCTCAGTGTTCAAATAGAAAATCAAAAGACGTGGCATTCCATTTATTTCCAAAAAATAAAAAGCTTCTTAAAGGATGGATTGTAAAATTAAAAAAAGATAAGCCTGTTTCGAAACATATGACGATATGTAGTCTTCATTTTAAAGAAAGTGACTATATTTATTCAGGTAAATATTAGTATTTGACATTTTATTATTCCAAAATGTTAGTTTTATGCAAATAACATTGGGACCATAGTATCGCATTTGTTTTTCTTTTTTAATTTTCCCCATTTTTGTCTTACATCCGTTGTGCTTAATTGTTACAAGTTTTCAATGAGAAGCCTGAAATTTTTGACAAATAAATAAATAATATGACAAAGAATCAAAGCTGTCATAACAATGATTGTATGAATTGGTAATTAATGTTATTACTAACCGAAAAATGTAAAGTTACAATGGTGTGTTTGCATTTACCAGAACTACCAGCTTTACACGTACAATGACAAGAAAATTGCTTATTATAATTAATAAATTTGATTTCTACTTTTATTTGATGGGACAGTCCTTTAAGATTGCTAGTTTGAAGGCACAAGGCTTGTAAAATAACTGTGTTTTACTTCTAGATATCATTCCACATGTAATTATGTGGTTTGCATTAAGGATAGCCTGCCCTTCAATTAATGGTCTTTTAAAATTACCAATTATCTCTATCACATCAACTATGTTCATCCCCGTTCTTTCCGACATTTTGCAAAACTACTAGCGCACCCTATAGTCGATTGCGCCCGCCTATCTTCTCTTCCCATCTATTTATTTCAATGCCTACTAATGGTATTGTATCGGTAACATGTCATTTATATTTGCGCCACCTCCGAAAAGATTGTGTTGTATTGAACATAGTATTTAATATTTTAATTTCGCAATTTTTAATAACAATTAGTTTGTATTTGTACAAATAAAAATAAAATTACTCGTCGTAATGCATTATTCTGCTTTTTATACCATTTTCAATTTTGCTGTGTATTCATAAAAATCAGAAGGTAATTATTTCATAGGTTTCTGTGCATTTATTTTTACTGGTTCCTAGGTTTCGAAGTCGGTTTCATTTTTTTTTTATAAAATGTTTTTTTTATAATAATGGATTGTAAAATCATAAAAGGTAATAAATTAAGCCTAGAAAATGTCATGCCCTATCTAAATGGTATAAAAATGGAAAAATGCAATAAGACGAATAATTTTATTTTGATTTGTACAAATACACACTAATTGTTAATAAAAATTACTAAATTAAAATATTAAATGCTATGTTCAATACAACACAATCTTTTCGGAGGCGGCGCAAAATAGAAATGACATGTTAAGTCATGATGTCATGAGAAGATTTTCATAATGTCTAGTGTTTTAAATTTTGCGCCCCCTTCGAAAAGATTGTGTTATATTGAACATAGCATTTAATATTTTAATTAATTAATTTTTATTAACAATTAGTGTGTATTTATAGAAATCAAAATAAAATTATACGTCTTATTGCATTTTTCCATTTTTATACCATTTTCAATTTTGCTGTGTACTCATAAAAATCGGAAGGTAATTATTTCATACTTTTCAGTGAATTTAGTTTTACTGGTTTCTAGGTTTCGAAGTCGGTTTATTTTTTTTTATAAAATGTTTTTTTAATATTTTGCTGTATGAATAGATATGATACCATCTATTTTTCATGTGCCCAATTTTTGAAAAAATTGAAATTAAAATTTTACATTTAGTTTTAAGAAAATTTCTTTAGTACCAACCTATACATTTTAATCATGATTTTTTCTACTTCTGGACCAATTTTTGAGGGCTTTAGGGACCAATACTTCAAAAACGGGTAGACATATTTCAGTAATATTTCACAATTGTTCTAGTAGATACAAGTAGTACACATATACTAAATTTCAAGAAAATCTGAAATGGTGAGGCTCAAGCCTGTGTTGAATTGACGTGGAATTGCCCAATATTGAGATTTGTTAGTTATCAATTAGTTTTAATAGCTTGTTGGAGCATAACTTATGTTATATATGCCATATGTTTTTCCAATAAGTAAACATTTTGAGCGATAATTAAATAATTATTTTCATGTTTTTTCCCGATAACTTCTTAAATAAATTAAGAACCCAAAAAAGGTTTTAATGGGACCACCTTGGGAAAATACTCTACAAGATGCAAAAGGTTTCGTTTCAATTGGTCCATCCATCTCTGAGTAATCGGTATACATAGTGTAGGAGCGCGGGCCGGAGATAGCCGAGCGTGTTCGAGCGCGGCCCGCTTTAACACGCTCGAGTCGAACGGTGGCGGTTCGAATCCGCCCTGGGATAGTTGACTTTTATTTCGTGGAGGCCCCACGGAATAAATCTCAACCTACCCACCATGGTTAGGATAGGTTGGTTACACCTGTAGAGTAACCCCCCGTATGCCACACATGGCCAGGTAGGGGTACCGACAAAAAAAAAAAAAAAAATAGTGTAGGAGCGCGACCAGTTGTTGCACGCTCGAGCCGAACGGCGCACAGTGGTTGAAAGGCGGAAAAAACCCATTTTTTGAAGGTATTGGAATATTCTTTTTCTTTTCATTATTAATTAATAGAATAGTTACCTGACACATTCCATCAATTTATTCGCAGATATTCTGATTTTTAAACTTGTTAGGACCCTTTGAAAATCGATCATTGAAAAAGTTTATTTTTCAACGGAAAATTTATAGCACTATAATAATTTTTACAACTCCCATTTTTGTTTCTTAGAGCGATTTTCCTTCATAATCATGAAAAGCGATCTCACATATTACACTAGCATAAAAATGATGCTATTTGGTTTATGTTTTAACCCTGAAATAAAATCCCGAATAAATGCAATAAAATTAAGACAAAAATTTTGTTTGATAAACCATATTTTTCAAGCGCAGCCGAGCGCAGTTTTAAAATCCATTTTTTTAAGAAGAAGATACATTCAAGGAAATATTAAAACATATTCTAGCTGCGTCCACCTGCGTCTGTACATGTGGGATTTTTTTAATCATTGAAATACCTAAGCTATTTCGTGCAGTTTATTCGCTATGGAGCTTGTGCTTCGAATTAGGATATTACTAATCGTATAGTAAAACATCATGCCTTACCTAATCATTTATAAAGTCAGTCTGAATCGTTGTTAGGTCAATAATAAATCAACTTTTTCACCTACCGTGATTTTAGAATGAATGTGGAAATTATTAATAATAAGTTTATTAACATGACCTCCGATAACTTAAAGGCTTCGGCACTTTTCATTTTTAAGCATCCATTTGTTTTTAGAAGATTGGTATTAAGAAAAAGGTTCAGCTATTATTTAGCCTGAATAAGGGAACTAAATGTTCACAGATAAAGTTGCAGTTATTAAACCTACATTGAACAGTCAATCCCACCATCTCCTATCAAAATTACATTAAAGTCGAATGATCCCAATCTTATATTTTAATATGATATACATTTAATAGTTAAGAATTAAAACATAACGACAAAAATAATTGATAGTTTCCATGTATGATTTTTTTTTTTTTTTTTACCTTCCTTGGGTGTTTTCATGAAATAAAATTACATTGCAAGTACTATCAAAGATATTACTAGCATAAAACAGCAAAAGTGTTTAAACTAGGCGATTTCGAGTCGAAAATTGATGTATATTTTTTTTTCTATTTTCCTTACACTGCCAGTTAATCCGAATAGTCACTTAAGCGGGGCTCGAACCTATACATTTTATAGGAAATTCAATCGTGGTTGTGATAATATCAACTTTATTTTTTTGCGGCTCACAGATCGGGTTTGACAAGATTTTTTCCGAAAATAGTCGATTTTCAACCACTGTGCGGCGGCGGTTCGAATCCGCCCTGGGAGGGTTTACTTTTATTTCGTGGAGGCCCCACGGAATAAATCTCGACCCTCCCACCATGGTTAGAATAGGTTGGTTACACCTGTAGAGTAATCCCCCGTATGCCACACATGGCCAGGTAGGGGTACCGAACAAAAAAAAAAAAAAAAAAAAAAAAAAAAATAGAAAAAGAAAAAAATAGAAAAAGAAAAAAAAAAAGCACAAAAAAAAAGGCACATACGTACCGAATTGAGTAACCTCCTGTTTCGTTCGAAGTCGGTTAAACAAGATAAAATAGAATCTGAGTGGATACTAAGACTAAAGGTAAAAATAAGGTGAGAGGTAGAGGTAGGGGGTTAGTTTGCCGACTTCAAAGGTTTACGACGGGTAAATCCGACGCTTTTGAAGTGAAAGGCACATGACAACTAAGTGAACAAAAATTATTAAAAACTAACAAAATAGACGGTACTGTATACTTAATAGTTATGTCTGGACTCAATAACATAAAAATGAGATAATACATAATGTAACAATGCATAAAAAATATGGAAAATATACAGAAAGAAGTTATACAATACAAAAAGATAATAATGGTACAAGAGGTATAGAGATAATTGCAGGTACCTATGAAATCAAAACTAGGATTTGTGGATGCGGAAGATGTTAGAATAAGTGGATGAAATTATCTCTTTATCTGTTTTATGACTTACAGGGTTATTTTTTTCCAGATGGATGAAAATGGATTCTGAGAGGAGTCGTTTATCGTGGTTAGGTACAGTAGCTAATTGGAGGGGTTCTCAAAGTCGAAGGAATGGTTGTGGGTAATGGAATGTTCTGCTAATATAGACGTAGACGAATTACGCGTGGAAATACTGTATTTATGTTGTTAAATTCGTTTTTTAAATAATTTTTGGTTTCACCGATATAGCAACTGTTGCAATTAAGCGTGGAGCACTGGATACGATAAACTACATTACACTTGTCTAGGAGTGGTACTGGGTCTTAGAGTTTGGTATACAGATTTTTTAATACTAGGCGTATGTGTGTGGGAAACTCGATGAGAAGGATTTTTTAATTTTGTTTGAGAGAATGTGGATAGATCTGTATTTGAAAGTAGAGATCGGAGGTTGTGAAGAGTCGTTAGAGAAATTTTGGGTTTTAGCATTGTTATTGATCAGTGTTTTTATTAAGTGCTCGGGAAAATCATTAGATTTTAAGATTTTTTCCCGGCGAATTTTGTTATGACAATGAAATTGTGGATCGGACAAGCGAGGTCTGGCTACGATGGATAAGGTTTTTTGCGACCTTGATTTTTTGGTGATGTGGATGTTGGTAAAAATAGTTTAGGAGTCGGCCAGAATAAGTGGGTTTGGTGTACCAATTAGTGGATATGGAATTGTCCGGGTTTCTGGTAATGGAAATATCTAGGAATGGAAGGGTACAATTGGTTTCCAATTCAATAGTGAAACGAAGACGTGGATGGTAGGAGTTAAAGGCGGCAAGAATATCAGTAATCAAGTTTGGATTGAGAATCAATAGAAGGTTGTCTACATATTTTTTAATGAGCTAGACAGCTACCCATTGCAAGGTCAGAAGTTTGGAGAAAATATTTATTTTGAAAACAAAAATGTCCAGAATTACAGCATAAAGTCAATGTAGGCAGATTTATTGAGTTTAATATGGGATTCTAACAAGTTCCATTTTTCTTCAACGATTTGGAGGGCACGATCCGTCGGGATGTTAGTGAAAAGACTCTCGGCGTCGTAAGAGGCTAAGATAAAATTATCGGGAATTTTGATGGTTTTTAATTGTTCTAAGAGATGGAAGGAATTTTTTACGTCGTATGGATTGTTATGGCTAAGGGATTGTAATGGAGGGAGAAGGAATTTGCTGAGCTTAGTGGAGGGAGAATTGATATTTGAAATGATGGGACGGATGGGATTACCGGGTTTACTGAAATTTGGTAGACCGTAACAACGGGGAGCAGTAGAATTATAGGAGATAAGGTATCTGTAGGTAGGGGTATTTATTTGTTTTGTATCAAGGAGATGTTTGAGGTGTTGGTTGAATTTTGTAGTGAAAGAAGGTGTGGGATCACGTTTAGTGGGGCGATAAGTGTTCGTGTCAGAGAGAAGTGTTAATTTTATCATTGTAATCTGCGCGGTTCATGATGACAGTTTTGTTTCCTTTATCCGCACGGGTTACAATAATTTGGTTATGAGTATTTAGGAATGAACGGGGGTACTTGCATTATGCTGTAATTCTGAATATTTTTGTTTTCAAAATGAATATTTTCTCCAAACTTCTGGCCTTGCAATGGGTAGCTGTCTAGCTCCCGACCTCTCCGGTATTGTCCTCAACAACCTCCTTGATTCTGTGTTACCTAAATTCCCTTTGAAGTCTCTACCACTACCTCTCACCTTATTTTTACCTTTAGTCTTAGTATCCACCTGGACTCAGTAGGTAAATATCAGATTCTATTTTATCTTGTTAACCAGCCACTTATTTTAATATTCATGTATACACCATCTTTTATATTATTATCAGTTTTGTAATGTATCCATTTATTGTCACCCTTTAGCATAGATACTCATATATTTGTTTTCTTTTAGCCCTGATGAAGATCCACAAGTTGGATCGAAACGTTGTCTTACCACAATAAAATCATTGTAAACGGAAAATCCTATCATTTAACCTGTATACTTAAATGTGGAAAAATGTGTGAAGTTGAGGATTGGCGTTTACATATTATCGAAACACGTCGATTTATAATCTAAGTAAGTTCGTAAGTGAAAGTTGTGTGTTGCGCGCATCACACCAAATTTTTTGAGATTTGAATTTGAATGTTAGTTTGTAGTATTATTTTGTCAAGTTAAATAAATAATCATTATTTATACATTGTGTTTAATCGCTAAACAATAAAACCCCATAGTGGTGACCCCGATTAAAAATATCTTCAGAAGAAAGAATTTCTGAATTGAAAAATCAACTCAAACTTCTTCGTTCTCAACTGCCTGCACAACTAGACTCGCAAGTGGCTCACGTAAGTGTCAAATTACAACCTTTTTGGTCTAACGAACCCGTTTTATGGTTTCGGCAAATCGAGGCACAATTTGAGTTAGCAAACATAACCCGCGAAAGTACAAAATACAATTACCTCTTATCAGCTATTGACTCCTCCGTGCTGTCCACGATTAGCGATATTTTGCATGCAACCGAACCCCCTACTTATGATCAGATGAAAAAGGCAATAATTAAACGCTGTGGTGAGACTTCGGAAAAAAAGATAAACAAATTATTAAAAGGTTTAGAATTAGGTAACAGGCGCCCTTCTGAATTACTCCGAGAGATGAAGTCATTAGCAGGAACCTCTCTATCCGATTATATTATCAAACAATTGTGGATTCAGCGTTTGCCTATCGCAATCCAGGCCATATTGCAAGTTAGCTCAGATAAAATGAAAAAAATAGGAGAAATGGCTGATAAAACAGCACTATTGACCCTGCCTACATGTAGCTCCCAAGAAAACGATGCATTGCCGACTACTAGGGTTAATCCGTCCCACATTGACGAGCTAAGAAGTGAGGTAGCTCACTCTCGAAAAATTTTGATCAACTTCAAACCCGATGACGAAGCAGAAGCAAATCTACTTCCAGGGGACCGGCTTTTAGGAACCGATCTTCCTCCAACGACAGCGAAGACCCTGATCTCTGCTGGTATCATAATACTTATGGCCCCAGAGCTAGGCAATGTCGCTCTCCTTGTAATTATGCATCTTCAAAAAACGTTTGAATTGGCAAGCAGGTGTGGCAACCTGTTCTTGCCATAATTACTCATGTCGCCTATTTATAATTAATAAGATTAATAAATTAACTTTCTTATCAGATACCGGATACGATATTTCCCTCATTCTCCCAAGACTCTCTGATAGAAAGGACTTATCTCGCTGTTTGTGCGCTGCGAACAACTCGAAAATATCAGCGTATGGAGACCGGACCCTAACATTAGATTTGTGCTTGAACCGTAACTTCACATATACTTTCACTATAGCTGATGTCCAAACACCAATCATCGGATCAGATTTCTTAAGCCACTTCGGCTTACTATTGGATATTTCATCAAAGCGCCTTCTTGACAGACGAACACTCAAGTCTTCGAGTGCCCACAGTCTTGACAAGTTAGTACTGGACCATTTATCAGTCAGTACGGTCGATCCGAACGCTTGGGAACCTTTTACATGATTATAAAGAACTTTATCATCCCACAACTGTTCATCCCGTTGTCAGGCATTCCATACCATCACAACAGAAGGTCAACCAGTTTTTTCTAGACCTCGGCGTTTAGCACCTGAGAAGTTGCAAACAGCAAAGGCGGTTTTTCGTTCCATGGAAGAAATGGGGTTATGTATACCGTCCAGCAGCCCGTGGTCGAGTCCTATTCACCTGGTGCGCAAAGCGAATGGTGAGTGGCATCCTTGTGGTGATTATTGACGTCTAAACGCGATCACGGTTCCTGACAGGTACTGCATACCGAACATTCAAGACTTCACAAATTTTTTACAAGAAAAAAGATATACATAAAACTCGATCTTACAAGGGCTTATCAGCAAATACCCGTACACCCGGACGACATCAAGAAGACCGCAGTATGCACTCCATTTGGGAATTACGAGTTTCCTTTTATGCCCTACGGATTGCGCAATGCAGCTCAAACCTGTCAAAGGTTCATTAACGAGGTCTTGTCCACAGCTGATAATTGCTACGCCTATATTGACGACATTCTAGTTGCATCTGATAATATAGAAAAACAATTCGCTGACTTAAGGTCAGGCCACAATTGTCCGCACCGCAGCACGGATCTGATTCATTTACGAAGGATAGATAGTAACGGTTCACACACGCTGATGCGGATGCGGTGCGGACATGTGTGGCCTGACCTTTACACAGCTAATAAAGATACAGTCAGTGCAGAAAGTATTCGAACAGTCTGTTTAATATGTAAATTTAATCGTTTGTATAGGTTATGTTCAGAATATTTTTAATTTAACTTACATATTACCTTTAGTTATGCCTAAAGGCCAGGCCACACCGCATCCGCATCCGCGTGTGTGAACGGTTACTATCTATCCATCGTAAATGAATCAGATCCGAGCTGCGGTGCGGATGTGTGGCCTGGCCTTTACGGGGAGTCCTAGAACGTTTAAAAAGCTACGGAGTTATCATAAATTTCTCCAAATGCGTTTTGCCACAGATTCGATCGACTTCCTCGGTTACATCGTTTCGGAGCATCAAACCGTTTAAGGACAAAGTAGAGGCCATAATCAACTTCCCACGGCCGACTATTGTGAAACAGTTGAAGAGATTCTTAGGAATGGAAAATTTTTATAGGCGTATGTTGCGACATGCAGCTAAAATCGAAGCTCCCTTACATTCCCTAAGCAATATGAAACAGACAGCTACTATCGAGTGGACTCCAACACTAGGTCCTTCGAAGGCAGCCTTCGAAAAAACGAAACAACTATTAGCCAACGCGGCTACATTGGCTCACCCACAATCGAACATGCCTTTAATTGTTTGGTCCGACGCGTCCGATCACGCCATTGGAAGAGTCATCCACCAACAAGACGTCAATGGCCTACGACCGCTTGGATTTTTTTCAACCACCGGAAACCAAATATTCAGCCTACGACAGGGAACTTGCATTATACAGTACAATAAAATATTTCAGTTATCTTTAAGATGGCCAACAGTTCACAAGCCTCTAGTTTACGCATTCACACAAACCCGAGACAAAGCGACACCTATACAGGCGAGACAGCTTTCGTATATCTCACAATTTACCCCTGATATCCGCCACGTAAAAGGGGGGACGTTGTTTCCTCCAACAACGTCACTGCGGACGTTCTGTCTAGAATAGAGGCCGTACGACACCCGGTACCTCTAAGAAACTTCAGTTGCATTCAATATCATTTGACGGAGCACATCATATATACTGTGACAATTACAAAGTATTAAACCGGCCATCCTGCTGAATTCCGTAAGCAAATTAGCGAATACTTCCACTCCCTTTCTCACACTGGGGGACGTGGAACGGTGGCTCTACTGCAAACAAGATTTATCTGGCCCCATGTGAATAAGTTCGTAAAAAAAATTGTGAGGAACTGCATCCCGTGCCAGACAGCCAAAATTCAAAAACACGAGAAGGCACCCCTGGCCACATTCCGAGCACCAGATAGTCGCTTTGCAATGGTGCACATAGATATTGTTGAACCACTCCCTTTGTCTCACGAATGCCGCTACCTTCTCACTTGTGTGGATAGATTAACCAGATGGTAAGAAGCAGTACCAATGGTTGACCAAACATCAGAGACTACGGCACGCTTTTTTTTAGTTTTTAGTTTTTCGAATGTTGGGTCAGCCGTTTCGGGGTCCCTGTTCAGATTACCACGGACCAAGGCAAGAATTTTGAGAGCAACCTGTTTCAGTACATCAATAATTTAATAGGAGCTCGCATCCAGCATACAACAGCTTACCATCCGCAGGCGAATGGCATGGTTGAGCGATGGCACCGCTCTCTCAAGGCCTCCCTCATGTGTCGTTTGAAGCACGCTCGTGAGCGATGGACCGAAGAGCTCCCTTTTGTTATGTTAGGTCTTCGCTCAGCTTTGAAAACCGACTTAGGAGTTTCAGAAGCCAAACTGGTATATGGCACCCGTTTAAGGTTACCAGGAAAATTGTTCCTACAACCGGAGACATCAATTACTCCTTCCAATTATGCAGAGAGGCTAGCCTCACAGCTACGAGCACTTGAACCACCACCGGCGGCATGGCACAGCAAGCAACCAATCTTTTCACACCCAGCACTATCTTCATGTTCTCATGTCTTTCTAAGGAATGATTCGGTAAAACCACCACTGATACCGCCATATAAAGGGCCTTATAGAGTATTGGCCCGCTCAGACAAAACGTTCACTATACTTCAGGACGGAAGAGAAAAAACTGTCACACGGGACAGGCTTAAGCCAACTTTCCTAGACACAAACCAACTTTCGGAGGGAAATGTTTGTCCGCCAATGCCAGTCAGTGGAGCAAGAAAACGGAGCGAAATTCCTTCAACATCAGCGTCCAACCAAGAGGACACATCAACGTCAACAATGCCGAACTTTCTCAAGAACTTGCTGCCAGCAAAAACTGTAAACTCTTTGCGGAACCGCTAGTCATGGCGACGCCAGTGGAGAATAGGCGTACTACCAGGCTTGGTCAGGTGCTTAACGTTCCTCGACGCTTCAGGTTGATCTCTGATGGAAGGGGAGTGATGTGGGGGGGGGGGGACCCTCTCCACATACTCAATACATCGCAAAGTTAGCAACACTGTGTAAAGAGATAGAGTGAAGGTTGTGATATAGACATTGTTATCAAAGTAATTTTTTGAGATTTGAATTTGAATGTTAGTTTGTAGTATTATTTTGTCAAGTTAAATAAATAATCATTACTTATACAGTGTGTTTAATCGCTGAACAATAAAACACCATAAGTTATATAATAAAAAGAACAATTATGAATAAAAAAGAGGCGCTTCAGAAGAGAGGCCTTAGAATCGCCCACGACAGGACTCAAGAGGAAAGAGAAGAAGGGAAACGCATTTTTAGCTGAATTTCAAAACAAAGGGGATAGACAAAAATGTTAGCTACAAAAGAGGACTTTTTAAATTCAGAGGAATTTACGGTAAAGGTACTAAAGAGCGGCTGATGAGCGTGGCCTGTTTTGAGAGGTTATGTGACCGTGATGTTATCGAACTCCCATCGCCTTTTTTTCAGTTAAAAAGTGCCTTGATTGGCTTTAATAGATTCTAGCTTTCGACTACCGCTCGCTCTTCAGAGATAAATAAACCCCAGAAGGGTCCTTTTCAGTGGAGATGGGATCTTACTTTGAAGGGCACCTTAGTGATCGGCGCACAGCGGTCCAAAAAAGCTAAAAATTGGAAAAACCTAATATCTATTAAGCCCCGTCCAAACTTGGAGACTTGTCTCCGGAAACATTGTCGGCCGACTGTCTCTCCGGTGTTTTCTATTGTATCCGGCGATGTCTTCAGCTAGTCTGCTGACTGTATGCCGACTGTCCGCCAACAGTCGGCCGACAAATATGTGAGTTTCTGGAGACAAAAAACGCTGTTTCCTGTTTCCCAAATGAAGGGGAAACACGGAGACAGGTACAAGTGTTTTCATTCAGTTCACAGCCAGGATTCACATCGTGCGCATCACTGTTTAGTGGATTTGCACTATTGTTTAGTTTTTAGTGGATTTGTAGTGCGTTTTTATTAGTTAAAATGACTACGTGGAATCAAGAGGCGACAATGAAACTAATCGAGGAATTTCATTCCCGTCCATTGTTGTGGGATGTTACTAGTATAGAGTACAAAAATCGTAACAAAAAACGTGACGCGTTACAGGAATTAGCTGACTGTTTCAAAGTCAGTTTGAATGAAGTTGAAAAGAAAGTGAAAAACTTAAAAACACAGTTTAGACGTGAACATAAAGCCTTATGCGCCAAGAAAAAAAGTGGCAGTTCACCTAAAAAACCATCATGGTTTGGGTATGAATCGTTGTTATTCCTGTTGAGCAGCACAGAGTCGCGTGGAAGTAGGAGTACCATCATAGAAGAAGATGATCAAGAGGTAATTATCACACTATCATTTTTAACTGTTATAATATGTACAGGGTGGTGCTAATCAATTTACATAGATGCATCTGTATTTTGCTAGTTAAACAGTATTCAAAATATATATATATTCGATACTTTAACAACTATTATAAACTATTCTTTCACGCATAAAATATATCCCAGTAGGCCTACACTTAAAATAGAAAATTTTTTAAAATTTTAAAACGATTGGTTATCTATGTAATATAGGAAAAATGTACTTGTTTTTTTAAAATAGTTAGCAGAAACTGAAAGAAACTGGAAACAAATGTGAGTTGGGGGCTTACTTGAGAAAAAAGGCCGTTCTGAGAATGACAATGCTTCTCAGAACGAGCTGTGTTCAGGTTAAACGCTTCATATGAATCGGCTTCGATATGTAGAGGTTTCCCTACAAAAACTTCGTTTTGTAGAGGTGCGGTGTCTTGGAAAATTCGCTATATCAAGGTCTTTTAAACCAATCCTTCGATATGTAAGGTAAAAATAACATAGGAAAGATAGGGTAGATTCAAGGGGAATAGAAAAATACAATAAAAACAAAAATACAAATTCGAGTCGTTAAGTTTATTTATGATAACATGTATTTTATGAAATTGTATAACTGTAAATGAATATCACTGAAAAGTTTGAGGCAATTTTAAGAAAAGTCTCTTTGCCAGGGAACTAGGCCTTCGGGTGAGTTGAAAAAGTCTATAAACTCTTCTCTGATTTTGGCAGCTGACGTTAATGGTTTGCGTGCCACTACTTGCAAACCCAACATTTCGTTGTTTACTTCTGTTCGCCATGACCCTCGAACAATAGTTCGTCCTTCAATATCTTCAGTGTCAAAGGTACCCATCGGTGTATAGTTGTTTCTGGATGTTTTATCTCTCCGTAGAAAGTTATGTAAATAAACGCAGGCTAATGTAACAGCCTCTACTTTATTAGGGTCTAATGCTATCGTTGTAAGAAAAACTCTGAATTTTGCTGCCATGATTCCGAAAACGTTTTCAACAATTCTGCGAGCTCGGCTTACTCTGTAATTATATATCCTTTCGGGAGTTAAAGAAGCCAAGTGTCCTGGATACGGTTTCATTATATTATTTGAAAGGGCAAAAGCATCGTCAGCAACTATTACATATGGTACCGGATTGCGACCAGCAGCCAGTGCTCTTGGTTTGGGGAGATTGAGGTTGTCGCTTTCAAGCTTTTCACACAAAGATGTAAATCGAAACGCACCACCATCCGAAATGCGACCTTGACAGCCAACATCAGCGAAAATAAAGTTATAATCGAAATCGACCACGGCTAGTAAAACAATACTGAATGTTCCTTTGTAGTTATAAAACATACTGCCGCTGTCAGGAGGTGCCACTATCTGGATGTGCTTGCCGTCCATTGCACCGATACAGTTTGGAAAATTCCACCTTCTATCAAAACCGTTAGAAGTAGCAGTCCATTCTTCTGACGTTGAGGGCATCTGAAAGTACACAACATCTTTAGCCAATATTTCCTTGTTTAACAACTTAAATTTTTTTTAGAGGCCACACATCGTAAGATTAAATAAAAACTCTTTTTACGTGAAATATTTCGGTTATTAATTCAACAACCATTTTCAATCACAAAATTGTTGCAAATCTGAAGCGACTTAGTTGTCTAATAGATGTCTATAAAAAAATATATATGCTTATAAATGTATATAAGTGTAGTAGAAATTTTATATTGTATAGAAATAGGTATGAATGTAGAAGTGTAAAAGTATTTTAAAGTGCTAAATAATTTGGATGTGTGGCCTGTAAAAAAAATAAAAAAAGGAATGACTCCATCGTACAAAGTTAATATAAAAAAAATATAACTTAAATTAACTTGATCTCAATTTGACAAAAATCCATTAGTAACAAGTCAGGATAACCATACTTTTTGTTTTCAGGTAAGTGACTTTCAAGATGATGATGATTTGACTCAGCTGGACGACAGTGTATCACCGTCACCATCGACAATGATTCCGACTTGTACTACTTCTACAACATCTACATCGGTTGCTCCAAGTACTTCTCCAATATTTCGCATCCCCCCTCCAAAAGACGACAGGAACAGGCAGAAGAAGCGTATAAAATTATTACGAACATGAAGGATGGTATTAAGCGTGATGAATTTTCAGTGTTTGGTGAGCTGGTAGCCAGTAAATTAAGGAAATGCGTACAAACCCCCGGAGCTTAGCTATTGCTCAGCATAAAATTAACGAAATTCTTTTCAATTTAGAAATGGAGCAATTTTCAACCCCATACACAACAAATATTCAGTCCAACGCTGATCTTCTCGTTCATACACGTGGAGGAGGATTTGTTGCGAATCAATTACACTGTTATTCGCCAAATACATCGGCATCAGCCAGCCCGTCTCTTATTGGTGAAAATGCTCCAAACTATCCACAGCAAAATATTAACGGTTATTCAAATTCTTCATCATCATCATCTCCTTGCCAACAACCTTCTATTCAAAACATCCCACGTCAAGGATTCCCAGATGCCACCACTTACCCTCAAAATTCCCAACAACTTTTCGACATCAATCAGACAGGAACTCTTGGTCAAAGCCTGACCTATGCCACCTCTCCCCAAGATGTAAATGAGCAGTTCGGTCACAATCGAAGAGAAAACAATTGAAATATTTTTTCTGTAAAGTGTTATTTGGTGATTTTTTTTACACTTGTAAAGAACATAACACAAAAATTTTGTTATTCTCATTATATTAATAAATTTGTCAAAGTCAGTAGTAAGTATTTTTACCCCTTTACCTACTATTTAAAATTAAGGATGTTATATTTCAATATTATTCTCTAAAGTCATATCATCATATTGCGGTTTAGTAATAATTTATTTTTTGTTAAGACTACTGTTTCAACATATATAATTAGCAAAACCTAGTTTGTTTATAAATAAAAAGAAATGTTTGTAATTTTTTACGCAAAAATTAATAGATAATTTATTTATTAATAATTCAATAAGACAATATGACTAAATAAATATATTAGACAATATTTACTTCACTGAACTTACCTTCACAAAACAGCGAAGTGCTCCGATGATGGCTTCACACACTTCTGGAATTATCCGTGAAATTATCTGTTTGGATATTTTGAAGGTGTACTGCAAACTGGTAAATAAATCACCACTTGCCAGGTATCTCAACGTTACAGCAAGCCGGATGGTTGCTGAAATCGAAGCTCTGTATCGCGTACATTTCTTTGAGATCTTTGGCCCAACGAATCCTAACAGAATCTCAAAATCTGTCGGCGTCATTCTTGTGAAGTTCCGGAAACCTGCACCATCTTCTAATCGGAGGTCACTTAATAAATTGTGGCCATAATAGGAACTTTCTTCAAGAAACTTGCGAGTCCACCATCGCCTCTTCCTCGGTAAATCAGCCACATTATTAAGGACGATGAAGCACGCAGAGGCTAAAACCACGTCCTCTTCGGTCACCATGTCGTCAAACATTGGCTTTCTAGTGTGGACGCAAAACAAGTCGGAAACTTGAAACAAAAACTGTGTCTGCAGACAATCGGCCGACTGTCTGCAGACAGTCGACTGACAGTCTGCTGACCGTCGGCCGATTGTCTGCATACAAAGTCTGCAAGTGTGGACGAGGCTTTATAATTACTTTGCTAGCGACTTGGAACCACTCGTGTATTGATTTTTTAAGGTACCGAATCTAATGAAATCAAAATCAGTGCAATCTGAGGTCAAAAATATCTAAAATCCGTGTTTGATATAGTCTTATATGTTTTTTAAGGAGCCGAATCTAATGAAATCAATATCACCGAAATCAGAGCATCAGATCAAGTTAAAATTTGACGTGGAAAATAAAAATTAGAATACATTTTTAGTATTTTCTTTAATGAAGGAACTCTTCCGTATTTTATAAATATTTATTTATTATTATTTGCTTCCCAACGTTTCGAGCTTGTGGCTCATCTTCTGGGGTTATCTTATCTTAGCTATTACATTTCATTCAAGCCATTTGTCAAAACTTCTCTTTTTTTAACCAGTATAAAAATACTTTTGTCTTTTTTTATTTTGTTATACATTTTATGGCCTGTTATCCTTAGCAGAATACATTTTTTTTATTTAACATTTTTATGTAAAATAATACAAATAGTTATTTAATCTTGTTTAAATAAATTGTATGCTTCCTCGGTTAGCTCTTTTTTCTTTTTACACTTGTATACTGGTCTTAAATCCGTAATATATGGGTCCGTAATATATACCTTGTTACAATTAATTGGTGGATAACATCATCATTTGTTGCGACTCGAGATTTCCCTGTACTGCTTATAATATTTGTTCCTACTCTCCATGAGCCTCTTCTGACAGGGAACCGATACAAAGAGCTACGTGCTCAATCATGCCTGCTACATGGAAAATAATTTTGTGGACGGTCGATGGGAGATAGTACCAAGGGTACCGAGTCACTGCCATCTCAGCCGTTTCCGCTGTGTACTTGCGAAATGCTGCAGTATCAATCGGATACAGAGAGCAAATCACTTCTAGTACTGTTTTTAATCTCATAATTAATTCTTCATTTATCCCTGTAATTTGCGCGGTTAATGAAGGATTTTCAAAAACTTGCAACAATAACAGCATCAAACTAAAATAAATGTACCGCCTCAATTTTCAGGGGTGAGATCTAGTGCAAAGGATCACCATTCACTATAAGCAAACTGTGCAACTTCAAACAACCTACTTGTAGTTTTAGTTTATTTGATTATTTAAAATACAAAATAAAACAATTTTTTTATTAGTATTTTAGAATTAAAATTAAAATAATTTTATTTTATTTTAGTATTTTAGAATTAAAATGAAAATAACGTGTGATTTATTTTATTTTAATTCTAAGCCAGTCCTCCTCCCTTAGAGACCTATAGGAGGATTTTTCTTAACTAATATTTCCTCCCCAAGAGCATCCGCCTTCGCCACTCGCACCGTAGCGAAAGCGTTCACTAAGGTGCCCTTCAAAGTATGCCCCATCTCCACTAAGCGTCTCCAAATTTTTGAAGATCTCCATCTCCACAGCAAAACTAGCATCAGCGTATCCAACTAGTGGTTCGGAATTACAATTCGTATTATTACTTTCACTTACCTATATATGAAATATATAGTAAGTGGAAGTATTGCGATCGTGAAAAATTTCGACTTCCGGTTTTCAACGGAAATACACGTTTTGGGGTCCCCTGAGTCCAAATGACCAAGTCCCGCGAAATGGTGTGTGTGTGTGTGTGTGTGTGTGTGTGCGCGCGCGTGTGTGTGTGAACATATTAGCTCAAAAACTATAAACCGTGCGAACCTGAAATTTGGTATTTAGTTTAGGTATATGCCCGCGATGTGACAGCAAAAATTTCATCAAAATTACTCAAAGGGAGGGGGTACTTTATTTAATAACTTTTTACGTTTTTTTCGATTTTCTCAAAAACGGCTCTAACGATTTTGATTAAACTGATTATTTGATGTATAAATATGCCTGAGATATGACTGTAAAAATTTCATCAAAATTGATTAAACGGAGGGGGGACTTTACTTAATAAATTTCGTATCATGTTCACGTGTTTTTTATATTTACTCAAACACTGCTTTAACGATTTTGATCAAACTGGGTATTTGATGTATGTATATGCTCGAGATATGACTGTAAAAATTTCATCAAAATTGATTAACCGGAGGGGGGGACTTTACTTAAAAAATTTCGTATCATTTTTACGTGTTTTTTTTATTTACTTAAAAACGGCTTTAACGATTTTGATCAAACTGGGTATTTGATGTATTTATATGCCCGAGATGTGACTGTAAAAATTTCATCAAAATTGATTAACCGGAGGGGGGACTTTACTTAATAAATTTTGTATCATTTGCACGTGTTTTTTTAATTATTCAAAAACGGCTTTAACGATTTTGATCAATCTTGGTATTTGACGTATGTATATGTTAAAGATGTGATAGTCCGCATTTCATCAAAATTGCTCTAACGGCGGGGGCACTTTATATCTTAACTATTTTTGCAATTTTTACCTTTTTTCGATTTTCTCAGAAACGGCTTTAACGATTTTCATCAAATTCGTCATGTTTAGGTGTTCTTTAATATCAGGTAAGCTTTATCATTATTAAAATGTTCTGGGGGGCTTAAATGGGGTAGGGGCCTTTTTTGTTCCCTATAAAGTACCTTTGTTTTTGTTTATATGGAGAAATTAACTGTCTCTCGTTACGCCTAACAATTAGAAATGGCCAAATATAAAATATGATAAAAATAAAGAAAACATATAGAGGAGAAAAAAAGAAAAATATTCAGTCAACTCTTAAAACTCGTTGAGCCCACGCATGCGGAGTACGCCTTTAATGACAGACCATTGTTCATAATTAAAGCCGTTCTGTTCATTTGAGAAGTGGCAACTAGCAAAACGCATTAGTTTCTAATCTAAGTAAGTTGGTAAGTGAAAGTTGTGTGTCGCGAGCACGCACCAGATTTTATTTTAAATTATAATTAATGGTACCCTTAACGTATCTTAAAATCCTTTTCAAGCATTGCCATAACCTTTCCGATGGTCTAGATTGATATCTTGCCTAATATGAAACAGCAGCACACAAATCAGGTCTTGAGCCTACTACAGCATACATTAAAGAACCTATACAAGCTCTGCATTTATGCTCTAAAGAGTAATCAACCGTACAATCATCAAGATTAACATTAACATCCATGGGTGATTCTCTAGCATTTGCTTCAGACATACCAAAATTTGTCAATATAGATTCTAAATACTCTTTCTGGTTAATATACAAACAGTCATTATCCTGAATAATATTAGTACTCAAATATTTTAAATTTTTAGATCCTAGATCTTTCATTTTAAATTCTGTATTTAAAATTTCTTTAAAATTATTTATCCTTGAATTGTCCTCACCTAAAATTAATAAATCATCCACATATAACAAAATGTAAATACCATCCTTAAAATATAAACAATAATCACTTTCTACTCTTTGAAACCCTTAATTTTTCATAAAATCATAAAATTTATTGTACCAATTTTTAACTACTCTCGGAGAGTTTGTATTTTCTAACGAGATACTAAATGAAGCATGTGGACGTAAAATACAACTTTATTAAACATAAAATAGAATGTAAGGAAATTTGTGTTATGTATATACCTACAAAGCAACAAATAGCCGATATTATTACGAAACCATTAAACAAAACCTCTCATAATTATTTTGTACATAAATTAGGATTGGAATAGAATTTAGTTCGCATTGTGTATTTTTAGTCTGTAAGTACAATTCATTGTAATGTTAGAAATTATTGTAATGATAGTTCAGTTAATATAAATCATTGGGGGGGGTTGTTAATTAACAATGATTTATTGAATATAATATAATATTGTTTTGTAATGGCAACACTGCGCACAGTGGTTCAAGGGTGGAAAAAATAGCCATTTTAAAGTTTGAACATAGAAAATATTTCATGTGTAATTACTTACCCCTTGAGATATAGTAACGTGCTCCATAAGAAATATTTGAAAAAAAAATCGCTTATAAACAAAAATAGGCCAAGAACGTTATACAACTATGTTTTTACTTTTTTTAGACGTGCCCTTAAAAATTTAGTATTAATTCATACGATCAATAATTAACTTAAATTTAATAAAAGTAATATCCGATGGGGTTTTCACACCTCTAGCATACATATTTTACTGGAATTAAAAATGTATCAAAACTAAGAAATATCTGAAATGAAAAAAAAAAAATTAATTACGAAAAAATATAATGGAAAATATTGATGAATTTACTTTTATCGGCGGCTTCCGGTGGGCTGAAAATTGTGTAGATAAATATTTTAATACTTCTTGTAAATAAAAAAATCTAGTGCGTGCGCGCAACAGACAACTTTCACTTACCAACTTACTTAGATTAGAAATTAATGCGTTTTGTTAATTGCAACTTCTCAAATGAACAGAACGGCTTTAATTATGAACAATGGTCTGTCATTAAAGGCGTACTCCGCATGCGTGGGCTCAACGAGTTTTATGAGTTGACTGAATATTTTTCTTTTTTTTTCTCCTCTTAAATGTTTTTTTTATTTTTATCATATTTTATATTTAGCCATTTCTTATTTTTAGGCGTAACGAGAGACAGTTAATTTCTCCATATAAACAAAAACAAAGTTACTTTGTAGGAAACAAACAAAAGTAAAAAAAGGCCTCACCTCCCCCCCAAAAAAGCCTCAGAATATTTTAATAATGATAAAGCTTACCTGATATTAAAGAACACCTAATTTTCATTAAATGTGACGAATAAGCACGCATGCACGCACGCACGCACGCACGCACGCACACACATACACACACACACACATACACACACACACACACACACACTCACTGAAAAGTATGAAATAATTACCTTCTGATTTTTATGATTACACACCAATTTTGAAAATGGTATAAAAAGCGGAAAACTGCAAAAAGACGAATAAATTTATGTTGATTTGTACAAATACACACTAATTGTTAATAAAAATTATTAAATTAAAATATTAAATACTATGTTCAATACAACAAAATCTTTTCGGAGGCGGCGCAAAATAGAAATAACATGTTACTGATATAATTCCATTAGTGGGCATTGAAATCAATAGATGGGAAGAGAAAATCCATTTAGATGATTTTCATAATATCTAGTGTTAAAAATTTTAAATTTTGCGCCGCCTCCGATTGTGTTGTATTGAACATAGTATTTTAATTTAATAATTTTTATTAACAATTAGTGTGTATTTGTACAAATCAACATAAAATTATTCGTCTTTTTGCAGTTTTCCACTTTTTATACCATTTTCAAAATTGGTGTGTAATCATAAAAATCAGAAGGTAATTATTTCATACTTTTCAGTGAATTTATTTTTACTGGTTCCTAGGTTTCGAAGTCGGTTTAATATTTTTTATAAAATGTGTTTTATTTCACACTTTTTAGTTGGAGAAGATAACAAATGTAGAAAACCGTACGTTGGTTTAAAAAAAAAAAATCGAAATCTTTTTACGCTCTACCAGATTTGTCTTTCCCAGGCCTTTTTATTATACAATAATTATATAAACAGTCACCTTTTCAATTTTATGAATACTCACAGAAAAGTGGGAAAGCGGTGCGTCTATTATACAACTTTCAACACACTACGTTTTATGATTATAAATGGATTTTTTTTTTTTAAGAAGATCAATGTTCCATTGGGAAGGGAACACATAAATTGTTTTTCCACAATGACAATATTTTTCCTTTGCTAAATATTGTCGTCACTACTTGTCATTTACATACATCATCAGTGTTCCGAGATGTGTCGAGTTAAATATACATAAATACATAAATCCGGCCATTCCAAGATGAAGTAAATACGTCACTGAACAGTCGAGATTTTGACCAATTTTAGACAAGGTATCGTTAATGGAGAATCGATGAGGATGGTAAGATGACCTATAATAAATTGGAAAGTAATTTTGAAATTATGATTGCTTGAATATCCTTCTGAATACTATGGCGATATTATATTAACGGCCCCCGGTAGGGACCGTTAATATTGCTTTATTTAAATCGATCGTTGGAAAAGTAGATTAAACAACATCATTGGATAGAAGTCCCAGCAAAAAAGGGGCAGCCATAAAATTGATCGATAGCAAAAAGACTGCCCCACTAGGATAGAAGCAACAGAGTTTGGGACTCATTTTATGGTTAATTTATTATTACGAAGGATATTATTATTCTCGATATTAGCCTACTGATTTAATTCAAAAGTTTGAGTCAATTATGTTCGTAATTCCCTTCGATGAATTTTTGACTAAATTTATTACCGAAGTACTAAGAATTATATCCTTCGTAACAAAACATTATTCAGAAAATAAATTGCTAAACACTGTTGCTTCAATTCTAATGGCGTAGCATTTATCATCATTTTTATCAATCATTTTCATGACTGCCAAATTTTCGCTGAGGGGACTTTCATACAATGAGGTTGTTTTCGGGGAGTTATCAAGTTTTACTTGGTATTTTTTATTGATGGATGGACATCAGCAAAAGCCTCAATAGTTGTATAAACAAAATTAAAAACCGATAATATTAATCCGGATAACATAACAGAAGTGTCACCCGTGAAGAATCGGCACAAGATCTCCGACAAGATATTTAACAGTGACCGAGTGTATCCGGAAGAAGACCGAGATATCTGAATCCTTTGTTAAGTAAAGTGAAAATAAGCTTTTCCAGGAATTATTGTATTCCTTTTTACTGTACATAGTCAGTAAAAGATAGAAATCAAAATCTAATTTAAATCAATAATAGCTACGATTTTAAATTTAAACGATCTTTCAGGAACCTGAAGAAGTCTTAAATTTTGCTTTAAAACGATTATCAATACTCAGCCTTTCTTGGAAATCCACGAATTTTTTGGTCTTATGATTATGGTGTCCAACCATCGATTAAATCTAAATTAAGGTTTACTGTTATCGGTGAATATATATATCTATCTAATATTTATGCTATTATCGCTACAGTAAACGACTGCGATATTATATATCTATTTTTGAAATATTGGTTAAGGTTATGTATAGGGTTGTTCCAACAAGCACTTAAAACACATCGATAACTAACAGACTGCTCATGTTCTCCCACCCACTCTTTTGATTCTGAATTTGATTGGTTGGTTTTCCCAATTGATGCATCCAGCAGTAA
Source organism: Aelia acuminata (assembly GCA_911387785.2). Lineage (NCBI taxonomy): Eukaryota > Metazoa > Arthropoda > Insecta > Hemiptera > Pentatomidae > Aelia > Aelia acuminata. Next base: position 95,999,362 of record OU426979.1, read on the forward strand.
AACAATATTGAGATTTGCTAGTTATCAATTAGTTTTAATAGCTTGTTGGAGCATACCTTATGTTATATATGCCATATGTTTTTCCAATAAGTAAACATTTTGAGCGAGAATTAAATAATTAATTTAATGTTTTTTCTCGATAACTTCTTAAATAAATTAAGAACCCAAAAAAGATTTCAATGGGACCACCTTGGGAAAATACTGTACAAGATGCAAAAGGTTTCGTTCCAATTGGTCCATCCATATCTGAGTAATCGGTGAACATGCATAGAAAAAAAAAAACCGTTTTGCGGCAGGCGGTGCCAACTAGGCGGTGCGGGGTGGTGGTCCCTGGTGGGGAAAACCCGCCCCCCCCCCGCCCTAATCTATAGTCTTACCTAATAAAGATTTTTGGACTAATTACCTATGCGAGAGGTAACTAGTCACGAAAAAAAGCCGTATTAATTACGGTTTTTTAAATTTTAGTTCGCGAGATCGCATTGACAAAGATGGTCGCGGTAGTCAGGGGGGGGTGTAAATCCCCACCCGCTCTCCCCCACCGCTACACCACATAATAAGGACTTTTTGAATATTTACCTTAGCGAGAGGTAATTAGCTAGAAAAAAAAACATAGTAATTAGTTAATGTAAATTTACGTGTGCGAGAGCTAACTCGCCCGCGAGGGCGACGAGTCGGCGACGGTGGTGGTCCCTGGGGGCGCACCACCCTTGTTTTGCCAACCAGGCAAGGTAGGGCTTCAAAATAAATAAATAATAGAAAAGAAAAAAAATGTCACATACGTATCGAATAGAGTAACCTCCTCTTTCATTTGAAGTCGGTTAAAAAGCATTTTAGCTGCGACCACCTGCGACTGTTGTGGTGGCAGATTTTTTTATTTTATATTCGCTATTTACAAACACTAAGATTGTAAGCATTATTCATTCCCAGTTGTTATTTGGGAGAGGACAAGCTCAGTTTAGATTTCCGGCTAATCATTATACTATCGTGTGTTTTAAAGATTGGGTAATAATATTAAATTAAAATGGAAAAAATTGTGATTTCATATATCGAATTAGTTGAAATACTAATTTTAAGCAATCGGGAAACTTCAAAGTGTGTTGAAGTTATTATTAACAAATATTCCGGGATGTCTGATGATTTGATAGAGTGAATTGAGCTTAAACTACGTCAAAATTTCTTGCCTACTTTTACTAAAAAATGGCAATTGGCTTGCCGTAATAACGAAAGATTTTTTAAACAGAATGACATCTGGCTAAAAGGAACGTTTTCAGTCGAACTGGTGTCACGAGTGACGCCGATGGACATCGCACCAGGACCTTCACCCATGCTAGGCGAAAAGAAAAACCTTTCGACCAGTGCTGTGATAGGACAAAACGTATGAAAATACAAAAAATGCGTAACTTTTTCAGAAGAGTTGATATCTTCGGCGGCTAGAAAAAAAAAATCAGAATTGTTTAATACCTGAGATCTTTACACCAGACAAAGCTTTAAGTTTAATGTTAGATGCATCATTATCTAAAAATCAGTACCAAATTATTAGAAAAGCCACTTTGGAGCTCGGGTATGATATTTTTCCATCGTACCGCAAAATATTAGAAGCAAAGAAAGAATGTTATCCTTCGGATGTTGAAATTAATGAATGTGGGGCAAGTGTGAATCTACAGAAATTGTTAGTTCACACCACTACGAGAATTTTTGAAACAAAAAGTGAAGAATCACTTTTGTTGAAAATCGTTGAAAACGTAAAAAAACGTTTAATCACTTTTTCTTAAGAAATTGCGGTTTTGAAACATATTTATGTTCATTTCTTTGTTATATTCTAGCAATTCTATTACCATAAAACAATTTTAACAAATTGCCAACATATATTGCAAGTATTGCATAGCATTTATTTAAAAGGAGATTTGAGGCAAATAGATTTTTGCCGCTTATTGTGGCTTTTGAACCACTGTGCTGCGTCGGTGTGAAGGAAGGTTCTGGGTGAAGCTACTTGCTTTCCATATTGTTTTTTGTGATATGAATAAAAGGCATTTTTTATGTTTCAAGTGTTGTATCTTTAATTATCCCCATAATCCTTAACAGAAATTTGGAGTCCAAACTATTGTGAAAATGTCGAGTCAGCTCAATTAAAATATCTATATTTCTGGCCTAAATGCACCCCAAATTATATTGTACGTCTAGAAACAGGTCGTAACCACCCCTATAATCCTCCTCGACGGTTGAAACGGCAGTGGCCTCGAGACCTTTTGTAAATAGATTTAGGGAGTCCTGGCAATGACCAGCTTCTCCACTCAAGCCCTGAGCGAATGCAGCGCAAGTGCTCCCGCCCGGTCTCCACCGGCTCTTAATACCGGTGATGCGGCAGGGCGAGAAGCGCTGGGATCTCATAGAGACCTGCCTTGCCTCCCACATGTGGGTGGTAGGGCTCGACTCGGAGATCCCTTGGCTGAATGTAAATATTGTACATAAATGTGAATGTGTTTCTTTTGTATTTTCTCTTTCTTTTTTAAGTATTATTTATTTTTTAATTTTTCCTTTTGTATTTCCATATTTGGTTATTCTTTAGTTGTTTTGTATGAATGTATTCTTATATCACTACTACTAAATGCCCTAGAGTGTGGCAGATTGTATTATTTCTTTTCAATAAAATAATTTAAAAAAAAAAAAAAGAAACAGGTCGTAACTCACTAACCGTAATAATCCTAAAAAAAATAATTAACTTTTGCAATAAAATATGGTCTCTCCCTGATTATAGATTACCCCGTAAATGTTTTGATAGACTCGTTGAACTTGATAGGAAGGGGCCGGACTTATCTTTTAATTGGATATCACAAGTTAAAATGTTGGCTGAGAACAACCATATTGAGGAGTATTTTACAGCCTTTCAAAAACCTAGTGTTTTATTGGCTAGTAAACATGTTACTCTTGAAAAAGTTACAAATCATTTATTGTCGAAGGACATTGATAGAGCCCTTAACTCAAACTATAACACAATACGAGTATATAGAACTATTTGTAACTTCACCAACCCAGAACCGGAATGCTATTTGAAGTTCAATGTAAATATAGGTAAATTAAGAACAGTAAGCCAGTTAAGAATTGCAAACTCTGAATATTGAAAAATGGTATAAAAATACCACCTATGTCCTTCAAACTGATGATTAATGTCAATGGTGCCATACAACTATAGTTAACTGTATAAACCACGTAATTTTACATTGCCCGTTTTTTCTTAACACAAGAAAACAAACAGTTCCTGCTAAAATCTATAGTCCAGTATGACGAATCATTGTCCATACAAAATGTTCTTCCATTTGATAGTGTTGAAAATAATAATATTAATATTAAATACTTTAATCGCATGACCTATTTATTTATAAACTTATTATACATTTATACATTCATTAGTTTCTTTGTTTAGTTTAGTTTGGTTTGTTAGAAAGTTGTTTATTTTTTCTTCTTTATTTATTTATTTATTGTTTTTATTTTTAACTAGAATGAAATCACTCGTTGTTGTGTCAATAGCTGAGCTAATTAAATAACTAGTAAATGTTAAGAGGTATATTATTTAGCTGTATCTATTTTATTATAATTTAATTTTGTAGTACATTAACTAATTAAATAGTAAATTGTCTTTTCTAAATCTGTTTCACGACCATTCAGAATAAATATTTGTTTTTGTTTGTTTTTCTGCTCTTGTTATTTTAATTATTGTTTTTTATTTATATTTAATATAACTAACATACTAAAACAGAAAAGGCCAGACTCCATGGCTACGTGCTGTAACATATAAGCCAATAAAAAATTCATTTATCTATCTAAATTAAACATTTTACATGATAAGTAAATATAAAATGAACTATGAATCTATATGAAACACTCTTACCCCCACCCCCACCCTTACCTATTTTCATGAAACCTACATAAAATAACTCTACAATGCACTAATAAACACAATACAAAGTTTGAACAAGCTTTTGCCCACTAAAAGTTATAATATTAGTAAGAAATTCTCCCACTCATCCCTCTTACCCCCACCCATACCTATTTTCATGGAACCGATATAAAACAACTCTACAATAATTGATTAAAAATAATACAAATTTTGAACAGGATCCGTCAACTGTAAGTAATATTTGCACCCTGGTAGGCAGATCGGGACCACTGTGCGTCGTCTCGGCTGCACCCCCCCCCCTACGAAACAGACGTAATTTACCTTTCCGGGGGCCTTCCTGTGCCTCGCCAGCCAACTTCATAGGTTCATCGCCTCGCTCAGGTACTCCCTCTAATCGGTCTCCCATCCCAGGAGTCTCGTCGAGAAGCCTCTTTTTACTCTTCAAGGGCGGACAATTTCGTCCCGAATCCTTTGCCTGACGAAACGGACTAGTATCCGGGGGTAGCCAAGGGACCTCAGATCTGGTTTTTTTTTTTTATCCACATAATCAATGTCCACGGCAGGTAACTTGAGGCCTAGAGCCACCCCTATGGAGGACACCAGACCCTCCGCCGACTCTCCAGTTTCCATGGCGATTCCTTTGATTTCAATAGAATTCGAAAGCTGAGCCTGTTTAGCCGCACTTCAAGAACGCTGGTTTGTGATTTTATATGTCTGTTTTCGTTTAATATTTCTTCAATAATTTATTCGTGCTCTTTTCTTTAATCTTTAGTTGCTTTCGAAGGTTATTTCGCTCTGCTTTTCGAGCGTTATTTTAATTGCTTTTAAGTCCTCAGAGAGTTTTTATTTCTGGCATGACCAATGCCGGTACTACTTTCGCTATTCCCCTTCTGGCTTTGACATAGGGATGGGTCAGGTTGTATGAATGAAATACCTTGTATCAGATACTGAAAAGTATCTGATACAAGGAGTTGATCCAGCCAAAATGAACGGGTACTGGTACTCACTGATCCATTGATACTCTGATACTTACTGATCCATTGATACTCTGATACTCATTGATCCATTGATACTCGGTATCAGTTGAGTGTGAGGTACTAATACAATGAATACTTGGAATAGCTAGCAGTGGACTATGATCCAGATACTGGCTACTACTGATTCAGTTGAATCATTTAGTACTTGAAGTATTCCTTGCAAACTACTTAATACCTAATCCCTTGATTCAGCAACAGCAATCTTCAGCAAACAGGGATCTTTAGTAATTTTATTCATTTATTTTAGACAGTAACAATAATGAGATAATAGAAAGTAATAACTTAAATAAAATAATAAACTTGAACTATTTTTTATCAAAATAAATTATTGATTGATACTCATATACGATTTTCAAACCTAATGATTTTAATAATTGAATAGTTAAAACTATTCCTAAAAATATGTGTAATAAATATAATTTAATAATTATAACAAGAACAGGTTTATATTTTTTGATGATTTATTTTGATTTAAACAAAATATGGTTTACATTTTACAATACATATATGTAGAGATATATACTTAATTTAAAAAATAAAAATATTTTTACTTAGTAAAAAATTCGTTGCCATATAAAGTTTCGTTGAACCGTAGTTCATTTATTCAATTATAATGCAACGGTCATTAAATTTTGTGTATCAGATACAAAAGTATCAAATCAATGCATCAGATCCAAAAAAGTATCAGTATCATTTGTATCAGATACAAGAATTTCAAGTATCAACCCATGCCTACTTTGACAGCTGATAAGCAAACTGCTATCTGTTGGTCACCCTGCAAACTACCATCCCCACCACCTCTCTTCTTAGCCATTAAAGGCCGAATTTATGGCTAGGTTAGAATTATATTACGCGCCTTTTTTTAGTAGTATCGGACCGTGACGTCATCTCAACCCTAACCACTCTCACCTATTCCTGGCAAATAAACATCATACTTAATTATTAATCGTACTTTCTGTACATATGATTAATTTTGAAAATCCCGCGTCTCCCCACCCTTGCATCTATCAAACATTACTTTTCATCGAAATGTTATCATTTTTCAAATTATTAGTATTTTACAGCCTGTAAAATATTAATATTGAACCTAGACCATACCAAATACAAGTAATTATGTAACTATTCGTTATGCTTATAAGTTCCTTACCCAACTTAAATATTTCATGATGGTTGATTCATTTCAAATACATTTCCTCGTATTGCTTTCAAAATATACGTTTTTAAAGAATATTTTTTCATAAAATTTGTTTATACACTGCCTCATTATCCACTTCTTTCTTTTTCTGTAACCTATTATCTTTTCATTATGCCTATAGTTTTTTGAAGAACTGACATTTACTATTGTTTAAAGAATAATGTTTAATTATTAATGGATGTCAGTTAAAGAATAATGTTTAATTATTAATGGATGCCAGTTTATAATTTTTATAAGTTCCTTATAACTTCCTTCATTTTCATAGAATGTCTAGGGTTTAATATTAAAAAAGTGATGGAAGTGGTTTTTAAAAATTATGTTAAATGATAATGTTTAATATGATTTTTTCCCATTTTTCATGTCCATGGAATGTCTAGGGTTTATTATTAAAAATGTGATCGAAGTGGTTTTTAAAAATGAATTGTTAAATGAAAAATGACGTTATGGTATAGGTCTGAATTATTCAGCGACTCGGAATACAGTTCGAAATACCGATTCTTCGAAATAGTCGGAGAAATGGATAGAAAGTGACGTATAACGGAGCAAAGGGTGAGGAGACGCGGGTTTTTTTAAAAGTTAGATAATTATATCGACTGACACAAAATCGATGTGTAAATTTCAGATGGGGTGAGATAGTGTGTGACGTAATGCTGAGGTAAGACGGTTATTTTTCAAACAGGAGGGGCAATAGGAGAAAGATGGCGGTCGTAGTATTTCGCATGGTGACCACCAGAGAGCGGTGTGCTTATCAGCTGTCAAAGCCAGAAGGGGAATACCGAAAGTAGTACCCCAATGCCAAAATCCTCGCTTATATTATTGGACGCTGCCATGGAATTCCCGGATGCTTTTGTTCATGAAGGCCAATGGAATTCAATTCTTTCTAGCATCCTTTTCCGAGACGTTGCAGCATTTCTTGTTGAATGAACGAACTTTTGCATGACGTACAAACTATTGCCAAATTTTCGTCTCTCGCGATGTTGGCGCTGCAGATCTGGCACTAAGTCATTGCGAAGGATGCTACGTTACTAGATTACCGACAATAGTGGTGGGGAGCGGTAGCTGTCGTTGGGGTTAAGCTCACTGTACTTATCACGGCACTGTCTAAAACGTGAACTTAATTTCATTGCTTACCTTTATATCTTTTAAGATTATAGATGGCTTCGGATTTTGAGTCATGAATGCACTAATGGTCCATAAAAGTGTAGAGAAGTTTTGAACTAAGATCTAAGTATGATAAGAACTAGGGGAAAAACTGATAGAAGAAAGAAATGATAGCAGGTCATCACTGAAAGAAGGCTGGAGCCAGACTGAACTGAATGTGTAAACAGAAATATTTCATTCACGCCATTTGCACAATTCGGCTTGCACAAGCCAGTTTGTGCAAATGGCTTGTGCGTATAAAGGTGCCTTAAAATTAAATTTTAAAAAAATAGGGATTTTTTCCGCGTTTGCCTCAATGGAGGGCGTTCCCAGGATTTCGCCTAGGGGGGGGGGGGGAGGAGGCTGGTAAAATTTTCATCTAGGGGGCAGACTGATGGTTATAGGGGGAGGGGGTTGAGGTATTGTGACTACATAAGGCTCAACTAATGCTTCAAATAAAGATATTTGATCATATAATACTCAAATATAATAAATTAATACGAATTTATTTAAGTTTTAGTTTTTTTTAATCATATTTTCGTAAGATAATAAGAAACATTTTTATCAGATGACACCTGTTGATCTGCTGTTCAGTCGTAAATTGTTACATTTTTATCAATAATTAATCTGTTAGAAGCCAGTCAATAATACTGTTAGAAAAGTTTATGAGATCTAAAATAATTATTCATAACTATATATGGTCAGTATAAAACCATAGTGAACTAAGTGCCAAACCATTTTAATAAATTTCTAATTCTTATTTTTTTAAATTACCTAGAGTAATTTTTAAAATCATGTTTCTTAATATTTGAATAACATAAAAGACAAAGTGAAATATATTGTTATTCCAAAACAATAGAAGAAAGGGCGTACCCAGGATCAAAACTAGGGGGGGGGGCAAGCTATGGTCGTTCAGGTTGTAACATCTTACTGCGGAAAATGTGAATGAAACCAAAATTATGTATAATTATAGTAGTGCTTTATCAACTAAATTATTACAATTATTTGCTTGAAAGAAATTATTCTATTACTGCTTCCCACCTTAAAAGCTCAAAAAATTATTGCTTCCAGCCTTCCAGGGGGGGGGGGGAGCTGCCCCCCCACTGGGTACGCCCATGAATAAAAGTAAGCATAACCCTATTTCATATGATTCAACTTATATAGGGTTATAAAATATATAACAATATGGTGTTTGGCGCTAAGTTCACTTAGGCTTTACATGGACCATATATAATAGGCTATGTACATATATATATATATATATATATATATATATATATATATATATATATATATATATATATATATATTGGCAGATATCAGATATCATACGTAAAATACTCATAATCATAGTTGAATAAACTCAAAACATGAATAAGAATCATTATATCTCATATATATATATATATATTGGCAGATATCAGATATCATACGTAAAATACTCATAATCATAGTTGAATAAACTCAAAACATGAATAAGAATCATTACGCCCACAAAGTCAACATAGTTCTTTTAATAGAATAAAATAAATATTACTTCTTTTAAAATACTAAAACTACTTCTGTAGTCTTTCGTGAGACTAGAATATAATTAATATCTTAAATGTCTAATAAATAAATTACTAAAAATATGGAAAAACATAACCTAAACTTGTACCATCTTTTATATGTATATATGAAAAGATTTTTACTAAACTTAAGTTCTTAGAAGAGGTATCATATGACAACAAACTATTACAAATGTTATGTAATATAATACTAACCAAAGATGGCTAAAGGCCAATCATTTAATTTTAAACTAGTGGAACTCAATTCTCCTAATTTTGCAATAAATCTTATATTAATTAATAATATTTAAATTAATGGTTCAATATACCATACATTTTTTCAAAACTTTGAACAAATAATTTTAATATTAATAAAAATTTCCAAATTTCACAAAAACTATTTTCCAGCCTTTATTTTTTGTTTTTACTAAGCATTGATATGGATATATTTTTTCAGAGATAAATAAACTCCCAACAGGGTCCTTTTCAGTCATTAGCGGATCCAGGAGGAGGGCTGCAGTGCCCCTTTGGAAAATTTTTAGTCATTAAAAGGTAGAATTTAACTTTACTAAAAGGAAGGACGTGAGGTAAAGAACAAATAATATGCAAAACAAGTAGAATTTTAATAGTAGGAAAAGAACTTGATTGACAGGTGGCTGCAGCCCACCACTTTACAACCGACTGGATCCACCCATGCTTTTAGTGGCGATCGGGCCTTACTGAACAACACAAGAGCCACTGTTCAGAAGGTGTATATATATATATATATAGGGGAGAGTAGGGTAATGTGGGGACATTTTTGGTTTTTTCTCGTGAATTGTACATTTTTCACTAAAAATCTAATAAGATTCATAATTTTTAAACTTCTCCTACTTATCTTTATGTTGGGTAAGTGTTTCGGATTAAATCGGAACAGTTAGGCAGTAATTAATAGAAATAAAAAGTAAAAAATATCTCCACTTTAGCCAAAGGTGGGGGTAAAGTGGGGTACCCCTTCACGTAATGTGGGGTATCGTTTTTGAATTGTATAAAAATGCTTTATTATTGCCATGAGTATTATATAAAGCATACATCTATGTATTAAAATGTTGGACAATTTGTATAGAACCTGCTATTATAACAATACTTCAGCATAGGAGCAATAAAAAATTGTTGAGTCGTTTATTAAAAATGAAATAAAAAAATGTCCTTATCTGAACTATAATTATTACCACAATAAGCAAAATTGTTCATTTTAATATTATTAATCAAAGATAATTAATTACTAACAACACGAGGAACTTTGTGATCCTTAAGAGTTCTTCAGAGCAGGCAAAGAAAACTGTCACAGTTGAATTCGCACAATTCAGAACAGGTCGTGAAATCCTGCATTTCAACACAAGCACAATGCATGCAAGCACACAATTCAACAATCGTTTTATTCAACTGATTTTATGTGTAATATATTACTTTCACTTACCTATATATATTTTTTTTTTTTTTTTTTTTTTTTTTTTTTTTTTGTTCGGTACCCCTACCTGGCCATGTGTGGCATATGGGGGTTACTCTACAGGTGTAACCAACCTATCCTAACCATGGTGGGTAGGTTGAGGTTTATTCCGTGGGGCCTCCACGAAATAAAAGTCAACCATCCCAGGGCGGATTCGAACCGCCACCGTTTACTTACCTATATATATGAAATATATAGTAAGTGGAAGTATTGCGATCGTGAAAATTTTCGACTTCCGGTTTTCAACGGAAATACACGTTTTGGGGTCCCCTGAGTCAAAATAACCAAGTCCCGCGAAATGGTGTGTGTGTGTGTGTGTGTGTGTGTGTGTGTGCGTGCGTGCGTGCGTACGTGCGTGCGTGCGTGCGTGCGTGCGTGCGTGCGTGCGTGCGTGCTTGCGTGTGTGTGTGTGTGAACAGACTAGCTCAAAAACTATAAACCGTGCGAACCTGAAATTGGGTATTTAGAGTATGTATAAGCCCGCGATGTGACAGCAAAAATTTCATCAAATTTGCTCAAAGGGAGGGGGTACTTTATTGAATAACTTTTTACGTTTTTTTCGATTTTCTCAAAAACGGCTCTAACGATTTTGATTAAACTGAGTATTTGATCTATTTATATGCCTGAAATATGACTGTAAAAATTTCATCAAAATTGATCAACCGGAGGAGGGACTTTACTTAATAAATTTTGTATCATTTTCACATGTTTTTTTTATTTACTCAAAAACGGTTTTAACGATTTTGATCAAACTTGGTATTTGATGTATTTATATGCCAAAGATGTGATAACCAACATTTCATCACAATTGATCAACCGGAGGGGGGACTTTACTTAATAAATTTTGTATCATTTTCACGTGTTTTTTTTATTTACTCAAAAACGGTTTTAACGATTTTGATCAAACTTGATATTTGATGTATATATATGCCCGAGATACGACTGTAAAAATTTTATCAAAATTGATCTAAGGGAGGGGGGACTTTACTTAATAAATTTTGTATCATTTTCACGGGTTTTTTTTTATTTACTCAAAAACGGCTTTAACGATTAACAAAAATAAGATATGAATGTAGAAAAATGTGTGACTTTTGGAAATGATATTTAGCAAAACACGTCAATTTCTAATCTAAGTAAGTTGGTAAGTGGAAGTTGTGTGTAGCGCGCACGCACCAGATTTTTTTTTTTCCATTATACATTTGCTAACGGTTTTTCTTGATTATTTTTTCTGTGAATTTCTATTTTCAGGGAATTTTTTTGCTTTAACGACCTTATTTTTTTTTTCTTTTCTAGCTTTTGTTTGCTGAATAAGTTGGCCAATAAATGGCCACTGCCCCAAGTTTTACATCATTTAATTTTCTTTGATAATAAGTAACTTGAAATTTGACGACTGGTAAAACTAGGAGATTTGATGGAATGGTGGATGGTTAGAAAGGAAACAGATTCCTTGATAAGTTTTGAAATAAAAGTGATGTTCAAGCATTTAAAATTAATTAATTTACCTAATAAAGATTAATGACTTTGAAAAGCTTTCACTGCAATGGGTTGTGATAATAAATCAGATGATATTGATGCGTCCCCAACTGTCTCAAAGAACACATTCCTCCCAATTCTTAACTATGCAAGGGAGTCTTAAACCCTCATATCCAAGCGCAAGAGCTAAATTTAAGAAAAATGGAGAGGAAAACCATACAGGGTCGGGTAAGAAATTCAACCATAAGAGAAAACTTGTACCTGAGATCTGCAGAGGAAAAAATTGAAAGGAACTAACGAATGGCAGAAGACCGAATTGCCAAGGTGAGAGTAAATAGAATGCGGCCACGGACAAGACCAAGAACGAACTGGGAAGAACGAATTAAAAAAGCCTTTAATAGGAGTGGAATGGATTAGAGTAGGAGAAGGCAGCTGGTTGAGGACAGAGAAATGCTCTGTTTGCAGGTGCCTCAATACTGCTTTACGATAAAGGGTAAATTAAGTTAAGTAAAATATATTAAAATATACTTAGATACTAATTTTAAAGTTGGAAATAAAATTATTCAATGTTTGATCAGGGTGTCATTAATTGGTTTCTTATACTGTCAGTAATAGGATAAAAAACATCCATCCGAATTTGAAGTAGAAGAATAGATTAATTCATCATTTTTAATTATTTGATGACCGAAATGAAAACAAGAGATATTGGCCTAACAGATGAACTTTGAATTTTAAGGATCGGTCAACGAATAAGGGGGAAATTGATGAAAAATCATGGAATTTTCCTTAAAGTGTCAGTAATTGGTGCAGTTACCCTATAAATTCACTAGAGGGAGACATCAGATCAAATGATAACCAATAAAAAAAAAAAATAATACATCGGTTTTTATGTATCTTGTTGTTAGCTTTTTTATTGTAACTTAATTTTATTTTTATCATAGAAATATTTTTGAAGTATTTAACTTTTTTTTTACTTTCACTTACCTATATATGAAATATATAGTAAGTGGAAGTATTGCGATCGTGAAAAAATTCGACTTCCGGTTTTCAACGGAAATACACGTTTTGGGGTCCCCTGAGTCGAAATGACCAAGTCCCACGAAATGGTCTGTGTGTGTGTGTGTCTGTGTGTGTGTGTGTGTGTGAACAGACTAGCTCAAAAACTATAAACCGTGCGATCCTGAAATTGGGTATTTAGTGTAGGTATATGCCCGCGATGTGACAGCATAAATTTCATCAAAATTACTTAAAGGGAGGGGGTACTTTACTTAATAACTTTTTAGGTTTTTTTCGATTTTCTCAAAAACTGCTCTAACGATTTTGATTAAACTGAGTATTTCATCTATTTATATGCCCGAGATATGACTGTAAAAATTTCATCAAAATTGATTAACCAGAGGGGGGACTTTACTTAATAAATTTTGTAACATTTTCACGTGTTTTTTTTATTTACTCTAAATCGGCTTTAACGATTTTGATCAAACTGGGTATTTGATGTATTTATATGCCCGAGATATGACTGTAAAAATTTCATCAAAATTGATTAACCGGAGGGGGGACTTTACTTAATAAATTTTGTAACATTTTCACGTATTTTTTTGATTTTCTCAAAAACGGCTCTAACGATTTTGATTAAACTTAGTATTTGATCTATTTATATGCCCGAGATATGTCTGTGAAAATTTCATCAAAATTGATCAACCGGAGGGGGCACTTTACTTAATAAATTTTGTATCATTTTTACGTGCTTCTTTTATTTACTCAAAAACGGCTTTCACGATTGTGACCAAACTGGGTATTTGATGTATGTATATGCCAAATATGTGATAGCCAACATTTCATCAAAATTGATCAACTGAAGGGGGGACTTTACTTAATAAATTTTGTATCATTTTCACGGGGTTTTTTATTTACTCAAAAACGGCTTTAACGATTAATAAAAATAATATATGAATGTAGAAAAATGTGTGTCTTTGGGAAATGATATTTAACAAAACACGTCAATTTCTTATCTAAGTAGGTTGGTAAGTGAAAGTTGTGTGTTGCGGGCACACACCAGATTTTTTAACTTGGTGTTGAATTTTATGAAAGTTTTTTTTCAGAAAAATGAGTTGAAGTGACAGTGACAGTGAAATACAGAAAAAAAGGTTGAAGTCAAATAAATCAAGATTATTTAATCATTACTATAAAGAAGAGTGGGAATCTAACCCCGAATTTAAAAAGTGGATCGGGAAAAGCAATAAACAAGTTGTCATTTCACATGATTATTGTTCCATAAAATTAACAAAGTTTTGCTAAAATATGTCATAAGTTGATTGAAAGTAAAATTTAATAAAGTTTAAATTTTAATTAAATAAAATGAAAAAGTGGGGAAAATTATTGAAAAGTGGGGATTTTGTTAGCTGGGAAGTGGGGAAAAATGAATCACCCTACTTGGCAACACTGTCCCCACTTCTGGCATTCTACCTAGAGCTCTGGCCCCGCTCCCAGTCTCGCTTCTCTTCTGCTCTATAAGCTGGCAGCGGACGCAGGTCTCGCTCTCTTACCCCGGACTTAAGTAAAGGTGTTATTGATCCTCAGAGTTGGCTTGACGCTCAGCTAGACTGTGAGTACTCTTTTAATTTCTTCCTACCAGCTCAGGAAGAGTTGTGAGCGCTGCTCAGTGTTCCAGTTTGTCTATTGTAATATATAGAGAACCTCTCTGGATTAACATTTAAGTTAATTATTTTAAAATCATATGATACAGTTTAATGTTTGATTTGTTGATAACAATTCATGTAAAAAACCTAATAAAGAAAATGTTATCATTTTGTTACTATTAAGCAGTCAAACGATCTTATATTGGCGATGAGGAAAAACTTCAATGTCTTCAAGGAAGATAAAAGAAAAAGATGAGGAATTCAGGGAGGAACTCCGGCTTAAAATGGAGAGGTTCTCGATGGAGGCGTTCGGTGCATCTAAGGTAAGCCTAGAAAATAATATTTCTTATTTGGTGGGGACCGAGAGCTGGCTCCGGAGGCAAGGAAACACTTACTGTTAGCATATGTTGGGACCAACACGCAAGGGCAAATTGAAAATTATTTTCTTCCGGAGTCAGTGGATGATAAGAAACTGGGGGAGGTTACATCGGCCTTTCACTGCATGTTCAGACGTGAGCTAACGATATTTTCAGCTCGTATGGCAATCGAGAGGGCAGTTCGTAACACCAGTGAGACCATTGGGGACTTCTCTAATAGGTTGAGAGAATTAAGCACCCATTGCGAATATGGGAAGACTCAGGATGAAAGGCTCAGGGATCGTTTTGTGGCAGGCACTGGGTACAAAAAATTTGAAATCGAGGTGAGGCAAAGATGGCCACAAGTTAAACATTTTAATGATAATGCGTTAACCATTAGGGAGGTTTTTCAGTTGGCCATTGCTATGGAAAGAGCAGAAATGGAGGTGGAATCTTTTCATGAAGGACCAAGTATTTTTCATGAAGGACCAAGTATAAGGGAAGAGAGCAAATTTATATTAGGAAAAGTTGGTAGAAGATCTAAAGACTATCAGCAAGGTTGTAACAGGTGCGGTTTTGAGTCCCATGATTTAAATAAATGCCTAGCTAGGAATGCAGTTTGCCGGAAATGTGGCTTTAGGGGACATTTCAAAGCCCAATGCAGATCTAAGGGTCGCGTAAAAACATTGGGGGCTTCCCTATCGGATTCGGAGGATATATAATCGACCACAGCAAGATAACCTTCGAAAAATAAGGTGTTTTGCCTCAAGCACCACGTGCCACCATATCGGTTCAGCTTAATGGTCATCTATGCGTAATGGAATTATATTCAGGAGCTCGAGTGTCAACTATTAATGAGCATTGGTGGGAAGTTATTGGTAAACCCAAATTACGACCCTATACCGGTAGGCTGACAGGATATGGTAAAAAACCGCTGAAAACCTTGGGAATGATTGATGTTTACGTTAAACACCGAGATAAGTGCCTTAAACTACCACTAGTTGTGATGAGAGAAAAGGATGTTCCATCGTTTGGCTTACCATGGGTAGTAGCATTTGGGATGAGTTTACCAGAAGGAGTAAGGGTTGCAAAAGTGGAAAGAAATGGCGTATGGGAATTAGATTGGTACCAAGACCAAGTTAAAAATTTATTAGGGGAATATAAAATCCTTTTTAAATACGAACTGGGAAAATCGAAACAGCTCTGGCACAAATACATCTTAAAGAAGGGACCACACCCATAGCTTACAGGCCAGAAGGGTTCCGTTTGCTCTGAGAAAACCTGTTGAAAACGAATTATTTCGATTAGAAAAAGCGGGAATAATTGAAAAAGTTAATCCGGATAAAATGCCAATAACATTGTCAACACCAACCGTCATAGTAGAGAAAAGTGAGGGTACTGTAAGGATTTGTGGGGATTTCAGGGTTACTATAAATCCTAACCTTTTACCGGACTACCATACATTTCCTACATTTGACGATTTGACATCAAAATTGGTAGGAGGTACGAAATTTTCGGTTATAGACTTAAAAGATGCGTATCTACAGATGGTGGTGGAGGAAAATTCCCGAAAATATCTGACTATAGCAACTCATTTAGGGTACTATCGGTATACGAGGATGCCTTTTGGGATTTCATCAGCACCATGAAAATTATACGAGGATGCCTTTTGGGATTTCATCAGCACCATGAAAATTTCAAAGATTCATGGATAATCTTTTGATGGGAATACCTGGAGTTGGGGTCTTGTTGGATGATGTAGTGGTCACAGGGAAAACAAGAGCAGAACATCTAAGCACCCTCAAAGAAATATTCAAAAGAATGAAGGAAGTAGGTCTTAGATTTGAAATATCTAAATGTGCGTTTTTCCAAAAAGAAATAAATTACTTAGGACACCGGTTTGATCGAAATGGTATCCACTCGACTGCTGAAAAAATTGAAGTTATTAAAGGATACCCAATGCCAAAAAAAGTGAAGGAGTTACGAAGCTTCTTAGGGATGATAAATTACTACGAAAGGTTTATCCCCAAATTACATTCCATTTGTAGACCCCTACATGTGCTAACAAGCATTAAAAGGAAGTAGGTATGGACGGAGTCCGAAGAAAATGTATTTCAAAAGGTCAAAAATCTTTTATCATCCAACAGCACCATAATACCGTATGATGAGAAGAAGCCACTCATACTATATTGCGATGCTTCAGAAACAGGATTAGGAGTAGTTCTAATGCATCGGCTTCCAGATGGATCAGAGCGTCCGGTGGCATTTGCTTCCAGAACGTTGTCAACAACGGAAAGGAATTACGCATCTGTAGACCGAGAAGCCTTGGCATTGAATTATGGAGTAAAGAAATTCCATCAATATTTGTGGGGGCGTGATTTTTCATTAGTTACTGACCACAAACCGTTGCTAAGAGTAGTCGGAAATAAAAGGGACCTTCCTAAAGTAACAAATAACCGACTGATGCGTTGGGCGTTGATTTTATCAGCTTACTCCTACAGTATACATTATCGACCCGGGAAAGATAATCCAGCAGATGGACTTTCTAGAATTCCAGGAAGCTCAAAGGAGGAATCCGAAGACATAAGAGAAGTGGAGAGTACCCTCAAGAATCTTCAAGAAGAAAAACTAGAAATGCTGATTTCCCAGGAAACGTTGAAATCAACAATTAAGTACAATAAAATTTTGCATAAAGTTGTAGCCTATGTAAAAAAAGGATAACCTTCAGTGCTCTCTCCGGAAATAAAACCATATTGGAGAAAGAGGGAAGAACTTTCAGTAGAAGATGGTATCCTGTGTTTCCTTGGACGAATTGTTTTTCCAGAAAAAACATTTTAAAAATCTTGCTCTCAAGACACCCTGGGATTGCGGCCATGACTTCATTGGCCCGATATTATGCTTGGTGGCCCAACATTGACAGAGATGTAGAGAAATGGGTCAGCCAGTGCTCACCTTGTCAGGAAGGAAGAGACAACGAACCAGAATTCCCACTCTATCCCTGGAACATTCCTGACAAACCGTGGGAAAGGATACATATTGATTTAGCGGGTCCGTTCAATGGAAGAAATTGGCTCATTGTCGTGGATGCCTTATCCAAGTGGCCTGAGGTTGAAAGTCTGGGGAAAACAACTTCTAGCGTAATAATAAGGAAGTTGAGAGAAATATTTGCCAGATTTGGAATACCAAAAAATGCCGTTACGGACAATGGCCCTCAATTTGTATCAGAGAAATTCAGAACATTTTGTAAAAATAATGGGGTAAATCACATAACATCCACACCTTACCACCCCAAGACGAATGGTCTGGCAGAGAGGTTTATTAAAACTTTCAAAAGGAGGTTCGAAGCTTGCAGAAAAGATGTCAGAGACAAAGATTTGGCCTTGCAGAGATTTCTTTTTTTCCTACAGAAATTCTCCTCACAAAACAACAAGAATTTTGCGAGCAGAGGCGTTTTTGGGAAGGAGGCTGCCGTCGATCCTAGGCAGACTAAAGCCAGATGTGAAGTGTACCATTGAAGCGAATACCTGGAAGATGAAAAGTTATCACGATGATGGGTTGAAGTGCCGTAACTTCGAAGCTGGGGATGAAGTCTGGGTGAGGAAGGAGAGAGAAAGTGGAAGGCAGCCGGGAAGGATCAGAAGGAAGACCGGGGAGCCAAGTTATGAAGTAGATATTGGTGGTATGACAAAGAGAAAACACGCCGATCATCTGAGAAAGCTCACTGGAGCAATCGATGAGGGGGTGCCAACAGGACCAGCCGACAATGAAGGAGAGGTTGATGAAGAAGAAGCTGAGGGGGGAGAAGTGTAATATATATGGAACCTCTCTGGATTAAGATTTAAGTTAATTATTTTAAAATCATATGATACAGTTTAATGTTTGATTTGTTGATAACTCATGTAAAAAACCTAATAAAGAAAATGCTATCGTTTTGTTACTATTAATCAGTCAAACGATCTTATATCGATGACTAGATATAGACTTCCAGTTCGCCGATTACTATAATGAGTGTACAGTTCGCCAGTTGTGTAACCATTTAGAAAATGTTCTGTATAGTTCGCCAACTAAGAGAAATTTAGTAGATAAAGACAATTAAATGAAAATATAATTCATCTGATTGTATTTTATCATTAATTCTACCCTTTGCAAAATTAGCAAGCTTAATTCATATTGTGGTGGCGACCAATTCTGTTTATTTCGTTTGTCTTTCTTATTTTCTTAACCTAAAGGCCTTTTATCAGTAAGCATAGTATAAGGCCTCGGCCACATTGGCGCACCGACCATAGCCCTCACTAATCCCATGCACCCTCGCACCGCCCATAGCCCTCGCCCCTCACCCCAGGCCTGTTCACAACGGGGCACCGCACCTTGCACCAATTTCACCTTTAAAGGGAAACTGCACCTCTCAATAGAAAGGTAAAAACATCGTGAAGCGCACGCAGAACATTTTCTGACAGAGTTATTGGGCTAGATTCAAAGTCATCTCATCTTTCATAAATATTTAATATTATAAAACATAAAAATTAAATTAAATGAGTCCCAATTTATACTATCCAAGTCTTTTCAGAAATGAAAAAAATAATACTATTAGATTATTACAATCATGGATATAATATTGGGTTTAAATTTATATTGTAGCTTTAAAACCCAATTTAAAAAAAAAAAAATAATAATAAGATGATGCAAATTAATATTTAAATAAGTTATCATTAATATCGTTTGTTATGCTATTAAAAAAAATTGTTAAATAAGATTTTAAATGTCGGTTAAGTAGATAATTATATAATTAATCAAAGATATTAAATTAGGATAGGTTTTAAAAATGTTCCGATAAATAACCGGCGCTGTAAAGCCCGCTGGCATGAAATCATTAATGAAATTTATATTATAGCAGTGAAGCTTTTATTTTAGAAGTAGTCCGTGGATATTTCATAATAATAAAAAAAAATTAAATTTAATATAAACAAATATAATATCAATGTTTATTAACATTTACATAAGAAATCATTATTATTGGAAAAATATGTACATTTTTAAACAGCAGCTAGTACACAATTACATAAAGAATTAATGTAATTAAATTAGTATAGGTTTTAAAAATATACAAACATAGATGTTTCGATAAATGACGGCACTGTAAAGCCCGCTGGTGCAAAATAATTTAGGATTTCAATTTATATTATATCTATATAGCCCAAATTTGTATTAATCAGTGTATCTTTTACTAACAATTAAATAATTATATGAATAATTAAAGAAATTAAATTAGGATAGGTTTTAAAAATACACAAATGTAAAATTTTTTGATAAATGACGGTGCCGTAAAGCCCGCTGGTTCAAAATAATTCAGGATTTTTAAGTATATTAAATTTATAAAGCCTAATTTAGTAGCAATCCTTGTAACTTTTATTAATTAATTAAACAATTGTATAATTCATTAAATATATTAAAGTAGGATAGGTTTTAAAAATATGCAAACATAAAAATGTTAGCGCCGAAAAGCCCGCTGATGCAAAATTATTCAGGATTTCAATTTATATAACTAGGTTGTTACAAAAGTCCTTGTGCATATCAAGTTGTTTACATTGAGGTCTCTAATTTAATCCTTATTTAATCTCTGACGAATACAATTCTTATGTCAATGTTTACATTAACTAATCCTCTAATTATCTATGTACGCCAACTGTCCCTGCCTTTCATTCAGTTTATTAAATTTCACTAGAAATGTCGGAAGAAACATTTGTCATCCGCGGCCTTCTTAGGCATTATTGGAAAAAAGGTTTTAGTGCAAAGGCCTCAGCCGAGGAAATTTGTGCAGTGGAAGGGGAAAGTGTGGTGCATCGAAACACGGCCGCATTTTGGTTCAGGCGGTTTAATTCTGGGAATACAAGCCTTGAAGATGAACCTAGATCAGGTCATCCTCCAGTCGTCGATGATCCATATACATACAACTTTTGGCTGAAAGATGGGTTAAAGTAGTTGAAAATGATGGCCTGTATTTTGAAGAATAAATTTGATTTGTAAATTTTGTACTCACATTTGAATAAAATTAATTTTGTGAACAAGGACTTTTGTAACAACCTAGTATTATATTTATATTGCCCAATTTTCTAGTAATCAGTGTATCTTTTATAAACAAATATATAATTATATAAATAATTAAATAAATCTAATTAAGATAGGTTTTAAAAATACACCGATATAAAAATGTCGAGAGCTATCCACACTACCGGAACCCACTTTTCGAGAAACTACTTACAGTCAGTGCAGAAAGTATTCGAACAGTCTGAGTAATATGTAATTTTAATCGGTTTTATAGATTATGTTCTGAATATTTTTAATTTAACTTAAATATTACCTTTAGTTATGCCTAAATAGCTGAAAAATGGATATTTCCCCCTAAAGAAAATCAAATGGGGAATTAGAGTTAGATACAAATAAATTCTGTCTGAGATAAAAAAGCAAAAAGTATTGAACAGTAGGAGTATTTGAACCAAAACTTACTTGTTTATCGCGATAATCCTTTCTGTATCACTAGTATAGGCTTAGTTATATTACCAAGTCTCCTTTGCATCAGTCAATGTTAGTTCGCTCAAGATGGGACGTAAATCAAGAGAGACAACCCCCGAAGAATGGAAAATTATAGTAAATTTACATAACCAGTGTAAATCGTTGCGCGAAATCGCCAAACTAGTAAATAGGAGCCATGTAACAGTGTCAGACATGATTAACCAATTTGGAAAAACTAAGTCGTATCAATCTCAACCTCGCAGTGGTCGACCTAAGCTGCTCACAGAAGATGGATGGCCAGGCTAATTCAGGTAAATCCTAGATTAAGTGCTTCGAAATTGGCAATGGACTTAGCTCAAACAAAGAATATTAATATTTCGGCCAGTACAGTGCGAAGTTACTTAAGAGATTTAGGGTTTCATGAGCGAACAGCACGTAATAAATGCTTATTTCACAAACGAATAGGGTGAAGAGGGAAATTTATGCAAAAGAACAGTACAACCAACCTCCAGACTTCAGGAAACGATTCATTTTTACTGACAAATGCAAATTCGAAGTGTTTTCTAAAATAAATCACCAAAAAATAAGGAGGAAAAAAAAACTGTTCAATGGATCCAAAACATTTAGTTCCAACCGTTAAGTACAGAGGAGATTCCCTTATGGTTTGGGGCTGCATGAGTGCTAGTGGAGTGGGAAAATTAGTGTTCATAGATGGTATAATGGACCATGTAAAGTATGTTAACATTCTAAAGGAAAATTTACCACCAAGTGTCTCGAAAAAGGGTTTTGGAAATAATTGCATATTTACCCAGGACAATGACCCCAAGCATACCGCTTGGAAAACCAGGATTTGGTTACTTTACAACGTTCCAAAATACATGATGACACCCCCCTAAAGTCCGGACTTGAACCATATCGAACATTTGTGGGACTACCTAAAAAGAAGAATGGCAGAATAAAAGCCTTCCAGCTTGCAAGAATTAAAAACTTTCCTTCAGGAAGAGTGGGACAGAATACCGATTTTGTTTTTAGAAAACCTGGTGTCATCTATAACAAGACGCTCAAAAGCTATTATTGACGCAAAAGGGGCGCCGACGAAGTATTAAGCTCCGAAATAATAATTATTTCTCCACTGTTCGAATACTTTGTGTGTGAAGTGTTTCCACAAGTTTTTCAAGTTTTATAAAAATTATTATGTTAATGTGCTGTGGTGGAGTGGATACTAACAAAAGCCAAAATATTTGTGTTATCAATTTTTGATTAAGTTTGTATTGTTAAATTAATTAATGTTAAATGTTGTTAACCATAAGGTAACCTAAAAAATATCATATGTTGTTCAATCTAAGATAATTTTTTGTAATGTGTGATTAAACTATATAAATGATTACTCCCAATGTTCATTTCATAAATTAAGAAGTATTGCGATATTAATTACACTAAAGTGGTGACCCCGATGTGATCCAGTAACATTGTGAGTAGCTATTATTATTACTCATACACATATATCTTTCTGCTGTCGTTATGTCATCAAGGGACGTGTTTGATCTACTCACGCTTAAAGAAGGTGAGACCGAAGCCCCCGCTTTAATTTCGCAATCAGTAGAGACAGTTTCAGCAGCTAACATCCGGCCGCAGCTGCCATTGTTTAATAAGAGAGACACCGAAGTTTTGTTTATACAATTAGAAACTGTTTTTCAATTATACGGGGTAAAAAGCAGCCTAAAAAAGTTCCAGCATACAGTTTCTCAATTAGATTGTGAAGCATTGCGAGAGGTTATTGATGTTGTAAAACCTCCCCCGCGAAATGATGCTTACGAGGTCCTAAAAGCTAGGTTAACTGAGAGTTATGGGGAATCCGATACCAAAAGATTTCGAAGACTTTTGAGCGAACATCAGCTCGGTGACAGGAAGCCGTCGAGTTTTTTGAGAGATCTCCAGCAATTAGGTGGTGATATGGTCACGACGGACCTTATCAAAGAGATTTGGTTGCAGGGCCTCCCCAGTAGGATGCAGGTAGCTTTAGCGGCAAACCAGTATCAGGACTTACCTACGCTTGGCAAAGTAGCTGACCGAATAGCAGAATTAGGCGAGACCCAGCTTGGAAAAATTGCAGCGGTAAACGGAGCACGATCATCTGATTTCGAGAACCGATTGCTTTCTTCCCTGGAGAAGTTGACGGAGAGAGTAGCTGCATTAGAAGCTCGCGAGCCGGAATCGGGTGCATTTACACGCAGTAGGTCGAAGATCCAGGAAAAGGGTTTTTGCTTTTACCATGCTAGGTTTGGGGAAAAGGCTAAGAAATGCATAGCACCATGAAGGTGGCGTAGTGGGTCGAAGCCGGCGGAAAACTAGAACTAGCAGCAGCTGAGGCGGAACCTGCTGCTACTACTTTTAGCCGCCGTCTGTTTGTTTTTGACCACCAGTCCCGGACACGCTACTTGGTGGACACTGGTGCAGCACTATCGGTCTATCCAATAAAAAAGTCACCGAAGACGAAGCCCAGCGAATTCCTCTTATACGCCGCCAATGGGACTCCGATTCCTACTTACGGCGAGCATCTTATCGAAGTAGATCTTGGCCTAAAGCGAAAAATAAAATGGCGTTTTATTCTGGCTGAGGTGAAACAGGCAATAATCGGTGCAGACTTGCTTTTCTATCACCAGCTTATAGTAGATCTGGCAGGATGCCAATTAGTAGATAAAAGAACTGGGTTTTCGACCAAAAGTAGACTTACATATCTATCCGAGCCGACAATATGTTCGGTCCTAGAAGGCAAGTGGTATACAGAGCTACTAAAAAAGTATCCAAACATTACGAACCCCAGTGCGTTCATAAAAGAACCACTTCATTCTGTCTTGCATCATATTGAGACACGTGGAACTCCTGTAACCGCTAAGGCACGTCGACTGAACTCGGAGAGGTACTCGGCTGCTAAACGGGAATTCGAACAAATGCTCGAAGAAGGCATCATTCGCCCGTCCAGTAGCCAATGGGCTAGCCCACTACACATTGTTCCTAAGAAGGACTCAGGTTTGCGGATCTGCGGCGATTATAGACAATTGAATGCGAAGACAGTACCTGACAGGTATGCAATGCCGAATATTGCTGATTTCAACCTTAATCTGCATGGAAAGCGGGTTTTCAGCAAATTGGATTTGAAGCGGGCATACTATCAGATACCCATCGCTGAGGAGGATATACCAAAGACCGCTGTAATAACTCCTTTTGGTCTCTTCGAGTATACACGGATGTGCTTTGGACTTCGAAACGCTGCTCAGTCATTTCAGAGGTTCCTAGATACAGTCCTACGTGGATTTGACTTCGTTTATGCTTACCTCGACGACGTAGTCATTGCATCCATGGAAGAAGGAGCATAAACGACACCTGGAGGAGGTATTTCGTCGACTAAATCAGCATGGCTTAGTCATCAACCTTTCAAAATGCGTTTTCGCTATGGAAGAGTTGGAATTTTTGGGACATAAAGTTATGAGGCACGGCATTACAGTACTCCCAGAAAAGGTAGAGGCTATTAGTAATGATCCGCGTCCTTCAACGGTTTCAGACCTGCGCCGTTTCCTGGGTATGATAAATTTTTACAGGCGATGCCTTCCTCACACGGCCACAATACAGGCACCTTTAACCCTTTAACTGCTACTAACACAGATATGTGCGGTGGGCAGGCGTGCCTCTAGTGCTACTAACACAAATCTGTGCGCTTAAGGGAGCGCGCCTCCAGTGCTACTATCACAGATTTGTGATTCTGAACATCTGCTACTCGCACATATTTCTGTGCCGCTGAAACGGCATCTAGCGGCCTTTAAATCAATCTGTGGACTCTTTGATTACCCAGTAGGTATCGCAGGCACCCCCTTTTCATTCTATGCCAGGTCTGAGTGGCCAGACCTTCTTATACCTGGTTTGGCATAGGCCAACCTGTTCAAGTCCCACAGTATAGTTCGTAGTAAACACAAAAATAGAAAATTAACGATCTATTGCTGTGATGTTTATGAAGTACCTTTGTTTTTATTGCCGTGCTTGCCGTTGAAACGTATCACATATAAGAACATTATTTAAAAAAAAAAAAAAAAAAAAAAAAAAATTGACACTAACAATGGTCCAAAGGTCTAAAGTCCGGATATAATGAGGATGAATTTTGTTTTTGTTTTTAAATCGGAAATGACGAATTTGCGATGAAAAACTAGCAAAAAGAACTCAGCACTGGGTGGTTGCTCAAGCGGCATAGTAGCACACACTCAAGGTTAAGCCTGGGACTGTTCCGCAGCGAACAGGTTAAACACGTACTTGTCTGGCGCTAAGAAAGGGGACAAGCGACCCATCTTATGGACAGAAGACGCTATCCGGGCATTCGAAAGTTGCAAGGAGGCTCTCAGGAACGCGGCCATCATCGCTCACCCGAACACTCAAGCTGATCTTGTACTCGTAAGCGATGCTTCGAACACAGCTATGGGAGCCGCTCTTCAGCAAAAAGAAAACGGGGCCTGGCAACCTCTGGGATTCTTTTCAAAATTATTTGCCAAAGCCCAGCGGAATTATTCAACCTACGACCGTGAGCGTTTGGCTATTCATCAGGCGATACGGCATTTCCGTTCACAGGTTGAAGGCCGTCAGTTTACCATATGGACGGATCATAAGCCGCTTCTTTTTGCATTCCAGCAGAAGCCGAAAACCTCTACTCCCATGCGAATTAAGTGGGTGAACTTCATTAGCCAATTCACCACAGAAATTCAGTACGTTGCGGGGTCTCAAGACTAGAAGAAATTGACACTCCTGATGGAATGGAGAAGTTGCTTGAAGCTCAGGTAAAGGATAAAAGTATTGAACAGTTACTGCAGAATCCAAGACTGCAGCTCAAATATATTAAGTTCCCACATCTCACGAGAAGCCTCCTGTGCGAAGTATCGAAACCTAACGCCCGTCCATATGTACCTAAAGAAATGCAATATTTCTTCAGCTGCACAACCTTAGTCATCCAGGGATCCGAGCTTCAAGAAGACTCATAAGTCAGCGATTTTTCAGCGACCTGCATCTCCTGCCAAAGGTCTAAGGTGCAGCGGCACACAATAGCACCTCCGGGAAGTTTTCTACCTTCAAGTCGGTTTGAGCATATCCATTTAGACATAATTGGACCTCTACCACCCTCAGAAGGCAGTAGGTATTGCCTTATGATGGTGGATAGGTACACCAGATGGCCGGAGGCACAGCCGGTGGCCGATATATCAGCGGCTGCTTGTGCAGAGGCCCTTTGTACAGCGTGGATATCACGTTTCGGAGTTCCTGCGCGCATCACAACTGATCGCAACGCAAGGGCGTCAGTTTGAATCTGATTTATTTCAGCAGTTGTCAAGGGTTTTAGGGTTCCAGCGTTGCAGAACTACAGCTTACCACCCTCAGGCTAACGACTGTGTCGAAAGATGGCACCACACACTCAAGACAGCTCTAACGGCGCAACTCAGCAGCAACGCCTGGGCAAAGTTGTTGCCCTTAGTTCTCCTGGGTCTCCGTTCAGCTGTTCGGGATGATAACGTGACCAGCGCTGCAGAAATGACCCTTGGACAACCTTTGCGACTGCCTGGTGAACTATTAGAGAGAACCAAACAACGGGAGAGCAGGGATGAGTTTGTTCGTCATCTTAGAGGGCAATTGGAAAACCTTAGGCCAGCTGTCCATCGAACATCCACTGCGAGGCCTTTCGTCCACCTGGAGCTGTATTCGAGTTCTCAAGTATTTCTGAGGGATGACATGGTCCAACGGCCACTCACTCCGCCACATATTGGTCCCTACAAGGTTGTAAAGAGAGACAAAAAGACATTTGTCTTTCAGCTACCGAATGGCCTCAAGACCGTGACAATCGACAGATTGAAGCCCCAGCATTCCTGCTCCATGAAGATGACTCCCATTCCAGCCAGCCGGACCCACCAATTGTGCCAACTACTGATAACAATGACTCCACCGAGGCCGATCTCCAGGTTCCTGAATCAATGACTAGTAGCGGAAGAAAGATCAGACGTCCGGCCCATTTCCTCGACGCAGTCTTTGGGGGGAGGTGATGTGGTGGAGTGGATACTAACAAAAGCCAAAATATTTGTGTTATCAATTTTTGATTAAGTTTGTATTGTTAAATTAATTAATGTTAAATGTTGTTAACCATAAGGTAACCTAAAAAATATCATATGCTGTTCAATCTAAGATAATTTTTTTGAAATGTGTGATTAAACTATATAAATGATTACTCTCAATGTTCGTTTCATAAATTAGTAGTATTGCGATATTAATTACACTAAAGTGTTAATAAAAAAATTGTTACTGTTATTGTATTCTAAAGTGTATAATTAAATGTTTTTTTTGCAGTCAGCTATATTTTGCCCACATATTAACCATTTTAAAGTCACAATTACACATACTAAAATAATTTTCACTAGCGTTCGAATACTTTCTGCATTGACTGTATCTCATTTACCCAGGTCTCAATAATTTGTGTTCGAAGAAGAAAGAAAAAAGAATGACATCTCTCTTTAGTTGAGTTTTAAACATCATGAGGAACGGATCTTCATCTGACGAAGACATTGCACTGGATTGGACTATAACTAATTATTTTTATTTATCTCAAACAAGAAGGATTGGCGTTCATAATTTGAACAAAAGTCGTTACGGTGAATCCACCATACTTATGGTGAATTCCATCATTTATATGAGGATTTAAGAAGAGATTATGACAAATTTTTCGGGTACATGAGATGAAGGTCTCTTCTACTTTTGAATATATCATTAATTTAATCAAGAATAAACTAAAAAAAAAAAAAATGGAAAAATTGTCATGCATAACCTATATCAGAAGAGGAAAGGCTAATGCTCGCCTTATATGCCTCTTTAAATGTCTTACCGCTTCGAATTAGCATTTTTTAATTTGTTTTATGGAAAAGGAATAGGTTTATAATAAGAAAAAGTATTGATATCAAGACAAATATCGAATTCCAGTTTTCTACGAAAAATATTCTGAGATTCAATTATGTTGTAGCTATTAAGCGCAATTTTGTAGAAAAAAAAAAAGAAGTGCAAATTACATGAAAAATCATTAATATCATTTATCATTTTATTAGAAACAGTTGTACTATTTTGAATACTAGTAAAGTACATAATGATATGAGCAATTAAATAAGGATAGCTTTTAAAAATACACACAAAAGAAGTTTTGATAAATGATGATGCGTAAAGCCCGCTGATAAGGAATTATTGCAGGTTTCAATTTATATTATAGCTATGAAACCAAATTAACTTGAAATCATTCTATAATTTATAAAACTTTAAATAATTTAATGTGGTAGAAAAAATATTAACATTAATGCTAATTAATATTTAAGCTCTACTATTTTAAATATCAGTTAGTACATAATTATGTAAAAAATTGAAGCAATTAAATGGGAATGGGTTGTCTTAAAAAACAAACATAAATATGTCGATAAATGTCAGTGCCCCGCTATTGAAAATAATTCTGGATTTTATATTATAGGATTTTATAATTTTATTTTATATTTATATCATTGGAATTTATATTATAGCCATAAAGCCCAATTACCTTTTACAATTAATTAAACAGTTACATTTAGTTGAATCAAAATAAGTAATTGGGACCAATGCAAATTATTCAGGTAAGATCATTAATTTCATATTCTATGTTATTAGAAAAAAATGTACGATTTTAAATATCAGTTAAGTATATAATTATATAAACAATTAAAGAAATTAGGATAGGTAGCTCTAAAACAAGACATACATTTATACAAATTTTTGCTGAATATCGGTGCCGTAAACCCCGCTGATGCAAAATAATTCTGGATTTTAATTTATATTACAGTCATAAAGCCTTATTAATTAATAATCTGTGTATCTTTTACAATCAATTAAACAATTAAATTCAGTAGAATCAAAAAAGCAAATTATTTATTCAATGCGAAATATTATTTAAGTAAAATCATTAATTTCATATTTTGTTATTAGAAAAAGCTGCGCGATATTAAATATCAGTTAAGTATATACTTATGTAAACAATCAAAGAAATGAAATTAGGATAGGTTGTTCTGAAACCACGCATATATAAAAATATTTCGATAAATGGCCGGGCCGTGAAGCCTGGTGGTGTGATGGTGAGAGGCTAAAAGAATAGGAGCTTCAGTTGTTGGGTTTGGTGTGGTGCAATGGGCGAGGATGAGGGGCTAGGTGCCAACATGGCCGAGGATGTGTTAGATAGTGTTCTATTACATATATAATTTAGCTATATGTTCTTTTTTTTCTTTTTTCTTTCTAGTAATTTAGCCTTTAAAATTATTCAATGTTGTTCTGCTCCTTAATGAAAATAATTAAGGTAAACGTACCGGTAGTGGACACAGTTAAGGAAATTTTCAATTTTTTTTTTGGGCTGAGGGTTTCCATTGGTACTCATGAGATTGAATACACATGTGGGGTATGCAACAACCCTTCCTCCTTCAATTCATGAACAATAAAATACTAATTGAAAGCAAATTATATTTTTTCTAAATTTTTATATAATGGTCTAATTTGCACTGGTAGTGGACATTTGTAAATTCAGAAAATTCAATAGTGGACATCTCAATGCGTTAGTAGTGGACAAACATTTTGCTACTTTTTATTGTTTCTAAAGTCCAAATTATTGTTACTTAAAATGCATAAATTAATACTTGCTTATTTTCTAGCGTAATGGGCTAAAAGGTAAACTAAAATAATAGAAATTCTGACAAGAGATTATTTTTTTTAAAGTGAAAAGCATAAAAAGGAGCATAACGAGTACAATGTTAGTTAATGACGTATAGGTATATGATGCTACTTTACGTGTCTGATCTCCTACCTGCGCTCTCACATTTCTTACATTCCGGGACAGGCAGATTACTTTGCTTGCTGCCAGCGGGAGCCAGGATTCCTGAAGAGACGGGCCGAGGGTGACAGGCAGCTATCTGCGTCCCATTGCCCCTGAACTGCCAACATATTTCTGTCTTTTGATTAGAAATGATCGACTCTAAGGGCCCAAGCATTGTCCATAAAATATTTTCATAAATTGCCACACTTCCGACTTTTCCCCCTTCCTCTTCATTCTCTGTTTCTACTGCTATCACCCCTCCATATCCATACAATATTCATCGTGTTCACCAAATCCAAAGCTCACCTTCGGTACTACAACCTGAAATGATCCAAGAATTATCGACCTCTGAGAAATTTCTGATTATTTCCCTTTTACTTCTCATTTTAGGTTTATATTCAGTAACATTTTCTCTTTTGTCTATTTTCTCCAACTGTTATCTCATTTTTCTGTTATTTTATTACTAAATATGATGTTAGAACTAAAGTAGTGTGTGCACATTCTTTGTTGGGATAACTTCATTGGCTTTCTTATGCCACTCAATAGAAGTTCGTTTGAAAGTGCTCAGAATGATTATGAATTTTATGATACAATGATCATTATGGTTGTAATCAACATTGCTGTTTTCCTGTTCTGTCAAAATTTAAGAGTGTTTTGCTTTTTCGATGTGCTGTACACAGGATTGTTAAATAATTAGTCATTGTTTCCTTATACACTCTTCCGATTCACTCACTTGTAAGCTATCTTAAGCCAATCTTCTGTAGGATCTTCTCACGTTCTGGTAAAGCTCTTTTGATTTGCTTCCAAACATATACAAATAACACAATTTGTATATGTTAAATGAAGGCATTTAATATACTTAGGCCAAAATAACCCTTGAGTCTTGTTAAGACAATGTGATTCATGTTTGTTTACTGTCGTAAACAAATGCGATATTTGAAGATTTTTGTTGGAGCCTTAAGAAAATAATGAACAATATCTTTATTTGATATCTATTTTCCTCTACTTATTCAGTTGTGTTAAGTATAATTATGTAAAATGGCTCTTAAGCTCTTAGATAATTTATGTCATGTCACAAGAATATCACAACTGATCATCGTAAAAGAAAAAAAAAACAATTTTCACAAATCAGTTTATTTAGTATTAAAAATGCTTGGTGTTAGTAATGGATGGACAGGAGGTGTCCAATATTAAGATTTAACGGTCAAAAATTCTCAAAATCAAAATATTATAAATAATAAAGCATTGTTAGTGCATTCAAAGCCTTGACATAAGAGAAAAAAAAATTAAACCCCCAATGCTAGTAGTGGACAGCTGGTGTCCACTACTGAATTTTTCAAAAACATTGGTGTTAGAAGTAGCCACTTAAACTACGACCAAACAAAAATAACCATTCTAACAGAAACATGAATAATGGAATCTATGAAGTCTTCCTTATTGGGGAACACCTCAATTCTTCATAAATAACTATGCCAAATCCCCAAAAATATAAAAACAATTACCTACCTCCTTAATGAAATTGAACAGATGACGTAAAAAATTACAATGTTGGACGAAATATTAATTTGCAATTACTAATAGTTGGATCCCTTGGTAACTTGAAGAAGCTGGATTTCCATGTACCAGTACTAGGTAGTAGTAGGTACATTCGCTCTAAGTTTGAAGCTGATTCAAAGCCTAGCTACCTTATTTTCAAAATTTAATTGTCCAAGTGGCCACTACTGGAACAGTGCCCACTGTAGGTACGTTTATCTTAAATGTTTTGTTTCTTTGTTTATCAGCAATCCTATCGTTTCAATATCACATATTACTATTCCTTGTTCCCCTTTATTATTCATATATTAATCAGTGATTAAACACCAACTTTTCAATGTAGAACCACTTCCTAAACTAATGCAGCAACCAAAGGAAACAAATAGAGCATTCAGTTGATAACTAGCGCCAAAAGACACGGTGCTAAGATCGGTACCCCACTTTATCACATACCCCACTTTAGCCAACTCTCCCCTAAATATATATATATATATATATATATTTTTTTTTCTTTTTTTTTTTTCTATTTCACGTTACGTTACAACAACTGGTGAAACTAAGTTGTCAGCTAAAGAAGTGTAACAAAAGTATTAGAAATAATCTTGTTTGACTTATGATTTTTCCTTTTATCTCACTAAACAATATCCTCAGTGATGAGAAATCTACTATGGCTAGATCTATTTAAATGTAATTAGCTTGTGTGAAGAGCATTTAACCCTGTCTGTATTTATTTTTGCATTTTGTGATATAACAAAGGAATTTCGGAAACCAATAAGTTAAACTGCGTTAAAAAGTTAGCACTAATCATGGGCGTACCCAGCGGGGGGACAGCTGACCCCCCTGGAAGGCTGGAAGCAATAATTGTTTAGGCTTTTAAGACTGGAAGCAATAATAGAATACATTTTTTTCAAGCAAATAATTGTAATAACTTAGTTGATAAAGCACTGCTATAATTATACATAATTTTGGTTTCATTCACCTTTTCCGCGGTAAGGTGTTACAGTCTGAACGACCATAGCTTGCCCCCCCCCTAGTTTTTAGCTTGCCCCCCCCCCTAGTTTTGATCCTGGGTACGCCCTTGGCACTAATGTAACATTAGAGATTGATAAGATATAGACATGAGGCCTCTTATCTTTAATCCGCCTTGTATTAAATATGTTTTAATTACAATTTACTAACTTAATACAAGGCCAATTAAAGTGAAGAGGCCTTATGTCTATATCTTATCCATTTCTAATGTTACTTTAGCGCTAACTTTTTAATGTAGTTAAAGTAATAGGTTTTAATTACTATTTTCTAACTATTATTTTTTAAACAGGGTGACAGAAGTTTTTACTTGATTTTTCAACATCATTTTAATTATATCAGCACGACTTATTTTTAAAATAATTAAATAGGTCATCCTTAAATAGTAAAAATAAAATGTTCTTTTTTAATTCACTTACATGAATCATTTCTAAAAATGCTGAAGGACGTTCATTTTATGCCATTAGACAAGACTAATACGCTTGTAAGTGTCTGCCACCCTTGTAGGAGAAGTAGATGAACAGACAAGATTTGATATCGGACTGCTGGCAGTTGTAACAACCTGGAAAGACCGCTGTGGCAAAGATGTAGATGTAGATGTGTTTTGATCCTCTTTATGTTTTAATTTATGGGTCATTAGATACTGTTTAGAACTGAATGTTCGTTGGCATACATCACACCTATGGGGAGGATCATCTTCATGACTAGCTTTATGCATCAAGAAATAAGGTTTTACAACAAACTGTTTTCCACAAGTTTCACAAACAAATGGCCCAGCTAGGCTATGAGTTTTTCTATGTTTTCTAACATTGTCTTTCCGTCCAAAAGATTTTCCACAGAGATCACATGAATATTGCTTCTGACCAGTATGAGATACAGAATGCCTTACAAGATGTTCCTTCCTGCTAAATGTTTTACCACAATGACCACAAACAAATGGTCTTTCACCTAAACATAATAAAAACCGTATTAACATCTTTAAAGTGATCTTATTTGTTATTTATTACACACACACACACACACCATGCGCGCACACACACACACACACCACTATATATATATATATATATATATATATATATATATATATATATATATATATATATATATATATATATATATAAATCTCGTGTCCCGGTGTTTGTTGGAGGTAAACTCAGAAACTACTCAACAGATTTAAATGAAATTTGGCTCAACGTGTACAGTTTTGTCCAACTTAAAAGATAGCATAGTTTTTATCTTGATTATTGACCACAATATTTCTTTTATTGCAAATAAAATAGGTCATGTTTCGATTTATCAAAATGGAGTTATATTGCGATTTCATAACCTTTTTGTTGTTTGTTGGGGGTTAAATCAGATACTACTCAACCGATTTTTACAAAATTTTGCTCTTTGTCAGTAGTTTTGTCCAACTTGAAAGATTGAGTAGTTATTTATCTCTATTATTGGCTTCAATATTTCTTTTATTGGAAATTAAATGCTTATTATACTACAGTTAAGTGTGATTATTTGTAAGTTCTATAAATTTCCTGCAGATGGCGGTGTAAGTTTATTTATTGATACATTTCATTTTCTTTTGATATTTAGGATGATTAAGCAGAAATATATTTTTTCCAGCTTGGACTAGGAAAAAATGCGTTTTTCCCTTGGTTTTAGCAAAAGACAGGTTAAACCAAATCATTGTGTACCTATTAGCACTACAGTAAATAGAAATTGTGAATTCTAAAAATAAAAAATCTACGATGTAGAATGCAAGGCCACAAAGTCTCGTGTTATTTCAATAATTCATTTAATCATGCAGATTACATGCCAAATTTTCGCCTATTCAGGCATCTTCAGGGCTACAAGTGTATCGCAAGCAAGCTAGAAACAGACTGAACCTTCCCATATGGAAGGAGGGCTAACCGGGAAATATACAGTGTTGCCAACATTCAAACAATTTAGATAACAGAAATAATAACTCAATAAGGTCTATAGAAAATTAAACACAAAATTAAAGTTGAAAAAGGTTCAAATAAAATAATATTCACATACACACTCTCACCCTTATACATACACATATATACATATATACACACACATACATACATATATATATATTTATATACACATATATATATATATATATATATATATATATACATACACACTCACACCCATACACACATAACATCATGCACTAGAATTATAAATATACTTGTATATACAACATATGAAAAGTAAAGGCAAATCTAGAATAAATGATTCATTGCTGGTTCAAAATGATAATAGTTTCAGCGAAAAAATTGTTAAGATTTCTTGCATCAGTTTTAAAATTGACAACCTTATTAATGTTTGCAGCTATATATAGTGCTTCAAGATATTTTAATTTTTGCTCGGAATTTTCTTTATGCAAAATTATAGTTTTGTCATAATCGAAGCTATGCTTATGCTCGGAAGTTTGTTTAGCTAGGAATGTTTTGGGTTCTTTTATTCCTTTATTTTTATTTTTGTATTCTGTGCATGAATTTTTGTGCTGATAGATTCTATTACAGAGATTTTGAGTAGTCTTGCCAATATATGCATTTTGGCAATCCAGGCAATTAATTTTGTAAGTCAGGTTAGAATTAAGACCAGTTGCAATTTTATCTTTGAGTGGGGTAAGTATTTGGTCAAGTTTATTGCAGGGTTTGTAAGTGATTTTTATTTCATTGATGTCGTATTCAATGAACCTTTGTTTTAGGGATTCAGATAAATGCTTTATATAGATTAGCGTTCTGTACCGAGCCAGGAGGGGGACCATCATTACTATTGTTAGTACGCATCTTTGGTTTATTTATTTCATTCATGATTTTGTACCATGTGCACGAAACTAACTTCTTGAGATACAGATTTTTATTCAGAATATCAAAAATTCGATCCTTTACCTCTTTCAGATATATACTGTCAGTCAGTTTTATGGCTTTATTCATCATGTTACTCATTACATTTAATTTTTGATTTAGTGGATGGCAGGACAAGTAATTTGAAATTCTGTTACTGCATTCTTCTTTCCTAGTCCATTTAAATGTTAGTCGGCCGTTGCATTTTATTATCAACATATCTAGAAATCTAATGCAATTATTTTGCTCTATTTCACACGTAAATTGCAAATTTTCATTAAAATTATTGAATGCTTGGTGAATAGTATTAATTTGGCTTTTGTTTATAATCATCAAAATATCATCTACATATTTAATTAGCAGTTTGGGTTTTGAATTCAGTTCTTTACATGCCCATTTCAACAGTTTGTTCATCACAATGCCGCTCACGTTTATGCTCAAAACGCCTCCCATAGGTAGACCTCGCAATTGCATATAGAGCTTACCATCATAGGTGAACATTCCGTTATTACACACTAATTTTAAACCTTCCATGTAAATTGCTTTGTTATTTATAGGTGTGTGACTTTTAATAGTTTCCCATTCATCGTTAATTATATTGTATGCTATCTTCATAGGGACTTGCATGAACAGAGATTTAACGTCAAAACTAACTAATACTTCATCTTTATCTAAATGCAGTTCGTTAAGTTTTTGTTTTACTTCTCTCCTCACCATAGGAACAGCCAAGGGCATATGTCGTGACTGCCCATTAATCCAGTCACAAAGCAATGTAACACAGGAGGTACAGCATATATCAGGCGCCCAAGATTTGTCCTTGTCACCAACTTGGCACCCAAAATAAAGAATATATGCCTTTTTTAATAAGGAAGTAATGCTTCTTCTTTGACTCTTTAAAATTAATTCACCTAACATATAAAAAAAAAATTTTGGATGCTTTTCACAATTTCGCTTACAGATGACTTTAGACTGGTGAGAGGAGTCCAGAGGGGACTCATGTCATGACCTGTGTCTGGGGGTCAGTGTTTTGTCTGAGCCTGTTGAAACTTGTTGGCTAAACATGCTTTAAGAGTTCAGATGACTTATTCATTATCTCTATTGCATCCAATATCATCGTGCATAGGTGCTGAGCCTTAATTAGAGCAAATAAATAGAATATATTAATCAAGACACGTTTATAGCTATGAAATATCACTTTTTTTTTTTTTACAAAATTTAAAATTACAAAAAATCTGAGCCCCATGGACAACTTTGATGGTCATATTCGGAATAACCATAGCAAAATACACATGAGAGAGCCACATTTACCTATTTAACAAAAATACTGTTAACCAATATTATTAATGGTTATGTATAGGTTTGTTCCAACAAGTATTTAAATAACGTCGATAACTAACAGACTGCTCATGTTCTCCCCCTACTCTTTTGATTCTTAATTTGATTGGTTGGTTTTCCCATCAGATTTATTGAGCATTGTTAAAATCAGCCAGTCAAATTTAGAATAAAAAAAATGGGGGAAGGACTTGAGCAGTTATCAACATGTTATGTTATATATGCCATGTGTTTTTCCAATAAGTTAACATTTTGAGCGATAATTAAATAATTATTAGCAAGTTTTTTCCTGATAACTTCGTAAATAAATTAAGAACCCAAAAAAGGTTTTAAGGGGACCACCTCAGGAAAATACTCTACAAGATCCAAAAGGTTCCGTTCCAATTGGTCCTTCTATCTCGGAGTAATCAGTGAAGATACCTAAAAAAAAAAAAAGGCACATACCTTAAAAAATTTACCCTCAAAAACACCATGTTAAAGGCGAAAATTTCAGAATTACAGCCGATTGAAGTTACCATTCAAAATAACCGAACCGAGGAGCACAGCAGCAGTTGAAAAATATGGTAGATATGAGAAATTGTCATTCTTATTGTGAATATTTATATTTTCATCATAGATATTCAGATTTTTACAATCGTTATTTTACTCTTCTTTTTTTAACTATAGATATTCGTATTTTTATTATAAATAATATGATCTTCATTACCTCTGTTTACTATTGTTTTAGTTACTTCATTTTGTTTCACTGTGGATCTAACTTCAAATTTGAGTTATTTTTATATTGAGCAATGAACTAAACTTTCAATATCTATTTCAAATCATAGACATTTTACCACTTTCTATTCATGGTTCGAATCATAACCACGCTATGAACCTTACTAAAATACCGTTCTTGCTAAAAAATGTTTCAAACTATCCTTCATCCACGTACCTTTTTCACGTATTTCTATCCCCTTTAGTAGCTATGTAATTACTAACATTTTAAGCTCATGTCACGTAAATATGCAATCCCTTATTGCTCACTTTGACTACACACAATCACTACATCCGAAACCTGACTAAAAACGTTCATCCCTTCTTCCCAGATTTTCTTCACCAATTACTCATTTTTGCACCATGACTGATCTAATAGCATGGGTGGTGGTGACGGACTATACATTCATGAAAGCCTTAAAGCCGAAATCCTCCCTTAGTCTCATTCCCACGATCTTCCGCATATTGAATACATGTTCGTTGAAATTTTTTTTATTTCCTCTTCTCTATTGTTTACCATCATCTATAGACCTCCCTGCACCCCATTCGGCAACCTCTTTGAATCCTCCATATTCAATTTGGTTTCTAATCATTTCAACATCATTATTATTCAATGCAAACATGCTTTTAGAATCCTCTGAGAAATCTCTGATTCTCCCGTCAAAACCATTTCTTCTTCACAATGTCCTGCTCCTTTTCTCTCATCACATGATCTCATCCAGATTTCATACAAACTCCCCATCAAAAGTTTTACTCCTAAAGTCTCTGTCATCTCGCAATCTGGACTACCTTTCCTATGAATTCCTTCAATCCGATCTTGATGCTGTCCAATTGGATATCGTATATTCCTATGATTCTGTCAATTCCATAGCCTCTTTTCTCACCCCAAATTAGAAATCAATGATTACCAACCTGTTTTCCATCATATATCTCTGAATTTCTTCAGCCCAAATCCTCGATTCATTCCTGCTATACCTGCTCTAGGTCTTCAGATATATATACACCGGCACACATCAATATACACCGGCCCACTGAACGTCGGCTTTTAATAGATCTTTCATTATCTGGTCCTCATCTCTATTCCTCCTTTCATCCGTGATTCCAATAACCTCCCCAACTTTAAATCCCGTCTATATTATCATTCCACAGCCATCCAGTGTCTTTAAAAAAAATGTAAATTGAGATTTCCTATTATATTTTATTTTAAATTGATGTATTATTTATTTTAAACTGATGTAAGCTCTTATTTTATACTTTATTTTCATATTTTTTTGTTTCTTTAGAAAATATAAATACTTTGTATATTATTTAATTTTGTTCTTAATGGAATTTATTTATTTATTTATATAATGTTCAAGAAATGTGGAAAATGTAGAAAACAAAGCAATCAAATTACAACACAGACATGGTAGATGGTAAGCTTAATTGTAGGAAAGAATCCTTCATCTTGGCCTACTGAAAAGTTGGTATTTTCGACTTATACTGATAAGGCCTAACACGCTGAGTTTATAAAATGTCAAGCACTAAAGGCAAGAATAATATACAAATAATTGTAAATCATACCAGTATGAAGTTTTTTATGTTGAAATAAGTGCTCTTTTCTTTTGAAAAGTTTACCACAAGAGTCACAAATATAACTGTTAGTAATTTTTTCATCAACAGAGCAAGATGTGGAATGGTTAATCCTATCTTCCTCTGATCGAAACCGTTTACCACAATTTTCACATTTATCATCACAGTCGTCATCAGTTATTTCTTCATCTGGTTTCATTTTCAAAAACTCACGTATATGAACCATTGAAGTCCTAAAAAATAAAACTGTAGTTAATTACTAGGATTCTGGCAAACACCAGAAGTTGCACAAATTGCTGGGGCAAGTATATATATTCTCATATGAGTGGAAGCATACTCTTTGTAGAGTAGTCTAAGATGGGGCTAAAGAAAAATTAGGATTGGAAGAAAGAGCTGTCTTCTTGGACTGCGCTCAAAAGATGTTTAAACCTTTATTTGTGACTCCTTTAATATACAAAAAGTATGAAATAAACTGGGAAAGAAACGTTACTTATTCTCAACTACTCTGTAAATATAGAGATGTGTAATAGTCAACTGTTTTTCTTTCTGATAGGTTGATACATAATCAGGCATATCAACTTCATTATGAATCAGGCATTTCATTTTGATCTTTTTTTGTTTAGGAAAGCCAATGTTTGATCCCTACATGTGGATCTTCATCAGGCTAAAAAGAAGACAAATACAAAGAAGATGACAATTGTTGTTTATCATGTTATTATTAATTCTATAAGACCATGTTATTATAGCAGCGTTGCTGTGGCTCACTCAATACCTATATTGCCTTGAATTAATTATATCCTATTATTTTTAATACAGTCAAATCAAAATTAACTTAATCTAAAAACCAATGGGATTTAAAATAGACTTTTACGCCAAATTTAACATTGTTTTTTAAAGAATTTAGAAGAGTCTAAGCTTTTATTTTTTTTCATGTCATGTTTAACTATAGTAAGGATTAGTGATCCATTCATTTAGCACTTACTGGATTATTTCAGTAGAGGTGAGATTAAATATAAATAACATACATAGGAAAAAAAAAAAAGGCACATACTATCGAATTGAGTAACCTCCTCTTTCGTTCGAAGTCGGTTAAAAAAAACTAATAAAGAATATAATAAGTATAGTGTTTAGTACAATCACAATAGGCAGTTTCAAATTAATCTGTTGCCATAATACATACTACAAATTATATTCAGAATATAACACTTGATGATATTAGATATCACATCAGAAGGTTCTACCTGAAACAGGTTATGTTCTTACAGTATTACTTATCAAAACATAAAAATTAAATTTTATGAATGAGATAGATATCGTTAATTTATAACATTTTTTAATAAATTACTATAATTCACAATTTATATTTATTTTAGAGCTAATAGATGCACAATGATTTTGGTTAACCTGTCTTTTAAAAAAACGAAAAGATTCGATATTTTTTAGTTCATTCCACGTCAAATCAACACAAAAATATATCATTTTGAACCTCAGCAGATTTTCTTGAAATTTGGTACATATGTAGTACTTGTATCTACTAGAAAAATTGTAAAATATTACTGAGATCCGTCAACCCGAAACAGAAAAAATCATGATTAAAAATAGCTGTCAATGTTTTCCAAATTTGACTAGAACTATGAGATTGGTGTCGTTTAACAGAGCATTCCATGCCATTTCATATGATATAATACAATGTATAGGTTGGTACTAAAGACATTTTCTTAAAACCAAATTTAAAATTTTAATTTCAATCTTCTCAAAAAGGGCATTTTTTAAAGTTTTTTATATTTTTTTTAAAAATAGGCTGTATTATATTTAATCATACAGCAAAGTATAAAAGTGGGATGAAAATTGCTTCATTACTAAAAAAATTGAAAACTAGTGATAAAATTCCA
The DNA here is from genome assembly GCA_911387785.2 of Aelia acuminata. Taxonomy (NCBI): domain Eukaryota; kingdom Metazoa; phylum Arthropoda; class Insecta; order Hemiptera; family Pentatomidae; genus Aelia; species Aelia acuminata. The sequence goes on from OU426979.1 coordinate 96,040,505, forward strand.
TAAATCTAGCATTTTATGATTAAAAATAGCTGCAGATGTTTTCCAAATTTGACTAGGACTATGAAATTGGTGTCGTTGAAGCGCTCATAAAATTTTTAAAAATTCCCTTTTTGAGAAAATTTAAATTTAAATTTAAATTTGGTTTTAAGAAAATTTCTATAGTACCAACCAATATATTGTTGCATATTATATGAAATGGAAAATTTGGAAAACAGGTGTTGATTGAATGTAGTAGTGAGAAGTGTGGGGTCACGTTTGTTGGGGCGATAAGTGTAGAGAGGAGTGTTTATTTTATCATTGTAGTCTGCATGGTCCATGACAACAGTTTTGTTTTCTTTATCTGCAGGGGTTATACAACACGGGGTCATATAACACTCAGATGAATATGTGAGAACTGGCCTGATTAGTGTTTTATATATTTGTAACTTAGTGGCCCTGGAGAGGAACTTGCTTCTTAGGTGTTTCTGAAGCCCAAATTAGCACCTATTGGCTGCCATAATCCGGGGCTGAATCTCTGGTTTCATATCATTGGTCGAGTTAAGCTGTGTTCCTAGGTAAATAAATTCCTGCACGCTGCCAAATTTAAAGCCTCCTATTGTAACTTTCCCTTCCAGAAATTCTCCCGTTGCTCTTTTAGGATTGCAGAGCATGTATTTAGTTTTGGATTCGTAACCACCAATCCAATTTTTGCAGCTGCTCTTTGAAGATCCAGGAAAGCAATTTTCATGCTTAATAAATTATGTCCAACGAAATCAAGGATTTGACATGATTTGTTAAAAATTGTACCTCCCACTTGGATTCCCCATCCGCCCAATATTCCAATGTAATATTAAATAAACGGCATGCCAAACAATCCCCTTGCCTAAGCCCCTTGTGGCTATGGAAAAACTCAGATATATCTCCGGAAACTCTAACAGTACACTGAGTGGCTTTCATTGTCATTTTGACAAGACGGACAAGCTTTGGAGGAATGCCTAGAGCAATCATACACGAATCACGCAGTCATAGGCAGCACGGAAATCCACAAAGAGGTTGTGGATTTCTAAATTGTATTCAGCTGCTCTCTCCATCATCGTTCTCACGAAGAAAATTTGGTCTGTTGTACCTTTCCTGAAGCCTGCTTGATATTGACCTATTGCTCTTTCAACAAATGGGAGAAGTTTACGGAAGAGAATATTGGAAAATATCTTATATGAAGATGGTAGGAGGGAGATACCTCTGTAGTTGTCGCAGTTGAGAGGGTCCCCTTTTTTATAGATTGGACATAGAATAGTTCTGTACCATTCATCAGGAATGCTCTCCTCTGTCCAGATGTCTAAAATCAGATCGCTGATATATTTAGACAGTGCTTCCCCTCCATGTTTCCAGAACTCAGCCGGGATCCCATCCACACCTGGGCCTTTATTTGTTCCTCAGTCTATCTATCTGAGTGCTGAACATCCTCTTCATCTGGGTGCTCAAAATCTCCATCACCTATGGTTCTCCCTCTAAATGTGACTTCTCCTATGAATTCACCATTTAATAGATTTAAAAATGGTTTCTCCATCGTTTAATAAACATTTCTCTTTCTGTGATCAGGGAACCATTCATGTCTTTACATGCATTTGATCGGGGCATGAATGCTTGGCGAGATCGGTTTATCCGTTGGTAGAACTCTTTGATGTTGTTCTGGGTCCGACTAGTCTCGATTTCTTCCATTTCTTTCCTTTCCCAAGACCTCTTCTTTCTTTGTAGAATCCTTTTTTCACTCCTTTTACTTCCATAATCCTCCACAGATGGTATGGTGTGTCTTCTTTGGATCATAAGGCGATATTCCGCATTCTTTTTATCCGTAGCCTTTTATCAGTAATTTTCCCTCCAATGATCTCTTTAGCCACTTCATGTATTATTTCTCTGCACAAATTCCACCTTTTACCAATTGTTTCATTAGGATTAGTGCTTCATAGTTTCTCCTCGATGGACTGAGAGAATTGCTGGCTTATGGCAGGGTCTTTTAATTTTTCTGTTCCGTACTTCCTGACTTTGTTTGCTTGCCAACTGTTTACCAATGATATTCTTGCGTGTATAAGGGCTACCAGCAGATAGTGATCTGAGTCAATGTTGGCTCCTCGGTATTCACGAACGTTCTGTATATTAGACCTATACCTTCTACTTATTAGCACATGGTCTATTTGGTTTACCGTGAACCCATCATTGGATCGCCATGTCGCAAGATCACACACAAGATGTATTCTCTTGTGACGAAACATGGTACTAGCTAGCACAAGGTCCTTGGCTGCTGCAAAGCTAACTAGTCTCTGTCCATTATCATTTGTGTGATGGATGCTGTTTTTTCCAATGGTATGGCAGAAAACGGACTCTGCCCATTTGGGCGTTCAGGTCCCCAATAATAATTCTTGCATCAAGTTTGGGGATATTATCTATAGTTCCTTCAAGGATGTCGTAGAAGTGGTCTTTTTCTTCATCATCCAATGACTCTGTCGGGGCATGCACGCTGATTATTAAGGAAAAAAAAAAATTCCTTTCAGGCGAAGAAGGCATATTCTTGGACTGACGGGTTTGAAGCTAATTACCAACTGGACTGGCTTCTTGCTGACAATATATACGTGATTTCGGCCCTCACAGCTGTAGTAGACAGAGTGACTCTCCTTACTCAGAATTCCATATATGGTCCATGGGATCTCTTGGATAGCAGCGATGTCAATTTTATAGTTTTATAGCTGATTGAGGAGCTGTTGGAGAGCTCCTGGGCGGTATAGAGATAAAACATTCTAGGAGGCTAATTTAAAGTGCCCCATGCTCTATGTTGTTTCCTATTAATCCGTCCGGCTTTTCTTTCTTTGGGGTTCATAATGGTTTAATTTAAAGGGTTTAGCCCTATCAGCCCCCGATTCAGGTGGAGGTGCTGCCTCCTCAAAGTATCCTGACGTACTCCCCCATCCGGGGTGGCTACCTAGGGGAGGTGATCCCAGGGTGTGTAGTGGATGTGACCTTAGTGTTTAGTGTGGGGGTGTGTGTAGTGTGCTGTAGATAGTGTGCTGTGTGAGTGTCAGTGTACTGTTCACTGCCACCTCTCTACGCCACTAATATTGCTATCTATAATTAATAATTACATGATAAACATTTAATTGCCATCTTCTAGCGTAGATACTCATACATTTGTCTTAATTTTAGCCCTGATGAAGATCCACATGTAGGGTTCGAAGTGTTAGCTTTCCTAAATAAAAAAAGATCAAACTGGAAATCCTGATTATTTATCAACCTACTCTGTATATATGAAGGTGGTACGAAAAAATATTATTGTTAGCTTCCATGTGAGAGTGACTGACATAGGATAAGCTATGAAATAAATTGATTTTTGTCAGTTGTGGATAAAACGACTACAAACATTATGTTGAACCATGATTACTGGGCAGCAGGCCCTGGTTATAATAAAAAATAGACGAGTAAGGTGATTTATTACATTTTGAATTGCTATAAAAATTAAGTAAAGTTCTATTAAATATTCATCTCAGCACTCGACTACTGAAAAGAGTCATAGTAATATTAAAGTAGTAAATTTAACAATTTGGGCTCTCTGAATGGATAGAATAACTGAAACTCGATCAAATACACATATAATGTAAAAGACATAACTTATAAATTATTAATGAATTAGAATGATTAGATAACATAAAGATTTAGAGCAATTGCAGCCACACAAACAAAATAATTGAATGTGACGAAATAGTTATTAAACTTAACAGTATCTAAAAGTAGTAGTAATAGTAACTGTAATAGTTTGTTGGTCTAGGCTTCCCTTACTCACAAGTCAACTGCTCCTTATGTATAGGCGGCAATGGAACATTGTAGAACCTTTAAGAAAATTTCAAACATGTAACTACTATACAAGGTGAGTAGAGGTAGGCTCAGTATTTAAGGGGCAATATGGCTCCAGGAGACTTATGACGTAGTTGGACGCATTTGTGAATGGATAGCCAGGGAGTAGGCCATCGTTTATGTCCAAATTTTGTTTGAGTTTTATTTTATAGAGCAATTGATGATATTTTTTGTGACTGGTTAGTAATTGTATCTCAGTTATTAATCAAAACTTTAAAGTAAACATTGAATTCTTAACATTAAGTTTGTAATTTCATTATAGTTTAAGTGTATGTGAATCCAGATACTTCAAGTTGATGAACACTTTTTCACAGTAGCTTATGTAATGTATAGCATTCATCTTAGCTATTAGGTGTAACATTACAATACACAAGTCCATTAAAATTATGAATATATTTCCTTCTAGAAACTTTTTTGCAGATTTTCCAGTAGCCCAGTTGTTATTGAGTGTTTGGCTTGGTACTAATTTTAAATAAGGTATTGTAATTATTTTTATAAAATTTGTATGTTCATGTAATTTTATATTGTAACACTTATGTGGGTAACAAATATTTATTAAACAAAAATATACAGTTATCAATGCCTATGAATTAATAAAACTTAAATACTTGAGCAGGTTACAAAAATGATAACCTTATAACTAAAGCTCGGAATTCCGTGCAGTAAAAATTTGAAAACGTGCAATAAAAACTTCAAAACGTGCAAAAACGTGCAATAAAAACTTCAAAACGTGCAAAAACATACAATAAAAATGTATTGCTTGAAAATCAGGCCTTAAATTATTTTTGTGAACAAATAATAGCTACTTTAGAAAAAAGTAAGTAGCGGAGGGTAAATTGAAATAGAAACTCTTTTATTTTTACAGATTATTTTTATATATTGTTTTGGTATAATCACTGAATTTTGGATCTTTTTTTTAATACTATTGATATATTTTTGAAAACTAATCGAATCAGTATGATGTGGAAGATGTGGAATATAGAGTTTAATACTCGCATGTGAGCTGTGATTACATTTTATGGAAATAGGAAGATCTTAAAAAAGGAAACATACCAATCAAATTAAGGAATCACTCGATGCAATATCCAGTGCGTAGGCTTATTTTTAAATCCCTCTGGTGATACGCGAAACCCCTGTTACCGTTCTAGGGTTAATAAAAATTAGGTACTTACTTGCGCTACAGCGGGTATCAATTTGTGATTTTCTCTCACATCCAATTTTTTATCACAAGATTTACATACACTACACAACCATCGCAATTGAGATCAGGATATTTTTCAATCGATCCCGCAGTTTTCGAAAACACACTTCCTCCCATTTTAGGCATTTTTAGTAACAATATTCTCGACAGGAGCTAGTTTGATACTGACAGAACGATGGGAATCGAGAAACAAAATGTAAACACCCAGGAACCTCTGAACCCTCAGTTCTGGGAAATCGGACGTTTGTGTTGGTTTACATCTCCCAAGTTCCTTTTTTTTTTTTTTTTTTTTTTTTTTGATATTTTTTTGCTATGATATTTACGTTTATTTTTCCACTATTATTTTGATGTTTATTAAAGAAAATTAGAATTTGTAATATATTTTTTCTTCAAAATATCAAATGCTGCAATTTCAAGCAATTAAAATTCAAAACGTGCAATTTCGTGCAATAAACCCCCAATCGTGCAATTTCGTGCAGTAAACCCCAAAACGTGCAATTTCGTGCAGTATAAAACTTCATTAAAACATCCCATTAGGCTTGATTCGGATAAGTAACTTGAGTTCGCTCTATTCTGACTTTCCAAAAAAAAGATGTAATTGCACGGGAATCCGAGCTCTAGTTATAACTAAAGCTCGGAATTCCGTGCAGTAAAAATTTGAAAACGTGCAATAAAAACTTCAAAACGTGCAATAAAAACTTTAAAACGTGCAATAAAAACTTTAAAACGTGCAAAATAAATGTATTGCTTTAAAACCATGCATTAAATTATTTATGTGGACAATATATAGCTACTTTTGAAACAAATCAGTAGCGGAGAGTAAATTGAAGTAAAAACTTTTATTTTTAAAATATTGGTTTTAATATAGATTTTGGTAAAATAATGATTTTTTTATTAGTAAAGAAAAATTAATGGAATACATTAGAAATGTAACTATACTTCTAGAGATGAGAGATGGTCAACTGTTCTTCAATTACGATAGGTTAAATGATGGTCCGGATTTTCAGTTACAATGATATTTATTATGGTAAGCCAACGTTTCGATCCAACTTGTGGATCTTCATCAGGGCTACTGAGTCCAGGTGGATACCCTGAGAGTATCCACCTGGACTCAGTAGCCTTGATGAAGATCCACAAGTTGGATCGAAACGTTGGCTTACCATAATAAATATCATTGTAACTGAAAATCCTGACCATCATTTAACCTATCGTAACTACACTTCATTATTTTTTTAATTCAAGTATAAAACTAAATACATTTCTAAATTTTTTTCTGTAAAACAGTGCCTCCTGTCACTTATACTCTCTTTCAATTTATAAAAAGATATCTCAACTTCTACAATCGTTAGAGGACAATATTTATAACGACTCAGCAACTAGGGATCGCCTTCAATTCAATAGTGACTGAGTGATTTCAGTTCAGGCAATCATTACAATTTTTACACGTTTTGGGGTCCCCTGAGTCCAAATGACCAAGTCCCGCGAAATGGTGTGTTTGTGTGTGTGTGTGTGTGTGTGTGTGTGTGTTTGTGTGTGTGTGTGTGTGTGTGTGTGTGTGTGTGTGTGTGTGTGTGTGTGTGTGTGTGTGTGTGTGTGTGTGTGTGTGTGTGTGTGTGTGTGTGTGTGTGTGTGTGTGTGTGTGTGTGTGTGTGTGTGTGTGTGTGTGTGTGTGTGTGTGTGTGTGTGTGTGTGTGTGTGTGTGTGTGTGTGTGTGTGTGTTCCCTTTATTTTTTTTCCTGTTTCCTTTCCGCTATTTTTTGATTCCTATTCCTAATTTCCATTTAATTTTTCACTAATTTTTACTTTCACTTACCTATATATGAAATATATAGTAAGTGGAAGTATTGCGATCGTGAAAAATTTCGACTTCCGGTTTTCAACGGAAATACACGTTTTGGGGTCCCCTGAGTCGAAATGACCAAGTCCCGCGAAATGGTCTGTGTGTGTGTGTGTGTGTGTGTGTGTGTGTGTGTGTGTGTGTGTGTGTGTGTGTGTGTGTGTGTGTGTGTGTGTGTGTGTGTGTGTGTGTGTGTGTGTGTGTGTGCCGTGCGATCCTGAAAATGGGTATTTAGTGTAGGTATATGCCCGCGATGTGACAGCATAAAGTTCATCAAAATTACTTAAAGGGAGGGGGTACTTTATTTAATAACTTTTTACGTTTTTTACGATTTTCTCAAAAACGGCTCTAACGATTTTGATTAAACTGAGTATTTGATCTATTTATATGCCTGAAATATGACTGTAAAAATTTCATCAAAATTGATCAACCGGAGGAGGGACTTTACTTAATAAATTTTGTATCATTTTCACATGTTTTTTTTATTTACTCAAAAACGGTTTTAACGATTTTGATCAAACTTGGTATTTGATGTATTTATATGCCCGAGATATGACTGTTAAAATTTCATCAAAATTGATCAACCGGAGGGAGGACTTTACTTAGTAAATTTTGTACCATTTTCACGTGTTTTTTTATTTACTCAAAAACGGCTTTAAAGATTTTGATCAAACTGGGTATTTGATGTATGTATATGCCAAATATGTGATAGCCAACATTTCATCAAAATTGATCAACCGGAGGAGGGACTTTACTTAATAAATTTTGTATCATTTTCACGGGGTTTTTTATTTACTCAAAAACGGCTTTAACGATTTACAAAAATAAGATATGAACGTAGAAAAAAAAAAAGAAAAATCTGGTGCGATGCGCGCAACACACAACTTTCACTTACCAACTTACATTAGAAATTGACATGTTTTTTTAATTGCCATTTCTATAAATAATATTAAAAAAATGACTTGATCTTGATTAAAAATGATTAATTTAATCAAAATTATTATAGCCGTTTTTGAGATATTCCAAAAAAATGTAAAAATTGGAAAAAAAGTTATGAAATAAAGAGCCCCCTGCATTTGACCAATTTTGATGAAATTTTGTCTGTCACATTGTGAGGATATGCATACACCAAATATCCAGTCTTATCAAAATCATTGCAGCTGTTGATGAGTAAATAAAAAAAAACCTAAACATTAGATAAAATTCTTTAAGTAAAGTACTCCCTCCGTTTCACCAATTTTGATGAAATTTCGGCTGTCGCATCGCGGGCATATACATACATCAAATACCCAGTTTGATCAAAATCGTGAAAGCCGTTTTTGAGTAAATAAAAAAAAACACGTGAACATAAGTCAAAATTTATTAAGTAAAGTACCCTCTCAAATTAATCAATTTTGATAAAATTTTGGCTATCGTATCTTTGGCATATACATACATCAAATACCCAGTTTGATCAAAATCTTTAAAGCAGTTTTTGAGTAAATAAAAAAACACGTGAAAATGGTACAAAATTTACTAAGTAAAGTCCTCCCTCCGGTTGATCCATTTTGATGAAATTTTAACAGTCATATCTCGGGCATATAAATACATCAAATACCCAGTTTGATCAAAATCGTTTAAGCCGATTTAGAGTTAATAAAAAAAAACACGTGAAAATGTTACAAAATTATTATGTAAAGTCCCCCCTCCGGTTAATAAATTTTGATGAAATTTTTACAGTCACATCGCGGGTATATACATACACCAAATACCCAATTTCAGGTTCGTAAGGTTTATAGTTTCTGAGCCAGTCTGTGTACACACACACACGCACGCACGCACGCACACACACACACACACGCACACACACGCACACACACACACACACACACACACACACACACACACACACACACAGACCATTTCGCGGTACTTGGTTTATTGGACTCAGGGGACCCCCAAAACGTGTATTTCCGTTGAAAACCGGAAGTCGAAATTTTTCACGATCGCAATACTTTCCTCATTATATATCTCATATATAAGTAAGTGAAAGTAAAAATGTGTGACTTTGGGAAATGATATTTAGCAAAACACGTCAATTTCTACGCGCACGCACCAGATTTTTTTATATGTATTTAAGAAAATTAAAATTTGTAATAATTTGTTTTCTTCAAATTATAATATGATGCAATTTCTTGCAATAAAACTTCAAAACATGCAATTTCGTGCAGTAAACCCCAAAACGTGCAATCGTGCAGTAAACCCCAAAACGTGCAATTTCGTGCAGTATAAAACTTCTTTAAAACATCCCATTAGGCTTGATTCGGATAAGTAACTTGAATTCGCTTTAATCTGACTTACCAATAAAAAGATGCAATTGCACGGGAATCCGAGCTCTAGTTATAACACACAATCATATGACTGGAGCTACACAGTCAAGACACAGACTTATATTGACTTGTTCAGTCACTCGCTCCTTATATGTAGTCGTAAATGGTCAGGTCTGGAATGTTCCAGAACAATGTGGACAGTTTTACGTCTTCGTGGACCAGGCTCGAATGATCTGGACCCAAACAGTTCGTTCCAACCGCTTATTTTGTTCCAAAAACGGTCTGGGATTTGCATTATGTTTTTTTTTTTACTTTCACTTACCTATATATGAAATATATAGTAAGTGGAAGTATTGCGATCGTGAAAAATTTCGACTTCCGGTTTTCAACGGAAATACACGTTTTGGGGTCCCCCGAGTCCAAATGACCAAGTCCCGCGAAATGGTCAGTGTGTGTGTGTGTGTGTCTGTGAACAGACTAGCTCAAAAACTATAAACCGTGCGAACCTGAAATTGGGTATTTAGTGTAGATATATGCCCGCGATGTGACAGCAAAAATTTCATCAAAATTGCTCAAAGGGAGGGGGTACTTTATTTAATAACTTTTTACGTTTTTTACGATTTTCTCAAAAACGGCTGTAACGATTTTGATTAAAATGAGTATTTGATGTATTAATATGCCTCAGATACGACTGTAAAAATTTCATCAAAATTGATCAAACGGAGGGGGGACTTTACTTAATAAATTTTGTATCATTTTCACGTGTTTTTTTTATTTACTCAAAATCGGCTTTAATGATTTTGATCAAACTGCGTATTTAATGTATGTATATGCCCGAGATATGACTGTAAAAATTTCATAAAAATTGAATAACCGGAGGGGGAACTTTACTTGTTAAATTTCGTATCATTTTCACGTGTTTTTTTTATTTACTCAAAAAAGGCTTTAACGATATTGATTAAACTGGGTATTTGATGTATATATATGCCAAAGATGTGATAGCCAACATTTCATCAAAATTGGCCAAAGGGAGGGGGCACTTTATTTCATAATTTGTTTCCAATTTTTACCTTTTTTTCGATGATCTCAAAAACGGCTTTAACAATTTTTATCAAAGTCGTCATGTTTAATAAAAATTAGGTGTTCTTTAATATCGGGTAAGCTTTATCATTATTAAAGTGTTCTGAGGGGGCCTTAATGGGGAAGGGGCATTTTTGGTTTTCTTATAAGGTACCTTTGTTTTTGTTTTTATGAAGAAATTATCTGTCTCTCGTTATACCTGAATATATGAAATGGCTAAATATGAGATATGATAAAAATAAAGAAAACATATAGGGGAGAAAAAAATAAAAATATTCAGTCAACTCATAAAACTCGTTGAGCCCACGCATGCGGAGTACGCCTTTAATGATAGACCATTGTTCATAATTAAAGCCGTTCTGTTCATTTGAGAAGTGAAATTAACAAAACGCATTAATTTCTAATCTAAGTTAGTTGGTAAGTGAAAGTTGTGTGTTGCGAGCAGGCACCAGATTTTTACTTTCACTTACCTATATATGAAATATATAGTAAGTGGAAGTATTGCGATCGTGAAAATTTTCGACTTCCGGTTTTCAACGGAAATACACGTTTTGGGATCCCCTGAGTCAAAATAACCAAGTCCCGCGAAATGGTCTGTGTGTGTGTGTGTCTGTGTGTCTGTGTGTCTGTGTGTGTGTGTGAACAGACTAGCTCAAAAACTATAAACCGTGTGGACCTGAAATTGAGTATTTAGAGTATGTATAAGCCCGCGATGTGACAGCAAAAATTTCATCAAATTTGCTCAAAGGGAGGGGGTACTTTATTTAATAACTTTTTAAGTTTTTTTCGATTTTCTCAAAAACGGCTCTAACGATTTTGATTAAACTGAGTATTTAATCTATTTATATGCCTGAAATATGACTGTAAAAATTTCATCAAAATTGATCAACCGGAGGGGGGACTTTACTTAATAAATTTGGTATCATTTTCACATTTTTTTTTTATTTACTCAAAAACGGTTTTAACGATTTTGATCAAACTTGGTATTTGATGTATTTATATGCCAGAGATGTGATAACCAACATTTCATCACAATTGATCAACCGGAGGGGGGACTTTACTTAATAAATTTTGTATCAATTTCACGTGTTTTTTTATTTACTCGAAAACGGTTTTAACGATTTTGATCAAACTTGGTATTTGATGTATTTATCTGCCCGAGATATGACTGTAAAAATTTCATCAAAATTGATCTACTGGAGGGGGGACTTTACTTATTAAATTTTGTATCATTTTCAGGTGTTTTATTTATTTACTCAAAAACGGTTTTAACGATTTTGATCAAACTTGGTATTTGATGTACTTATATGCCCGAGATATGACTGTAAAAATTTCATCAAAATTGATCAACGGGAGGGGGGACTTTACTTAATAAATTTTGTATCATTTTCACGGGGTTTTTTTATTTACTCAAAAACGGCTTTAACGATTAACAAAAATAAGATATGAATGTAGAAAAATGTGTGACTTTGGGAAATGATATTTAGCAAAACACGTCAATTACTAATCTAAGTAAGTTGGTAAGTGAAAGTTGTGTGTTGCGCGCACGCACCAGATTTTTTATTTGCTTATCGATTTAACATTACAATATTTTGAATCGTATATATATTTTTATGTAAATAAATTGTTTAATGCATATTGTTGTTTTTTTTTAATTTCTACAATATCATTAATAATCAATACATTTTATTGATTTTTCTTTACCTACAATGAATTTGAATCCCATATTTTACCATCAGTTATAAATGAAAATTATTTCTATAACTTCTAGGTTTTTATTTATTTTAATTAATAAATCTTTCCTGGATGAAATTATTAACGAAAATCCAATGAGTGGTCACACCAGATATAAATAATCACATGGAAAATATAATTAATTGGTATTTACATGCAAGAATATTTCAGTATTAAGAAAAGAAAAAACAATACCAACCCGAATTTTTATTTAATAAAAGTCTGATGTTTGTGAATAATGGTCGGGTTCGTGGAGATAAAATCTCAGTTGTGAAATCAGAATTTAATATAATGGAAAATATTAATCTTTTTCACTTCAAAGGCATTGCAAAAAATTGTAGTATTTAAAGGGAATTCTTGTAAATCTGCCCTGAGTCATGCATCCTATGACGTAAGCAGGAAGGGGTTTACCCACCTCTCTCTTCACCTTGACTACTATGTATTACAATTCTAACTGTTATGGGCAATTCAAAAAAGTTCCACAAAGTTACAAAAATAAAAAAATGTTTTGGTTTCTTCCTTTAGCACCAATAATTTACAGAACTACAACCATGAAAAATTACGTTCTGAAAATACAACAAGATAGAACTCCCACTTTTCCTGGTAGCTACATTTTTACAAAAATTAAGAGAAATATTAAACTAAAGTTTAATACCGAGTACATCGGACCTTAAGGAGATACCGACATACATACCGAGTACATCGTAGCCTTAAGGTGGAAATTAATGATTAAACACCGAGCCTCTAACGCGTTAATTAATTCCATCAATTCACTACTTTCGCTTAAGCTTGGGAAAATGTATTTTATTTTTACTTGCCTATATACGATATATGTGGAGTTTAGAAGAAAGGAGTCCAAATTACTTTTTGACTAACTCAAAGTTAAAGTTTGAAAAAATGTTGATGTGGATTTAAAAGATTATTTGTTTTATTCATTTTTTTAATTATAAAATCTGTATCAGATCCTTGACTTTCAATATCAGTTCTAACATTTTAAAAAATGTTCTCTTTCTTCTATTCCAAAATCTCAATCAAGCTTTTGACTTTTAATATCAGTACCAACATTTTTAACATTTTGTAATCTATTTTAGATATTGCAACGTCAAAAAAAAAAAAAGGCTTTCAAATCCCAGAACTTTTGTTGGAACGAACTAGCGGTTGGAGCGAACCGTCAGAGCACGAGTTTGTGACGGATTGTTGGAGTACAATCCACGCAGGCCTGGAACCTTCCACGCCAGTCCTTTTACGACTATATATAAGAACCAGTTAGTCTTAGTCTTTGTCTAGATTGTGAAGCTCTACTAGCCAAATGATTAGTTATGTTATAAATAATTTTTGTAACCTGCCCTAATATTTTTGTTTTTATATCTCGAGTGGCATTGACAATTCGGTGAATAAATATTGTTCTACCTTCAGAAGTGTTACAATTGGTGTCAGAAGTGGGATTTAAAGAAGAAAAAAAAGAAATGCCAGGCAAACGAATTGGAGAACTTAAAGTAACAGAGCGGAGAAGAGAATTAGCCTTTAACTGCGGAGCTAGCGGAGCATGAGGTGGTCTTCCGTTGCGGGTTAGTAGGCACACAGAGTGGTCCCGCTGTGCGGAGACTTTTACGGCCTTCAAGCTCACGCATCTTACATATTTTGTGAGCTTAATTAATTTTAAAAAACTTTTCCATCCCCACTTTTCGATCGGAACAGTGGACCGGCACTGGTGTAGTTAAAATCTTTTTTTTTCCTTTCTTTTAAGTAATTTCCTTTTTTTTTTTTTTTTTCCTTCCTCAATATATCTTTTTGCCACCACAACTCACAATTTTTGTCACCACAACTCACTACACTATTTAATGCCACAGGAGATGCAAATGAACTGGACGTTGGAAATACGCAGGTGTGAATTCTGGGAAAAAAAGTTATGTTATTCCCAGAAGCAACCATGCATCATGGCACGGTTAGTAAGGAAAATAAATGCCCTCTAGCGGTACGGATAAACATTATAGATTCCAAAAAAAGTCGAAAGAAAGCGCTAGTTACCCGGCGGAAAAAGGGTGGCTAATACATTAGCCATCAGCACCCGTGACCAGCGCCGTGCCGGCTAATATATTAGCCAACAGCACACGGGGACCAGCTTGCGGCTGGCTTATATATTAGCCACGAGCAGTTGAAGGGTTAGAAGAGCTTGGTTTAGACTCTACAGGTACAAAAGCGATCTTATTGGCTCGGTTACATGAATATTACCTGAAACAGTAGAGTTTGGGGATAGCTGTTTTAAGGCCGCTTTTTGTCTGCTGAGCTTAAGGCCGAAATAAATGATAATTTGACTAATTTATCGGGCGATCTAAATACGAATTGGCCAGCCAGTCAGCCGAGTTAAATGACAAATTGACCAGCATGTCTGGCTAAATAAACGACCAATTGGCTACCCAATCCGCTGAAATAAATGAAAAATTGACTAGCCAATCGCCTGATATAAATGAAAAGTTTACCACCGTCTGGTGAAGTAAATGCGGTAAATGACAAGTTGGCCAGCCAGGCTGCTGAAATAACTGACAAATTTACTAGCTGGTCTGCTGAGATAAATGACAGGTTGACTAACCTAATTTGTTGAATAAAAATTTGTGGACCCACAGAAGCGTTATAACTGGTGTCAGGTCTGGGGTTCAAAGAAGAAAGGCTGACTCAAAAAGAGGCGAGGGCTGCCGCGTTTGAAGAGCAGTTTGAAAAATTAGAAAGAAGGCTGGAAGAAAAAAGTTCAGGCAGTCGAGAGAAAGCAGCTCGCTCAACAGCCATTGATAGAAGGGGAAGTGCGAGAATCCGTGGTTATAGAGAGCCGAGCCAGAATAAAACCACCTATCTGAATGACTAGCTTCTGCGTCGATTACCGGAAGCGACGTGACAAAGGACAGCTACCCATTGCCAAGGATAGATGACACCCTTAACGCTCTTGCAGGATCCAGACTGTTTTCTACTCTGGACTTGAAAAGTAGATACTGGCAAGAAGAGATGGACCCAGCCGAAAAGGAAAAGACTGCGTTCACCACTGGATCGGGACTATGGCAGTTCACGGTTTTATCTTTTGGCCTCTGCAACACTCCAGCAACGTTTGAACGCCTGATGGGGAACATTGTAAGAGGCTTATCCTGGAAGGTTTGCCTTGTATATCTCGATGACGTCATAGTGGTTGGCCGGACATTTGAGGAACACATGTAACTCTCTTCAAGAGGAGATACGAGAGGTTTTCAAGAGACGCGGCGGACCCAGAAAAAATTGAGGTAGTCCAGCAATGGCCTACCCTTTCAATAAACAGCAGGTCCGAAGTTTTCTGGGTCTTGGTTCCTACTACCGCCGTTATGTAAGAAAGTTTGAGTACATTGCGAAGCCTCTGAGTCGATTGACTGAAGAAGGTAGACCTTTCAGCTGGAATAACGAGTGTCAAGAAGCGTTTGGCGCATTGAAGAAACGGTTGACCTCGACTCCAATATTGCGCTACTCAGTTCCAGAAGGGAATTCATCCTACAGACGCCATCGAAGAAAGCATTGGCGGTGTTTTATCACAATTGCAGGAATGCCAGGAACGGGTAATCGGTTATTTCAGCAAGACGCTATCAAAACCTGAGCGTAACCAGGCGGGAACTCCTGGTTGTTGCCAAGTCCATAGACCATTTCTACAAATACTTTTATGGTATTACGAGGTGTTACGTAATGTACGAGGTTTTTTTGCGGACTGACCATGCAAGCTTGAAGAGGCTGCTAAATTTCAGGAATCCTGAAGGCCAAGTTCCCAGATGGCTACAAAAACTCCAGGAATACAACTTTGAAATCGATCACAGACCAGGCGTAATACATCGCAATGCAGATGCCCTGTCTAGAATAGCATGTCCGCCTAATTGTTCCCACTGTAGCCGAATCGAACAAAAGGAAGCCAACCATTGTACCGTTGGAGTAGTTAGCGAAGAAAGGCCACCTGACACAATCCGCGGGACAGACAAGAAAATGATCCCGAGTTACAAAAGATAGGGGACTAAGAACTAGCCAATCGCCGCCCGACCTGGCATGTAATAGCACCATCCTCACCTATTTCGAAGGCGTACTGGGCACAATGGAACTCCCTTGTAATAGAAGATGGCTTGCTCAAGAGGGTTGTTGAGAACGTAGACGGCAGTCTTTCCAGGAATCAGCTTCTGATACCGAGTACCTACGTACAGGAGGTACTTCGTCAGCTACGCGAAGCAGTGTCAGGAGGACAACTTGGTGTGACAAAAACACTCCAGAAAGTTCGCGAGAGGTTCTACTGGGCGAACTGCTCTGAAGATGTCAAGGATTGGTATGTGATGTCAAATCCGTAAACCTGATCTGCAAGCAATGGACCAGCTCGCAGACGACGGCACGGATGCAGCAGTATATTGCGGGGAGCCCCTTCGAGAGGGTAGCAATGGACATATTAGGACCATTGCCAGAAAGTGACACTGGAAATAAGTACGTCTTTGTGATCGAGGACTGTTTTTCCAAGTGGGTGGAAACATATGCCGTCCCTAACCAAGAGGCTGCTACCTTGGCTGACGTTCTGGTGAAGGAATTCATCACCTGTTTCGGAGTACCAATTGAACTACATTCAGATCAGGGGAGAAACTTCGAAAGCACATTATTCCAAGAAGTCTGCAAGAGACTTGGGATTCGAAAAACCAGGACTAAGGCCCTCCGTCCACAGTCTGACGGAATGGTAGAACGGATGAACCGAAACCTCATAAAGTACCTTTCCAAGGTATCCTCTGACCATCAACGAGATTGGAACCGTCAGATCCCTTACTTCCTCCCACACTACCGCTCTGCAGTTGACGAACCCTCTCGACAGACACCCACGAGAGTTCTCTTCGGTTGAGAGAGGAGGTTACCCTGTGACCTCATTTTTGGCAGCATCGCGAGGTGGATTTATCTGGGCAAGACTATGTATCCGCACTCCAGAAGAGAATAGAATACAATCATTAGCTTTTACAACTATATAAACTCCCGGTAAAAAGTATCGCAACACCTGCATATTTTTAATTTAATCGAAAAATTTGGCATCTAGGGTTTCGGGCCAACTATAAAAACAAACTAGAAGAAGAAAACAAGGTTTATTAATTAACTTGGGCCAATAAAAAAGTATTTTTCACAAAAAAATAAACAAAAACTAAATACGCAATAAAACTAAATTTATAATAAATAAATATGAAGTAAATAAACATTCGATTGTATGCAGAATGTTGTTAATATACCATGTTTCCTCCTCTAGCTCTGATAACAGCTTCTATGCGCCTTGGGATGCTTCTAATGAGGTCTTGAATGGCTTACTGTGGAATTTGCTCCCATTCCTCCAGAACTGCTGTTTCCAGCCCAACCAAAAGTCGTGGGTGCAAGATTTCGGGCTTTAACCATACTCTACTAGCGTGTCCCAAAGATACCCTCAGTAAAATTCCAGTCTACAACTCTAATGGGTTGAGCTTCCTAGTCTCACTAGGTCGATCTTGTGCGAAGTATCAAAGTCTAAAGCACGACCGTACCTTCCTGAGAGTGTATGTCGCGCCGCACAGTGGTTGAAGGGCGGAAAAAACCTATTTTTTGAAGGTCTTGGAATTTTGTTTTTGTTTTTATTATTAATAAATAGAATAGTTACCTGACACATTCCATGAATTTTTTTGGAGATATTCCGATTTTTACACTTGTTATGACCCTTTGAAAGTCGATCATTGAAAAAGTTTATTTTTCAACGAAAAATTTATAGACATACAATTATTTTTGCAACTCGCATTTTTGTATATTGGTGCGATTTTCCTTCATAATCATGAAAAGCGATCCCACATATTACACTACCATAAAAATGATGCTGTTTTTCCTATGTTACACCCCAGAAATAAAATCCCGAATAAATGCAATAAAAATAAGACAAAATTATTTTTTGGTAATCCATATTTTTTAAGCGCAGCCGAGCGCAGTTTTTAAATCCATTTTTTAAAGAAGAAGATACCTCTAAGTAAATATTAAAACAGATTCCAGCTGCGTCCACCTGCGTCTGTACATGTGGAATTTTATTTTATTGAGTTACCTTGTCTATTTCATGCAGTTTCTACGCTACGGAGCTTGTGCTTCGAATTAGGTTACAACTATTCGTTAGGTATAACATCCTGCCTTACTTACCATGTCTGTAGCATCATTTATGATCTGAGTCAGTGTGAATCGTTATTAGGCCGATGATATGTCAACTTTTTCAACTATCGTGATTTTAGCATATTTTTGGAAAATATTAATAATAAGTTTATTAATGTGACATTGGATAACTTGGTGGAAATAAACCGATTTCTCATAAAAACTTTCTTGTCTCGTTTTATCAGAAAATGTCAGGAAGCTTAGAGAAATAAAAATAGATTTATTTAAAAAAATGAAGAATGGCTTCCACAGTGGAGTGATATTACCAAACTGATGATTGGGTGCCAAGTCACTAAGTAAAGGCTTGATTCGGTTCAAAGAAATTTTCAAATACTTTTCCTATAATAGGTAGGAGTTCGATAGTACAGTAAGATGAAAAATTAGTTGTGGGTTTAGAATCATTTTGAGTGTTGAGAGTTTCCAAAGAAAGTGACAATAGGGTGTGTGTAAGCTAAATTTATAGATGTATGTAAGAAACAAAACAGCTTTTCGAGGTAGGTGACGAAGGATAACGGGAGTGATATGATCATAGCCCTGTACTTTTCTGTTCGGAAGTCTCTGGATTGCTTTGTGGATATTTTTTGGGGTGAAACACCGGAGGTGGATCATAAGATAGAGGTAGTGGAGTTTTCAAGTCGTATATTTCGGTGAGTGTGTCCATAGTACAGATTTCGTTCTAAACACGAGGTCAAGATATTTAGTGAATCCATTTGCTTATTAAAAATTGATATATATATATATATATATATTTTTTTTTTTTTTTTTTTATATTTTTCCTTCTATGGTAGCCCCAAAGAAGGAGAGTTTATTGAAAGATTTACATGCTCCATGCCTATTTTATTAGGCACATTACATGTATTACATATTACATTATATCGTGAACAGATTATACTTGTTATTACCTAGATTATGTAATATACTAAAAACAAAATAAAAAATAAATAAGAAAAGTTACAAAAGTAGTAATATAAATATAAACAAAAGTAACAATATAATTATAAATACTAAATGCTAAGTGGCAATATAAACTCAAACACAAACAAGAAAACAATATAAACATAAACTAAGTAGCAATATAAACATAAATAACTAAGTTGCAATATAAACAGAAAATAGAAATAAAAAGTTACTAAATGTAGCAATATAAGTTAAATTATTAAGATTTATGATTTACAATTATTATTAATAATTATGTTAAAGAGATGTTACCAATAAAAAATAAACCAAAATAAATTAAAATAAAAAAGCACAACAAGCTATGTACAAAGCTAATAAATGCAAATAATTTAAACCGCCTTCCTACATTCGTCAGTCAGTCGGTCAAAGTCTATTTTCCTAATAAATTCCAGGAAGTCTTTTTTAAATTTTGTCATCAGTCTCTGTTCTGTTTCAGGCCATGTTCCTCGTTTCAAAAGAACGTTCTGTATAAGTTTTGCCCGAATGTGGTCCAGGTTTTTGCAGTCAAATATTAGGTGTCGAAAATTGTGTATTTGTCCGTCGTCTGGGCACTTGTCATTGTGTAGTATGTTAAAGCGTGTTAGGTATTGTTTAGTTTGTCCGTGTTCAGTAAGAATTTGTGTAAGTTTGTAGTCAGTACTTAGTATTCTTTTATAATTGTGAAATGTGATGAGGGGAACAAATCTATGGAGACTCGGTGATTTCGAGGAAGCAGTCCAGGCTAGGTTCCACTTAACTACCGTATCCTTTCGAATGTCCGCTTTGATGTGGGATATCGGAACCTTATCGTACGTTAGCGGGAGGTCACTGTGAGCCGCTAGCTTAGCAAGCCTGTCCGCTCTCTCATTGCCCTCTATCCCTGAGTGCCCCCTTACCCAGACTATGTTTATGTATTTGTTTTGATTGTGTAGTGTTGCCAAAAGGTTTCTGATTTTGTCAGTAAGTTCGTCATGTATCTTTGAATTTTTAATTGAATGTATGATGTTCATGTTGTCTGTGTAAATGGTTATGTTGTCTTCTGTTTCTATCGCATTTTCAGAGAGATACTCTAAAGCTTTTAGTACGGCTAACTTCTCCGCCTGGTTATTTGAACAATGTTTACCCAGCCTATGCTGAGCTTGGGACATTTTTTCATTGGTACTTCTTAGTAACCAGGCGCATCCTACATTCTCTCCGTCTTTGCTTCCGTCTGTATAAATTTCTGTACCAGTTTCTGTATCGATTAGTTCATGTGGCAGTACTTGTGCCGTAAGCGCGGGGTGTGTCCAATATTTACATTTAGTTGGGAGGTCAATATTGTCGTGTACTATATCTTTGTAGTTAGTCCGTCGTTTTTTAATATCATAAAGTTGAACTGTTTCTTGGATTATCAAATCTATAGGAATCATTCCCGCCAGGACGCAGGCTGCTTCATGAGAGATGGTGTGGAATGATTTACAGATTTTAATCCCCATAAGTCTTTGGAGCCTTCGGAGTTTCATAAGATTACTTTTTCTAAGCATACCTCTGTGCCATACGTGAACTGCATATAAAACTTTAGGCAAGATAGCTCCCTGATAAATAATCTTAAGAATCTCCGATCTAAGACCCCAAGAGACTCTGGCTGCTACAGTCAGTCTGTTAATGGTTAGTAAGGCCTGATTGTAAATGTTGTCAATGTGTCTTTTCCAGTTCATTTTTCGGTCGTAAAGTACACCTAAGTATTTTAAAGTTTCACGTTGTTTTATTTGTGAAGAGTTCAGGATTATGTTTAATTTTGGTAGAGTCCTTTTTCGTGAAAAAATTATAAATTCCGATTTTTGTGGATTGAAAGTCAGTTTATTTTGTTTAGCCCATCTGGTAAGCCTAGCTAGTACAAGGTTTGTGACGGATTCTAGTTCTTCCATGTTTCGCCGTTTGACCAGTAGTAGTACATCGTCTGCGTATGCGATTATACTAGTATCAACCGGTAATTCTACCTGAAATATGGTATTAATTAAAATGTTCCATATTACCGGTGATAAACTAGAACCTTGTGGAGTCCCCTTGCTTAAGTGTCTGCTGATCGTGAACGAGTTAGTTAGTATGTTAAGTTGTCTGTTAACGAAATAATTTTGCACTAATTGATAAAGATTTTTGGGGCAGTTGTATTGTTTCAGATTATTTAAAATTGCTGTCCACCAAGCATTGTCAAAGGCTCCTTTAATGTCCAGGCTTACTACTAGTAGGTGTCTTTTCTTATCCAATGTCGTCTGAATTTGTTCATTTAAAGCACTTAGGGCGTCATCTGTTCCTGATTGCGGACGGAAAGCGAATTGATTTGCGTGTAATAGTTCGTTGGTGGAAAGAAAATGCATCAGTCTGTTTTTTATTATTTTTTCTAAAACTTTACTCATTACCGGTAGCATGCTTAAAGGCCTAAATGAAGTGGGGTCTTTTTTGGGGATCAGAACCAATTTAGCGATTTTCCAAATTTGTGGGAATTCCCTCCTCTTATAGAAAGTTTTGTATATTTCCAAAATGATGCGCGGAAAAAATTCGGTTATCTTTTTAATTATGGTTGGGGTAATTTTATCATGTCCAGGAGATTTTCTATTATTCAAACTATTAACAATATCAATTATTTCTCCGTCTTCGAGTGGTAAATCGTCAAGCGTGTTGGGTGGGTGTATTACGTCCAGTCTCATGTGGCTCTGTTCTTGAGTGTCATTGCTATTGTTATCATCTTGAATTAGAGTATTGAGTATGTAAGTAAGTGTTTCTTTAGAATCTTTTGTGTATTCACCGTTGTCTGTTAGAAGAGTTTGGAGAGTCATTCTACTTTTAAGTTTGCCGGAAGCCCATTTATAAGGCCAGTTCCAGGCAGTACTGTTTGCGGTGTATGTTTTCCACGATTCTAATTTCGATTTTCTCAGCAGAAGTTTGTAATTCCGTTTCATGTCGAGGTAGTCGCATTTCCTTGATTCCCTGAGTTCTACGTTGTTTTTAGTCCGTTGGTATACCCTTCTAAGATAGTTCGTTTGTTTTCGTAGTTTTGTCAAGTCATCATTCCACCAGGGTACTGTCCGATGTGAATTGTTAAAAGACCGTTTTCCTCGCGTTTTTCTAAATGTCATGTTACTTGCTTTGATTATCACGGATGTAAATTTCGAGGCAATAGTGTCTGTAGTCATGAATTGTAACTGCGATATTATTTCCCGATCAAGTTCTATTACGTCATCGTGAAGTAAAAATTGCCTTCGCAACTGAGTGCAGCAATTAATTTTAAATTTTTCCCAGTCAGCATTATCGGTTATGTATAGTGAGTAATTTGATGTTCTTCCTGATCCTATACTGTTGTAAGTTGCTAGTATTTCGTAAGTTATACAATTGTGGTCCGAAAAGTTTGTTTCTTTAGAAATTTTCCAATGTTTTATTTCGAAATATTTAAACAAGTTAGTATTAGCAAGAGTAAGATCAATGTTACTTTTTCCAATTGTGCTTTCGAAAGTGGTTAAGTCAGATTCAACATTTAGCAAAATCAAATCTTTAGAAAGAATAAATGCCTCTAAAATTTTTCCTCTTTCATTCGTTTGTTTGTCGAACCAAAATTTTGAACGGCAATTAGAATCCATACCGATAATAATTTTTTCATCCTTGAATTTTGATAAAATCGTTTCTAAATATTGCAGGTCATTATTTATTTCTCTTCCAATTTCAAAATATGCACTAATTACGTAGTATTTTATTTTTCCAATCGATATTTCGGTAAGTACGAGATCGGCATTTGAATATTGAGTAATTAAACAGCCATCGATATTTTTGTTTAAAATTACAACGCCAGCTCTAGGTTTGCAATCATATGTTTGATATACCCGATAGTTACTATAACCTGAAATCTTATCATTTCGCGTGTATGGTTCTTGGATTAAAAGCACATCAATATCATTTTTTAATGTGTACATTTGTATGAAGTCTGTTGTGTATTTTGAATGTCGTGCATTAATCTGTAGAAATCTTATTTGTCTCATGAACTTTTAAAAATAAATATGGTAAAATGAAATTTAAATGTATGTCAGTCTATGCCAAATATAAAAATAAATATATAGTTGAATTATGTGTTTAGGCTAATGGTATAGTATAGTCAGTATTAGATACTAATTTTTGTACCTCTGTAATGTAGGAAGGGCAGTTTTTATCATATACAGAGTGGTCCGTTCTTCGCATTTGGCTCATTCCCGGTCTCTTGTTAAAGTTTTCGCAGTTAATGCACCTGAGATGTTGAGATGTACAGTCTTTAGATGGGTGTCCCTCTCCGCATCTTGAGCAGGCGACTTCGCCGTGACAATCCTTCGTGCTGTGGTGAAACTTCAAACATTTACCGCATCTCTTGATTCTGAAATAGTCTTCAACATGAACCTTTTGATACCCTAAGCTGATGCGATTATAAAGAAGAAGTTCTCTTGCTTCTGCGTTGACTTCCAAAACGGCGTGTCGAAATTCACCTTGCCTGGGTGTCAAAATGATAACTGGGCGAATGCTTTCTTTTTTAAGTCCAACATTTTGGGCCACTAAATAGTCCACTATGTTAGTTAAGGTTATTTCTGGTTCTATATTTTTGATAATAACCCTTGGGTTCCTTTTAGTCAATTCTTATATTGAATCGAACTTGAATTTTTCAAAACGTTTTCAACTTTATCTAAATCTTGAGGAGTCTCTGTTTGTATAATTAAAGAACCAGATTTCGTCTTGTTTAGTTTTCGAAAAGGGATCTGCAAGTCTTTTGGATTTACAACTTTTTTGAATTCTGAAATTAATTCAATTGGTTGGTCAGTTTCTTTAGGGGTAATGATTGCTTTATAAGTTGGATTAAACTTATTCTTAGACACCATATTTCTTGCAACATTAGAAAAAGTTGGCCTAGTGGTCCCGGAAAGGTTAAGTGAACTATTTAGTCTTTCTGAGTTAGGTGGAGGGTCATTATAAGAAATTGTACTCACGTAGTTTTCTAAATGCGTGATTGCATTGATAACGTTCTTCTTTAGATCTTTTCTAAGCACTTGGTATTGAGAAAGTGATCTCAATGTGTCTAGAACAATTTGCAACGCGTCTATTCGCTCTGCCATCTTGTTGGATACTATATTTATATATATATATATATATATATATATATATATATATATATACTTATATATAAATCCAGTAGTTATTTAGAATGAATTATTAAGTTATTCGTTGTATTTGTTAGTTATTCTTGTAGTTATTACAGATTAGCAGTTATTAAACCTATATTGAACCTATAGTCTATCCACCATCTCTCATCGATTTTATATTAAAGCCTGATAACTACAATCGCACTTAAAAAATTATATTTTAAAATATATAAGTTACGTATACGTATAGCAGTAGCAGTGTGCTACATTATTGCCTTAATATTATCATACATTATTACCTAACCGCATATGTGTTACATCGAGCATTGTGATAAAATAAATCTCAGTGTTTGTTCAGTCTATGCTTGTGTCATTTAACTTTCTTTATAATCTTTCGTATTTGTAAACCAAACCAAGTTAAGTGGTGCCGAAACCCGGGACTGTGAAATTACCGAAATTGCTTTTTAGTGTGCAGTTTCAGAGTTAAGTGAGAAAGTTTCGAGATGGCAACTAATGTTTTGAGGCCAGCGACTCTTGAGGTACCGGGTATTCCTTCGCTACCCCAAGAGACGTTAGCAGGTGCTCATGCGACAACTTTAGAATGGTTGAAGATCAGAGTAGCAACCTCACAAGATCTAAGAAAGGCCATTTCGGACTTGGAACGATTCACAGGAGAGACAGGTGAGTTAAATCATTTTTTAAAAGGAGGTGATAGGCTGATATGATAGCTAGGATTGAGGCAAAAGCGACGGAGAATTTACTCAATCCAGAAGACGGAGAGGCGCTGAAAGCAGCGTTGGTTTGCCGGGTGAAAAGAAATATCTTGAATCACATTCAAGCGGATGAGGAGACCTCTTGGACAGTTGTTAAGGAAAGACTGAAGAAGGCTTACGGTGGAAGAGTGGAAGATGGACCCCGGAAGAGGACATTTTTCAGATGTTCCGAGAGACGAAATTGCCACGTCAGACGAACGGACAATATGCCGCGACGCTGCTTACTCGTTACAAACAAGTTACAGAAAAAATGAGGGAGACCATTAGCGCGGTTGAGGTAGATGCCAGGATGGCATTTTTGTCGACTATCCTCAGGGTGCAGCTAGCCAAAGAAACGGGAAAGAAGGAGGGATTTCCGAGAGAGCGTACATTTGTGGAGTGTGCACAGGATCTAATTGACTCAAGTGCAAGAGAAGAAGACTCCCGCATGGAAATGGAAGATGTAGGATGGAGCAGGGTGACATATAAGCGCCCTCAGTATAATTCTAACCCATTGAGAAGAAAAGAATCCACGTATAGAAGCAAGGAGAAACCTGTAAATGTTGAGAGAAGACCAAGGCAGAACAGAGCGAGGTTGAGTCCAAGAAGAGAAGAGAGGAAGTGTCATGGCTGTGGAAAGAGCGGTCATCTAGTGGCGCAATGTCCCCGCACCAGGTGCTTTGAATGTGGGACAGAGGGACATATTGCCAGGCAGTGCCCCTACATTTACTCAAGAAGAGACCAGCCAAGGGCGGAGCCGATGGAGGTAAACGCCCAGAGAATTCACCGAAGAAGCAGAGCGCTTTCGGAATCGAACGGGACAGCCGAGTCATCTGAGTCTGAAAGAGAGGATGAAAAATCAACCAGCAGTCAAGGCGAAGGATATAGAGAGAAAAGAAGTGGAAGACGGCGGGTGACGGCTTCGAGGAGCGGACGAGTGGTAGCTTGAGGAGGGTGGAAGCAGTGGGGCAACCGCACGTTAGTGAACAATATCAGAGGTGAGTATGGCGGTCTGCCCATCATAAGAGAGGCTGGAGTGAGGTTCTTGGTGGACACAGGGAGCTCCAGCACAATTCTGAGCCGTGCAGGTGCGAAGGAGTTCTGCGATGGCGGGAGAAGGCTTCAGATTAAGGTATGTACCTGTAACCTTATCACTCTGGGTGGCCCATGCGAGGTTGAGGGGGAATCTGTCATAGGGTTGGATAGGTGGACGAAGGGGAGGCGTAGTTTAAGAATACATATTGTAAGGGGAATGCCCCGCGAGTACGACGGTATCATTGGCTGCGATCTACTTGGAATGGCGGGAGTGCGGCTGCACAATACTAGCGATGGATGGAAGATCCGTATTGGGATGAGGCGATATCGCGGCCATAAACTAGTGTGGGACAGCGGAGAGAAGATAGGGGCGATAAGCAAGTCAGAAGACTGGAGGAAAGTACTTAAAAAGGAATATAGGGACATTTTCTTTAGGGAAGGGGACGTACTAGGGGCAACGGGGGAGACTGTACATGAGATACCGTTGAAGCAAGAGAAAATTACGTACGTTAAGGAAAGAAGGTACCCGCAGGCGTTAAGGAAGCACATTAGGGAAGAGATAGATAACCTTAAAAAACAAGGCATTATAGTAAATAGTACTTCCCCGTATAATAGCCCTCTATGGGCAGTAAAGAAGAAGAGTGCGCCGGGCGAGGAGAAATATAGGGTAGTAATAGACTACCGAAAATTAAATGAAAACACAGTGGACGAGAAGTATCCCATCCCCAGATTCGACGATATCCTCGATAGGCTGAGCGGAGCTAAGATATTCAGTACGCTGGATTTGAAGGCGGGCTACCATCAGATCAGAATGCACACAAGAGATCAATGCAAGACCGCGTTTTCATTTGAACGCGGGCATTATGAATTTACACGTATGCCGTTTGGGTTAAAAAACGCCCCAATTACTTTCCAAAGACTGATGGACGAATTTCTTAGAGGAATCGAAGAAACATTCTGTCAAGTTTATATGGATGACCTTCTAGTTTTTAGCAAATCCGAACATCAGCATGTGGAGCACTTACGACGGGTATTCGAAAGAATGAGGGAGTTCGGCTTGAAATTTTCGGAAGAGAAGTCGCATTTAGGCCAGGACCAGATCAATTTTTTGGGACATACGATTTCGAAAGAGGGAGTGAAACCAGATAAGAGTAAGGTGGAAGCTCTGCAGAGGATGGCGATTCCTAAGGACATCAAAGGGATACGGCGGTTGTTAGGCTCCCTGAACTATTATAGGCGTTTCGTGCCGGAGATGGCAGAATATCTAGTACCCCTTAATAACCTGTTAAAAAAAGGCCGAAAGGTAGTTGTAACGGCGGAAATGGAAACTAACATACGGAAGTGCATACAGCGACTCCAGAATGAACCAGTTTTAGCATTCCCGGACTTTACGAAGCCCTTCACCGTAACTACGGATGCTAGTGAATACGCAATGGGTGCGGTGCTTTCCCAGGAAGGGTTTGGAGGAGATAAACCTGTAGCTTATGCTAGCAGACGTTTGACTGATGCCGAGACACGATATAGCGCTCTAGAGAGAGAGTTGTTAGCCGTCGTGTGGGCCGTCGACCATTTTCGGCCATATGTTTTCGGGCGAAAGTTTAGGGTTTACACTGATCATAAACCTTTGCAATGGATCGGTAAACTGAAGGAGTCGTCGGCGAGAGTCACTAGATGGAAGGAAGTCTTAAACCAATACAATATGGAGATCATTTATAAGCCCGGCAAAGAAAATGTTGTGGCCGATTGGTTATCCCGAGCTGTGCTTATTAACGCTATAGGGGAGGGTACGGGAGATCCGTTAGGAGATACTCATCAATTTCTTCAAGAGTGGACGCCAGAAAGGGTAAGCGAACAAAGTGGTGCCGACACAGAAGAGGAAAGCGCGGTGGAAGGTAGACCAGATGAGATGAAGGAGATTGAGGAAATTGTAAACGATAAGGGTCGGCAAATCATCTGGAAGACTTCAACCACGGGACGGATACGGGTAACATTTAGCGAGTACGGGAGAAGTCGTATCGCAACTATTTGGTCGCAACCAGGAGTGCGAGACGGATTAATTTGCAAAACATTAAAGGATGTGTCGAAGCTGGGGAAGACTCACTACCTCTATGTGGGGAATGCGACCGTCTGGGAAAAAATTAAAAGATTATGGAGAACCGAGCAGATTGGGATTGACCGATCGTTCGTGCGGTGTTCCATGATGGTGGAAACGCTTCAAGCTGTGGACCAACAGAGGGAGGTAACACTGGCATATCACCAAGGGAAAACAAATCATCGGGGCGAACACGAAACCTTACAGGCATTGAAGAGAAGGTAATTTGGTGGGGAATGGCGAAAACTGTGAAAGATATCGTCGGTTTGTGTGAAGTCTGCTTAAAAACAAAATATGATAGACATCCACCGAAGGGATTGCAGGAAGAGACCCCAACGCCGTCTGTACCGTTGAGTGATCTAGAAGTGGATACGTTTACGTGGAAGGGATACAAATGGGTAACGGTTATTGATATTTTTAGTAAAACGGCCATGGCCTACCCCATAAAGGAGCGTTCATCGGGATCTGTGTTAGAAGCCCTCCGAACGTGGTTTCAGTTTTATGGAACACCCGATAGGATCTCATCGGATGCGGGACGAGAATTTGACAACAGCAGCGTTCGAAGAGCGATGAAGGATCTGGACATTCATTGGCACCTCAACACACCGGGTCATCCAAAGAGTAGGGGTGGTATAGAAAGGCTACATAGTACTCTCAGTGACCACCTTAGAGTTTACCATGTGGACAAGGGATTAGAACCAGATGCGGCGATGCCGCGAGCGATAGCGGCCTACAATCACTCGATACATACGAGTTCAGGATTCTCACCTTTCGAGATGCTCTTCGGGTTGCGTGTAAGAAAACGGGACAGCGGAAGTATGGTGGTGGACGAGGAGACCTGTAAAAACTTGGTAAATAACCGGATACATCTTGGAAAAATTTGGGAAAAAGCACGAAGGAGAATGGTGGCTGAGAAGAGCAGAAGGGTGGCTCGACAAAATTCCAAAGTCAAAGATGTGATTGGCAATTTGAAAATTGGGACCATTGTATATAGGCGGTTAAGTTCCAACCGAGGGAAAGAGGTGACAAGGTATGAAGGGCCATTTAGAGTGGTCGTTATCAGGGAACATAACATAGTCACTATCGAGAGTGTCAAAGAACCAAGAAGGAGACGGACAGTTCATATCGAACAGCTCAAGCTTCCTGCAGGAGTCAATTAACTATGAATTCTATTTTGTTTATTTTATGTGCAGTTTATGTTTCTTTTATTTTGTTATTTCAGTATTTGCCAGGAATTAAAAAATTCTTTTTTCTGTACTTATTTAGATCTACGAAACCATCGAACTGCTCATTGGGCACCTAAGTCGTGCTTTCGCTTGTCAAAGTTTACGAAGAATGTTCGTAAACTGGCGGGGGGGAGTTACGTATACGTATAGCAGTAGCAGTGTGCTACATTATTGCCTTAATATTATCATATATTATTACCTAACCGCATATGTGTTACATCGAGCATTGTTGTGATAAAATAAATCTCAGTGTTTGTTCAGTCTATGCTTGTGTCATTTAACTTTCTTTATAATCTTTCGTATTTGTAAACCAAACCAAGTTAGTGTTGCGGTCAGCGGTAGTAGACAAAGCGCCTTTGGTGAACAATACATCCGTTGTTCGGTGCCGCACTGGCTGTCGGGGAAGATCAAAGACTTTGTTCTGGATGAACCCCGAACCTTCTAGAATCCACCCAAGGCTAATAAATACCGGCTCTAACAGGCCTCAGCGGAGTTGTTTGGCAACACCCGTGGAGTACACTTCGTAGTGAACAGTGATAAGTCTATTGTGATAAGATAGTGTGATAAGTGGTAAGCCTTATTGTGATAAGTTATTGTGGTGATAGTGTATGTCGTAGAAAAGACTCTTGTTTTAACCCGTGCGGTTAGTTATAAGTAATTAGAGTCTGCATACACAGCCTGGTTTGTATCTGATAATAAGGCAGTAATTACCCTTGTGAGTATTGATTAATAAATTATTGTCCTAGTGTTAATTGTTATATTTTATCGAACCCGAAGCCCGTAACAACTGGTGTCAGAAGTGGGATTATTCTTAGCATTAGCGTATTTATTTAGTTTGTTTTAAATAATTTTTCTGTTTGTTATTTTAGTTAATTATTGTAATTTAGGCTATTGAAAATTTGTTTGTCTATATTGAATATTGTTTATTTTATTTAATATTTGAGTTTTATCTAATCTTTTTGGTTTCTTTTAATAATTTAGTTTATTGTTTATAGTGTTGGGAATTTCATTTGTAATTTAAATCATAGTAACTGTGTATAGGATTAGATTTCTTTTTTTCGTTGTTAGTTATTGTTCGCGCGGAAATTATAAATTTAAATTGAGTATATAGATAGTCCGGGAGGTGCTGCTCTCTCGCGGGACACTTATTTTATCCGCCACATTTTAAAGTTCAGTCTAGGAAGTGACTTGGCTTCGATCGTTCGTGAAGCGATAGTAAAACCTGACTTCTAATTCTTTGAATTGCTCGATGAAGCTGGGGACAGTCTCGGATTTTCTCCTGGAGAAGCGGACATCGAATGTCACGATCGTCTTTAAAAGGTTCGAATTAATCCTAGAAAATCTGATCCAAATCCTCACCCATTTTCCCTAATCTCCCTAGGAACTGAACCATAAAGAAGTGACTCTCTCTCTCCAGGTGAGTTTAGATTTATTTCTATAATTAAGAATTTACATATGTTCATTCAAATAAAAATTTACAGTCCACTGCTAGAACAGTTATAATCAAATTATTGTTGTTAGTCTTTAAGTTTTGATTTGTTAATTTTAATTTTGATAATTGTATATAATATTTAAAATGTCAACCGGTGGCTTGAGATTGTATGATTTGAAAGTAGCAGATTTAAAAAGTGAATTAGAAGAACGCGATTTGGATACTTCTGGGAACAAGTCTATATTGCAACAAAGGCTCAGGGAAGCTTTAATTAGTAGTGGAGAAGATCCAGATCACGTTCTTTTTGAAACAGAATTTAGTAAATTGAAAAATGAGTTGTTAGAAAATCAAAATGAGTTATTTTCTACGTTATCAGAATTTTTTACTACTTTAGAAAATAAGTTAGTTGATAGTGATATTCCTAAGATTTCGGTTAAGAAGGTTCTTAGTGCTACGCAAGTTGATGAAGTGTTTCATTTCAACGAATCGAAAGATGAAGGGGAAACTAATGATAAAGAAGAAAAAGAAGAGCCCTTCGACCTTGATCCTCAAGTGAGTGTTGAAGATGTGAAGGTCCCGCTTGGCGGATTGAGAGAGGTGGATGCTCTTGTGTGTGGATCCTCTTGTGGTGTTCATTTCGAGGAGGAGTTCATGAGACACATGCCTGAAAGGATAAGAAATGCAGAGGTAGCTGCTGTACAGACTGTGGTGAATTCTAGTTCTTTTGTGTATGCTAAACCTGTTGATACAGACATTAAGCCATCGCCAGTAGGGAAGTCAATTGACAAGAAAGATTTTGATGAAGGGGATGAGGAAGAGCCTGTTGTAGTAAGAAGGCTTGTTCAGGGGGTCTCGCCTGGAGAATTCATGGAAGTTGAGTCAACCACTGGTGTTGAAAAAGGAGCGGAGGATATTGAGGACATGAGAGATCATCTCGAGGATGGTGATAGCTCCCAAGATAAGGACGAAGAGTTTGTTGTTTCCCGAAGGTTCCATCAAGGAAAGAAGCAATATGGATATTTGCTTGGATGGGAGGGATGCCCTTCTGAACAGAGTGGCTGGGGGCCGGCTGGAAGCTTGGAGGCTTGTCGGCGTCTGCTTGGAGCATTTGAGGAGAGTTTGGCCAGGCGGTCTTTGAATGGACAGAGGTCAGCCGTATCGAGGAGGGCCGGATACACCCTTGGATGGGAGGGATGCCCTTCTGAACAGAGTGGCTGGGAGCCGGCTGGAAGCTTGGAGGCTTGTCGGCATCTGTTTGGAGCATTTGAGAAGAGTTTGGCCAAGCGGTCTTTGAATGAACATAGGACTGCCATATCGGGGAGGGCTGGAAACGATCAAGTGACAAACTCTGGAACCTTTTCAATCAGTGGTCGGCTAATCAGGTACAGCAAGCAAAGAACCTTGAATCAGGGAAAGGCTTGGTGTGGGTCTATGAAGCCTGATGATGCTGAACTTGAAATGTTAAACAGGAGAACGCATGTTACTGATTCTGATGAGGATGATGACCCCTTAGCAGAGAAATTGAAATTGGAGAGAGAAACTGACAATGAAGTGACAGTGAGTGGCATCATTCGAGGACCTGGACGGCCTCCTCCTAAGCCCAATATTACCCATGGGACTACAGAAAGTCCAACAGCGGTAGTAGGACTCGAATCGAATGGTGATGAGAGCAAACCATCAGCTGCTCATGGTGCTGTTAACGGAATCTTAGTTGAGCAGAGCATTGGTCTAGACCCTCACAACCAACAGGTGCTGGTTTCCAAAGCAAGTGTTGTAAGGATTGATCCAAGCCAGGTCCCGGACCCAACTTCTGGTGTTTGTGTAATGTCAAATGCGTTTGGCATTGTGGAGCTCGACTCTGTTGCACCGGCCAGTGTCCTTTCGTTGAAGGTGGCTTCGCCTGGTAGTTTCAAGAAACTCGCTGTGCTTCTAACACTCGGTCAGGAAACAGGAAAAGTCCTGCTGGAAGCTGAAGAGGAGAAAACACCTGAGCCTATTACACCCCATTCACGACCTGATCTGGGACAGATCAGCATTAAGGAGGGGGTAGTGTTGCGGTCAGCGGTAGTAGACAAAGCGCCTTTGGTGAACAATACATCCGTTGTTCGGTGCCGCACTGGCTGTCGGGGAAGATCAAAGACTTTGTTCTGGATGAACCCCGAACCTTCTAGAATCCACCCAAGGCTAATAAATACCGGCTCTAACAGGCCTCAGCGGAGTTGTTTGGCAACACCCGTGGAGTACACTTCGTAGTGAACAGTGATAAGTCTATTGTGATAAGATAGTGTGATAAGTGGTAAGCCTTATTGTGATAAGTTATTGTGGTGATAGTGTATGTCGTAGAAAAGACTCTTGTTTTAACCCGTGCGGTTAGTTATAAGTAATTAGAGTCTGCATACACAGCCTGGTTTGTATCTGATAATAAGGCAGTAATTACCCTTGTGAGTATTGATTAATAAATTATTGTCCTAGTGTTAATTGTTATATTTTATCGAACCCGAAGCCCGTAACATTAAGTTATAAATATACATATAATAGTTAAAAATTGAAATCATACGAAAAAATTAATTGATATCTCCTATGTATGATAATTTTCTTTATTCGCTTTACCTAACTTGGGTGTTTTCATGAACTAAAATTATATTGCTGTCAAGGATATTTATAGCATAAAACATCAAAAGTGTTTTAACTAGCAGAGCTCGAGTCGAAAATCGATGTATACAATTTTTTTCTGTTTTCCTTGCACTGCCGGTTAATCCGAAGAGCCGGTTAAGCGGGGCACCAACCTATACATATTATAGGCAATTTAATTGTGGTTATTTTAATATCAACTTTATTTTTTCGCGCCTTACAGATCAGGTTTGAAAAGGTTTTTTCCGAAAATAGTCGATTTTCAACCACTGCCCGCCGCACAGTGGTGCGGATAGGGACAAAACCCTAAAAAATGAAAGTGCACCAACCGGAACTTTAGAGATATTTTTTGAAACCTAAATACCTCTAGAGTAAAGATCCACACCAACTTTTTAAGATTAAAATTCATTAAACCTTTGAAAATAAGGCAGTTTTGGGCATCTTGTAGGAATGACACGAAAACACTTTTGTTAACGTCCTATTTCGAAGTGATCTTAGGGAAGTCCAAATTTTTCCAAGGCCGTAATTTTCGAAAATATCTTATTTAGACATCCTGAAAAAAAGATATTTAATCCTAGATTTCAAAAAAAAAGGTTTAGGGTGGATGGAAAAGAGAATTGGGTGATATCTTGAAATATGTCATAAGTGATAAGGTTATTGGACTGTTTCAATGTTAGCTCCGTCGACCTCCGTCTTCTGGTTGATATTAAATCAATCCAGAGGTATCACTGAAGATATTCCAAAAGATTTCAGATCCGAAAACGTCCGAATCGTTGAATGAGATCATTTCATAGATAGGAATTCGTGAACGGGAGTGCCGTTTGCTTCAGTGTTCCCTCTTCCAGATGCAATGTTTTCAAGCGCTAATACGCTTTTATTCAAACAGCCTATGTTCAAACGAATACGCTTCTGGATCAAAATGGTTTGCCAATATGTCAACAATTGTTTATTTGCCTCAGTTTTTCTTTCAGCGAAGAGAGTGAAATATTTATCATCATCATAATAATCATTTATTTAAAATTTACTATGGATAAATAGGTCTTTTCCTACTGCGATGTATGTGATATGCTAATGAATAAGAATTCGTCACTAGAGCAGGCGTTACCAACATTAATTCCAGGGGAGGAAGGTGAGCCCTTATTTACAACTAGCTAGGGTGCCCGGCTTCGCTCCGGTAGTTTTAATAACAGAAAAACTTTAAAATTAAAGGAAATATAGAACAAAATTAGCACTTTCTTGAAACTTTTAACATGGTATCAATATTAAGACTCGATTTCTGCAGAGTCCGCCCAAATAAGGAACCCTATATACTTTAAAGGGGGTTGAAAATGTTGAATGAACAATTAATTTTGCTGCAATTTTGTCGAGTCATGCATCGTTTTTGATGGTTTCTGTGATTCTGAATTCTATAAGCCCATTCCAAGCAGTCAGCAGATAATAAGTTATTAGATTATGGTTGAAAAATATATTAGTTAAAAAACTTTCGATTACAACTTAAGCGCCGACTAATGTGATGGTCCTATTAGATCCAGAAGTTTAGAAACTACCGAAGATTCATAGAAACTTTTTTATAAGACCTTTCTTCCAGTTCAATCTCCCATAAGACATCCCCCCCTCCCCCCGTTATTTGGCCGGACTCTGCACCTACTATTACAAAGTGAAAACCAAAATATCATGAGGGCACATTTTTTTCATCATATTTCTTTTTATCCTGAACTATGAGGGGTGATAAAATCTTATTGAAAAAATGCTGTAATTGGAGTTAGTCATTTTGTCAACTGGAATGCTCATGATACATATTAATAAAACAATTTTTCATAATTACATACAATAAGAACACTTCAAACATTTTATTTTCGATTTTTAATCAGTCAATTCAGCTCCCTTTTTTGTTTTATGTCTGTTTTTATTTGCTCACTATACTACTCAAAAATGTTCACTCATATTGCATTAAATTTATTTAAGTAGGTATATAATATATATTGATTAAATATAATGTGTTAATCAATTAACCTTCTTATGAGAAAATTTATTTCGTAAAGTATCCAGTCGGTTTTCTAATTGATATGTAAAATCATTATTTTATTTTGAAAGAAAAGGTGAAACTAATTATTTTCGCTTGATTTTTTAGTAATTTAAAAAGAACAGCTGAACAAATACATAACCTATAACAACAACAAACATCGAGTGGAACGCACCCTAGCGCTTCCTGGTAGCCTGGAGCTCGAACTAAATTTTTCATTCATAAACTCGTATCTCAATCTCAGAGATGCTAATTAAATGGTGCGAGAGCCTTAAAATTCCAGTCCTTTTCTCTTCAATTTTACACCCTTAAGAGAAAAACAGAAACCTTCTTCTCCATTAGGGGTTTTACAGCAACACGCTGACATAACTACCTTAATCCCACGTGGAGTCGTTTTTGAGCCTTTTCGGCACGCACATTGTACACTTTGCTTTATAATATATATTGATTATTTCGGAAATGAAAAAAAGATTTGTTAGACATTTTATAAATGCTGTAAGGAAGCGTCATACAATGAGGACATCTTTTTAAGAAAAAACAGTTAATGGATGGAAAACAACTTTATCGTGCTCTTTGTGCCGATGGGTTGCGAGACCGACCGTGAACCTGGTTCTAGAAATTTGGGGGGGGGAGGGGGAGACCAACCAAAGACTTTTTCTGAATGTAGTAGGAAATCTTGAAAAGCAACGAAGATGTATTCAATTTTATGTTGGTGTCATCTGACCCATATATCAGTTACTTAAGGCCTAATTTCGAAAAAAAGAAAATACCTCTGGACGTCGATGCGACAGATTTAATTTTAGGAGAGTAATATCACATCATAAATATGTATATAAATGAATGATTTATATAAGTATTAATCTTATATTGTACTGAAGATGGTGCAACAAGTGAAACCCATCTACAATTGTATTGTTCCTGTTAGAAATAGAGTACTACTTTTATATCCGTAGTTATTTTTGTAAATATATATATCATAATAGTTTGATGTTTATATATATATTTATATATATATATATATATATATATATATATATATATATATACTCAATTTTAGTTCAAATTCTGTTGGTTCCTATAATATTTATTACGATCCAAGTAAAATCAAAATTTTATTTTTAAAAATGCGTATTTTTTTTTACCCTTTACCCCTTAAAATGAAATATTACAGCTTTGTAAGTGGCATAAATCGATTCAGCGACCCAAAAAACCATGGAATGTATATATTTAATCGCCATTTGTAACCGGTTAAGGGTTTTGGCCCTAAATTGATCATTTTGAAACACGTCGTGTTCAAACAACTTCACTGACTGAAGTCATCCTCGTCAGAACTCCTCCGAAGTTCACGTAAGTTGGTCTCACAGCGTTATTTTTGGCCGATCCAGAACCAGGATGTGGGGAAGTGGACCTGCTCCTGCGTTGCATGCCAACGGTCCAAGGTGCAACGGCAAATTATAGTTCCACCTGTAACGTTTCTTTCAGCACACGGTGGGACGAATCGGCAATCTAGGTGGAAATAATTCTGAAATCCTTTGTTTGTGGGGCTTCGATTTAATCTTAATAAAAGGTTTCTTACCACCTATTCTTACCCACCTGGGTGATTCTCTCCTTTTGGTTGAATAGGTAATTACTACGAGAAATCCCTTTCCAAAAAAATTATAAAAGCTAGGTGATACAGAATTGGGTAGCACTGTTTTTTTGAGGAATGTAAATTTTTAATTATATACTGTGACGGAAGAATCCAAAATAGATGTTTTGAACAGGTCTAGAACATTCGAGAACGGGATCGGGCACGTTCAAAAATGTTCATAGGACATCATATATAAGTGAACAGACGGATAGAGAGAGTGAGAGAGAGAGAGAGAGAGAATAGAGAGAGAGAGAGAGAGAGAGAGAGAGAGACGATTTTAAATAGCGGAGCGAGAGTTAATCTAGCAAGTAAAGAATACAGTTATTTTTAACTGATATTATTTAAGTTATCATTGTTTATTACGGCATAACTCCGCGACGATGCTTGGGTTTCCCAGTTACCCATCGTGCTTTTCGGACTGCGCGCAGCTATACGCGATTTATATCGCGTATAGCTATACCTGAGCGAGCCTGAGGTTGTATATGGATATTTTTTTCATTATCAGCAGCCTTGATAATGTAATAATCGATCTTAAGATCGATATAAGGTAATTTATTATACCTTATTAGATTTCCATAAAAACGGTTAACACAACAATGAACAACAATATGGAGAAATCCGATAAAAAAAACTAATAAATTCATCAAATTATTTTATTAGAAGATAAAAGATTCGACCACGGCCGGGAATCGAACCCAGGTCCTCTGCATCTACGTCGCAGCGCTCTTATACCGCTCTCTTACCGGCCGTGGTCGAATCTTTTATCTTCTAATAAAATAATTTAAAAATTATAAATTAATTATCTAACGATAACTAATTACTACATAATAAATTCATCCTTAAATAATGAAAATCAAGCTTTGACTTTTATATTAGATATCATTGTGATAGAGATCATATCAGGACTTTTATTTTCTGGCCCGAAATATAAAAGTCGTGATGTGATTTTTTTTTATTTATTAGAAGTATAAAAGTCCTGATTTGGCTTTTATTCTTTTTCCCAGAAAATAAGAGTTAATTTCAAACCCTGCAAAAAACATAATTTCCCTGAAACAATTACCAAAAAAATAAAAAAACACCGTAAAAACGTCACGATGTTGTCAGTTGATTTTCACATCTTATTAAAAGTGTGCCAAAGTAGAAATGTATTTTGTTTTGTTTTGGAAAGTACTTTATACCAGGCTACGAAAGGCGATTCGGCAAGGAAGCTAATATCTTTGTTTGGCTTTGAAAACTAGGAGTACACTCATTTATTTACAGTAGTGGATAAGCTAAAATAAAATAAAACTTATTTTATTATTTAAAAAAAACTGGGTTACCGACCAAAATCTACTCTGAAATACACCCAGATATTTTTATAGAGTATAATCAACACTAAATAAAAGATTAAATGTTTCTATACGAAGTGCTATTTCCTGTTTATGTGGGTGTGCGGTTTATTTCAGGCGTAAATCTGTCATTAGTGAGTGCCTTACACGAGTTGGGGAACAATACAAATTTAGCCTTGTTCAACCATGTCTACTCGATATTGCAGACCTTTGTTATTTTATTTTTAAAAGGTGTCACCTTAATGATTTATGAAGAAGAATGTAATCTGGATTAACGTATTTCAGATTTGAATGAATCAGAACGATTCAAATATTCGGTTATTTGTTTTTGAGAATTTAATACACATTTAATTTTTAAATTTATTTTATGTTATTCTATAATTTATAATTTCAGAATAATACAACATTTAACAATAATTATTCCATCATATATAATTTACTTAAACAGTTATATTTTATTTTATCTATTTTAATTATACATATAATTTTATTTTTGTAAATCCTTAGTCAGAAACATTGTGTAGACTATTATTTATTGATTCATGCTTAAATTTAATCGTTTAGAAAAATTAAAATGAAATAAGTCGCTTCCAGAATTATTTCCACCTAGATTAGCGATTCGTTCCACTGTGTACCTGCCAAACGAGCGCGAGAAATCACAAAACTGACCCATAGAACATACGATTCATTCTTGTGCCTATTGATTCAAAAAGGTTCCTTAACACGAAATTCAGTCGTCTGGCTGGTTAAAAATTCTTACTAATACCGGTCAGACGCGTTTATAAGTCAAAAAATCTGGTGCGTGCGCGCAACACACAACTTTCACTTACCAACTTACTTAGATTAGAAATTGACGTGTTTTGCTAATTATCATTTCCCAAAGTCACACATTTTTCTACATTCATATCTTATTTTTGTTAATCGTTAAAGCCGTTTTTGAGTAAATAAAAAAACCCGTGAAAATGATGCAAAATTTATTAAGTAAAGTCCCCCTCCCGTAGATCAATTTTGATGAAATTTTTACAGTCATATCTCGGGCATATAAATACATCAAATACCAAGTTTGATCAAAATCGTTAAAACCGTTTTTGAGTAAATAAAAAAAACATGTGAAAATGGTACAAAATTTATTAAGTAAAGTCCCCCCTCCCGTAGATCAATTTTGATGAAATTTTTACAGTCACATCTCGGGCATATAAATACATCAAATACCAAGTTTGATCAAAATCGTTAAAACCGTTTTTGAGTAAATAAAAAAAACACGTGAAAATGATACAAAATTTATTAAGTAAAGACCCCCTCCGGTTAATCAATTTTGATGAAATTTTTACAGTCATATTTCGGGCATATAAATCGATCAAATACTCAGTTTAATCAAAATCGTTAGAGCCGTTTTTGAGAAAATCGAAAAAAACGTAAAAAGTTATTAAATAAAGTACCCCCTCCCTTTGAGCAATTTTGATGAAATTTTTGCTGTCACATCGCGGGCATATACCTACACTAAATACCCAATTTCAGGTTCCCACGGTTTATAGTTTTTGAGCTAGTCTGTTCACATACACACACACACACACACACACACACACACACACACACACAGACCATTTCGCGGGACTTGGTTATTTCGACTCAGGGGGTCCCAAAACGTGTATTTCCGTTGAAAACCGGAAGTCGAAAATTTTCACGATCGCAATACTTCCACTTACTATATATTTCATATATAGGTAAGTGAAAGTAAAAATCGTTCCGAACCAGGTGAACATTTGCGTTATCCTTCCATTTAATTTTATTTATCAGCATTTCTAAATGTTCTTATAGTGTTTTAATGGTCGCAACATTCATATTTAGCAAAAATAATTATTACTTTTGAAGCTAATTATTTATAGGAGTTTAAAAGCAGCAAATGCATACTACCAAGCATTACTTCTTGGGACGACGAGGAGTTATTGTCCAGCCGATGTATTTTTTTTTTTTTGCCCAAAAATAACTTCTTGCATGATCATTGATTAGTCAATGTGAATATATATACTTATTGTTGTAAGCAAATTCTTTGTAGTATTTACCTCACCTTTTAAGATTTTATTTTTTATTGATTCGCCATTTTTTTCTAGAATTTATGTTTAAAATGTTTAATTATAAGTACTTTTTGAGTAGATTTAATGTAAAAATTTTCATTCTGCCATAAAAAGAAATATTCTAAAAACATTAAAACACAAAAAAAAATTATTATGAAATATAAAAACCGGAATCATTCACCTTATTATTATGCAAACCTTATAAATTACCAAGAACCGAAACAAAACAATAATCTTTAAAGGAAAATAAAAAATCGTCGGCTTACCACGAAAAGTGACAAAGTTACTTGTTTGACATAGATTATACAGGGAAAAGTGTCCAAGTCTCTTCCTCCATTGAATACGCAGCTGTTATTGATAAAGAAGAATGTCTAAGTCAAAAACCAAACTGGAAAAAATTCCCAAGTAACATGGTCACTTCTTTGTAGTAAGTTAGAATTGCACATTACAGGGAAAACAGACTATTTTGACCAGAGTTGGGCATATATATATTTATAAATACGAATACGAATTTATTTTTATCTTAATTTTAATGTGAATATGAATATAAATTTATTTATATCACAATATTTGTGAATATGAATACAAATAAATTCGTATTTACAAGTGTGAATATAAATAAATTCATATTCACAGGTGTGAATAAGAATTTATTCATATTCACAGGTGTGAATAAGAATTTATTCATGTATACAAATTTTTCTGTAAATAAAAATAAATTCACAGGGAAAGTTGTGAATATTCACAAAAAATGTGAATATTTATATCTAAGTCTGTGAATTCGGCCGTATTTACAAATAGAGATGTAAATATGAAAAAATTCACAAATTGAGATGTGAATTTCTACTAAATTCATAATTTCCCAATGAATATATAAAATTATATTCGGATTCTCCATATTGGTACACATTATTGAGTTAATCCTTTTTATGGAAAACACATCAGATATTAGCTGATATCGATTACTAGGTTTTTGGGATGCTGATTATGAAAAAAATGTCGATTTTGAGATTCCGCCGTCAGGTATTATTTATTACAACTTACGCGATATAATCGATCTTGGTATCTGCTATAGGGTTATCTGAGGTGCAGATTATGACAATATCGATTTTGAGATTCCGCGGTCAGGTATCGATTTATTACAACTTACGCGATATAATCGATCTTGGTGTCGGCTATAGGGTTATCTGAGGTGCTGATTAAAAAATGATATCGATTTTGAGAGTCCGTCGTCAAGTATAGATTTATTACAACTTGCGTGATATAATCGATCTTGGTATCGGCTATAGGGTTATCTGAGGTGCAGATTATGAAAATGATATCGATTTTGAGATTCCGCCGTCAGGTACCGATTTATTACAACTTACGCGATATAATCGATCTTGGTGTCGGCTATAGGGTTATCTGAGGTGCTGATTAAAAAATGATATCGATTTTGAGAGTCCGTCGTCAAGTATAGATTTATTACAACTTGCGTGATATAATCGATCTTGGTATCGGCTATAGGGTTATCTGAGGTGCAGATTATGAAAATGATATCGATTTTGAGATTTCGCCGTCAGGTACCGATTTATTACAACTTACGCGATATAATCGATCTTGGTATCGGCTATAGGGTTATCTGAGGTACAGATGATGAAAATGATGTCAATTTTAAGATTCCGCCATCAGGTATCGATTTATTACAACTTGCGTGATATAATCTATCTTGGTATCGGCCATAGGGTTAACTGAGGTGCTGATTATGAAAATAATATAGATTTTTTGATTTCGCTGTCAAGTCAACATAAGCGATATAATCAATATTCGATCGGCTACTAGATTATTGTAGGTGTGATTATGAAAATCGTAACAATTTATTACAACTTACTAAATATAAAGTATACTGGGATTCGCTGTTAGGTTTATCGATTTATTACAAGTAACGTAATATTAAGTTATGTTGTATGGAAGGTATATTTTTAATTTTAAATACGAATATGAATTTAATCATACTCTGATTTTTATGTCGATATGATAACAAATATATTTAGATTATATTGATTTAATCATTATTGTAGGTACAATAATGATAATAATAATAATGATTAAATTTGCTATCATATCGACATAAAAATCAGAGTATGAATTAATTCATATTCGTATTTAAAATTAAAAATATACCTATAAATATATTGACTTGACAGCGGAATCAAAAAATCGATATTATTTTCATAATCAGCACCTCAGTTAACCCAATGGCCGATACCAAGATAGATTATATCGCGCAAGTTGTAATAAATCAATACCTGACGGCGGAATCTTAAAATCGATATCATTTTCATAATCAGCACCTCAGATAACCATATAGCCAACACCAAGATCGATTATATCACGCAAGTTGTAATAAATCGATACTTGACGGCGGAATCCCAAAATCGATATCATTTTCATAATCAGCACCTCAGATAACCCTATAGCCGACACCAAGATCGATTATATCGCGTAACTTGTAATAAATCGATACCTGACGGCGGAATCTCAAAATAGACATCATTTTCATAATCAGATAACCCTATGGCCGATACCAAGATCGATTATATCACGCAAGTTGTAATAAATCTATACTTGACGACGGACTCTCAAAATCGATATCATTTTTTAATCAGCACCTCAGATAACCCTATAGCCGACACCAAGATCGATTATATCGCGTAAGTTGTAATAAATCGATACCTGACCGCGGAATCTCAAAATCGATATTGTCATAATCTGCACCTCAGATAACCCTATAGCCGACACCAAGATCGATTATATCGCGTAACTTGTAATAAATCGATACCTGACGGCGGAATCTCAAAATAGACATCATTTTCATAATCAGATAACCCTATGGCCGATACCAAGATCGATTATATCACGCAAGTTGTAATAAATCTATACTTGACGACGGACTCTCAAAATCGATATCATTTTTTAATCTGCACCTCAGATAACCCTATAGCCGACACCAAGATCGATTATATCGCGTAAGTTGTAATAAATCGATACCTGACCGCGGAATCTCAAAATCGATATTGTCATAATCTGCATCTCAGATAACCCTATAGCAGATACCAAGATCGATTATATCGCGTAAGTTGTAATAAATCAATACCTGACGGCGGAATCTCAAAATCGACATTTTTTTCATAATCAGCATTCCAAAAAACCAAGTAATCGATATCAGGTAATATCTGATGTGATTTCCATAAAAAGGGTTAACTCAATAATGTGTACCAATATGGAGAAATCCGAATAGAATTTTATATATTCATTGGGAAATTATGAATTTAGTAGAAATTCACACCTCAATTTGTGAATTTTTCCATATTCACATCTCTATTTGTAAATACGGCCGAATTCACAGACTTACAAGGGGAGGGCACAGCTATGGGGTCGTCGATCGGGCCCATTCTTTTTCTGGTGATTCTACATCGAAAAATAGTCGACACGTGTCCGAGCGTTCCGTCCAATGGGCCTTAGGCGCTGAGAAATAAAATAAAATACCTTGAAAATCCTTTATTTTTTATCTTGAGTATGGAAAATGATATCGACATGATTCTTTCACTAATTTATTTATTTTAGAGTAGATTAAAGCAAAAATTCAACCTTTAAAGAATTATTCATATTTCTTCAATTTAATTTAAAAAAAGCTTCAAGTTTTCAAGTAAACTAGCTTTATACATTTTTTCACATACAAAACAATAGCAGAATTGAATTCAGCACCTCAAGAAACCTTGATGTCTTAAATATCATCTAAAACAAAAAATAAAATGTGTTTCCTGTCAGGAGCAGCTTACAAATGTTTCAGCCAACTCAAGATAAAAAATAAAGGATTTTCAAGGTATTTTATTTTATTTCTCAGCACCTAAGGCCCATTGGACGGAACGCTCGGACACGTGTCGACTATTTTTCGATGTAGAATCACC
Organism: Aelia acuminata; assembly: GCA_911387785.2. Taxonomy (NCBI): domain Eukaryota; kingdom Metazoa; phylum Arthropoda; class Insecta; order Hemiptera; family Pentatomidae; genus Aelia; species Aelia acuminata. The sequence continues at coordinate 96,084,964 of OU426979.1, forward strand.
AGAAAAAAAATGGGCCCGATCGACGTCCCCATAGCTGTGCCCTCCCCTTATTAGATATAAATATTCACAATTTTTCCAGTGAATTTATTTTTATTTACAGAAAAATTTGTAAATATGAATAAATTCGTATTTACACCTGTGAATATGAAATTTATGTTATATTCATATTCACATTAAAATTAAGATAAAAATAAATTCGTATTAGTATTTATAAATATGCCCAACTCTGATGTTGACTTGGTCAATTTCTGAAGTAGGGGTCAATCCATTTGAAGTGGTCCAATCTAGTTGCTTCAACATTTTTATTTTTTTTTTATATTTTTATCATTGAAAGAAAAATGCATTTACTGGATAACCTGTTATCGAAATTTCACTGCTAATCCCATCACTACAAACAATGTTTATTAGGTTACTGAGAGGTTGCAATTTATGATCAAGTCAGGTATACCAACAGTCACCTGGAGTAAACATGGATTTTACCTACGGGTCAATCCATTTGAAATGGTCCAATCTAGTTGCTTCAACATTTTTATTTTTTTTTAATATTTTTATCATTGAATGAACAATGCATCAGGAGTACAAAAGTGCAATCAGTTTATTTTTTGAATTTTTATTTTTCCGATGGCGGCCATATTATTTTCGAAAAACCACGCATTTTTAGCTATTTCAGTACTCTGCTTCAAATCAAATATCTCCTCCTTTACTCATCCTAGAATATTCAAATAAAGACCAATCTCTTAAGAAAGGTCTGACCTTTAATAAAGGTCCGTACAACTATGAACTTAAAACTAAGAATTACGGTCCATGTACCCCTTCAAAGTTTAAAGCGGTAATTAAAAAAAAACGGGTTTTCAAAAATTATTTTTTACAAGGAGGCAAATGATTAAGTGTTTGTTATTTTTTTATTTGATAGATAAAGATAGGCACTATAAATTCAAAAAGTTTCAAGCTGTGGACTTGCACAGTTTTTTTGATACAAATTTTTGAAATCTTGAAATTTCCCAAATTTCAGAAGTTTAAAGCTTTATATCTCTGTTGGGCAAGAAAATAAAAATTTCAAATTTAGCCCAGATTTAGTTCCTGAATAGAGGATTGAACTGTCAAAATTTCATTTTGTGGACTCAACTAATTGCAAGGATATAAGACATTGAAAAGTACTAAAATAAGTATCAAATTCAAAGCACTAAACAGCATAAATTTTCTGTCCGTGTCCAGGAAATGAAATTTTGACAGTTTAATCCAATACCCCAGATCTAAATCTGGGCCAATTTTCGAATTTTTATTTTCACGCATAATAGAGAAATTAATGCTTTAAACTTTTGACATTTTGGAAATTTCAAGAATTTAAAAATAAGAAACCGTGCAAGTCCACATCTCAAAACCTTGTGAATTCGGAGAACCCACATTTATCTATCAAATAAAAAAATAGCGAACCCTTAGTCATCTGCCTTCTGGTAAAAAGATTTTTTGAAAACTCGTTTTTTTAAATTACCGCTTGGAAATTTTTAGGGGTACATGGACGCTTATACTTATTTTTAAGTTCATACTTGTTATGACCTTTATTAAACTACAGATCTTTCTAAAGAGATTGTTCTTTATAAAAATGTTCCAGGATGAGTTAAAGAAGGGATATTCGATTTGAAGCAGAACACTGAAATATCTAAAAATAAGGTTTGGTCGACAATAAAACTGACCAAAAAAATCATTGAAAGGTACTAAAATAAGTATAATATCCAAAGTGCTAAAACAGCACATATTATTTTCTTTCCGTTTTATTCACATTTATTATATTGAAATTAATCTAGTAAAGATTATTAAAGCCACTTTACATTAATTTTTACATCTTGTTAGCATTAAGAATCTGTGAAATCTTATCAGACAATGCTTGCCTAATTTTTTAGTTCGCCCCCCATGCAAAAACCACTCTTTCCGATGGTTAGTTCTTATTTTGTGAGGTATTTGTTTTCAGTGCATTACTTAATGGAACCAATACTTCATCACTTCTTCTCTATTGATATGAAGTTTTTGGTCAGTTTTATTGTCGTCCACATCGACAACGGTTTCTTATTTACGAATTTATTTTTATCTTAATTTTAATGTGAATATGAATATAACATAAATTTCATATTCATTATTATTAATTCTATGAAATATTTAGATTATGGAGGGACTTCAAATTGAATTAATTTGGCATTTTAGAAAATTTGCTTATATTACAAAATACAATAGTATAAAAAATTTCAAACAATCTGGTGCGGTGCACGCACACAACACTCCAAAACCTAGGTTTCCTTTGAAAACCGGAAATCAAGATTTTTCACGTTTGTAATACTTTCCTTTATTATATTTCCTATTCAGGTAAGTGGAAGTAAAAAAGGACATGGAATAAAAACTTTGTAGAATCAAAATCTCTAGAACATTTTTGAAATACATTTTTATAGTACATTTTAAAAAAAAAAAATAACCATTAACAAAACTAACAAGTTAAATTACTCAATGATAAAACTATTTTGATTTAAAAACATTGATTGTTTTATGTGGTTTGGGGAGAGACATGTTCTTCTTTCACTGATGATGTTCCAAGATTTAGAAAAAACCCACTCGCAAGGCACTGATGTCGCCACCACATTAAATTTTCTCTTCATTAGTTGAGTGATAAGTGGGTAAATATGTTGATTCTGTTTGTAGCAAATTAAAGGATCTTGCTTCCTATTTAGATATGGTGCACTAATATACCGATCTAATTCCTCCTCTCCAACTCCTTTCCTCTAAGTTATGACTAATATCCTAACCTCCTGTCACGTCAATGCACAATCCCTATTAGCCCACTTTGATGAATTCCAAAAATACTTCCTCGACAATTTCAATCATATAATAGCAATAACCGAAACCTGGCTAAAACCGTTCATCCCTTCCTCCCATATCTCCCTTCCCAATTACCTATTTTTACGCCATGACAGATCTAATCGTACGGGAGGTGGTGTCGGATTATACATCCATGAAAACCTAAAGGCCAAAGTCCTCCTTCAGTCTCCTTCCTCTGACCTTCCTCATGTAGAGTATATGTTTGTTGAAATCTCGTCCCTTTCCTCTTCCTTATTATTTGCCGTAGTCTATAGACCTCCTCGTGTTCCTTTCGACAGCCTCTTCGAATCTTCCCTCATAAATCTTGTAGCCAACTATCCTAACGTCATCATCACCGGAGATTTCAATGTAAACATGCTTGCAGACTCCCCCGAGAAATCCTATCTAACCGACCTCCTCTATTCCCTCAACCTTTACTTAGTCCCTTATTCTCCAACGCATCATACACAATATTCCGACACATGGCTCGACCTTTGTATCTCTGACTCTCCCTCCAAAATAGTCTCTTCTTCGCAATACCCTGTTCCTTTTCTCTCATCTCATGACCTCATCCAGATCTCATACGACCTCCCAGTCAAATGTTTTATTCCCAAGGTGATATCATTCCGCAATTTAGACCTCCTCTCCTATGAATCCCTTCAATCCGACCTTAAATCCGTTCATTGGAATCTCATATATTCCTATGACTCAATCGATCCTATGGTCTCCATCCTCACCTCAAATTTGAAATCCATTTTAGATATCCATGCTCCACTGAAAACCCGAACCTTACGTCGTCCTGCTGCACCTTGGTTGACTCCTGAAATAAAGGATATGATAAAAAGAAGGGAAGCTGCAAGGCGCAAATTTCGGCGAACCCGTTTGGCAGCTGATTATGCGTCTTTTAAAAAACATAGAAATCTGACCCAATCCGAAATCCGACGATCTAAATCCCTTCACTTCCACAATGCTCTTACCAATGCCCACGATCCTAAAAGCAAATGGAAAATACTCCGACAATTATCCCTACCAGGTTCCAATAACCCTAGCTCCCTTCAGCTCTCTCCAGATGATCTCAATAACCATTTCTCATCCTTCGCTTCTAATTCATCCCAACCTGCTGATATTAATCAGCATCATTTTAACCCGGAAAATTTCTTTTTTGCTCACATAACCTACGAAGACCTACTTACTGCTATCCTAAAATCCCACACTAACGATTATGGTCCCGATGATATCCCAGTAAAGCTAATAAAATCCTGTCTCCCAGCACTTATTCCTGTTCTTTATCACATCTACAACTTTTCCTTACAAAACTCTATATTCCCTTCTTCCTGGAAAACCGCTCTAGTCCGACCGTTAAACAAAACTGCAAACCCTTCCTCAATGAATGATTTCCGCCCAATCTCTCTCCTTTCAAACCTCTCAAAACCGTTAGAACGCCTCGTACAAAATCAACTATCAAACTTCCTAGAAGAACGTTCCCTCATTAACCCTCTCCAATCGGGCTTCCGATCGGGATACTCAACTCAATCTGCTCTCCTGAAAATTACCCATGACCTCCAAACGTCCATCGAACACCGAAATTTAACTATCCTCATCCTTCTTGATTTCTCCAAAGCATTTGATACCGTTGACCATAATATCCTTCTCACCAAATTACAAAAGCTCCATTTATCAAGCAGCGCCTTACATTGGTTCAAATCCTTTCTTTCAGACCGGTCACAGTTTGTAGTCGTCCCAAGCCAACCTCCATCCAAAACACTTCCTCTCTCCTGTGGTGTTCCGCAGGGTTCCTCTCTATCCCCCACTCTGTTCGCCATTTATATCAACGACCTTCCTCTTCTGATCCATCACTCCCAATATCACATCTATGCAGACGATTTCCAGATATACCTATCCTTCCCGCCTTCCGAGCTATCCTCTGCAACAACAAAGCTTCAGGATGATTTAAATCGAATCAGTCTCTGGGCAGAGGCTAACAAGTTGAAGCTGAACGCAGAAAAAACGAAAGCAATTTTAATAGGCTCCAATTACCTCCTTAAAACCGTCCCTAACATCCCTACCCTGTTCCTAAATAATAATCCCATTAAATTTTACCCAATTGTCAAAAACCTCGGAGTGACCTTTGACCAAACCCTTTCCTGGAAAAACCACATCTCCAATATTTCCCGCCGTACCTTTTCTACCTTAAAGCAATTAAATCACCTCCGAAGCCTTTTACCACCTGAAACACGTAGGCTCCTGGTCACTTCCCTGGTATTTCCCCACTTTGACTATTGTTGTGCGGTGTATGGGGGTGTCTCTGGGGATCTCGAAGCAAAACTAAAACGTTTATTCAATTTTTTCGTACGATTTATCTTTGGGGTCCCAAGAGACGTCTCCGTTTCGCCTTTATACGAAAGGTTAAAGTGGTTATACCCATCCTACCGACGCAAATATTTCCTGGCCTCTTTCCTTTTCCAAGTAATCCGATCCCGCCGTCCTTCATACATCACCGAACTTCTCCACTTCAAATCCTCTGTCCATTCCCGCAATACCCGTTCCAGGTCTTCAGATCTATACACTCCGGCCCACCGAACGTCAGCCTTTGAAAGATCTATCATTATCCGGTCCTCATCCCTATGGAACTCTATCCCCCCTTTTATCCGTCATTCAAACACTCTCCCTACCTTTAAATCCCGCCTGTTCAATCACTTCCTCTCCACCCAGTTTCCCGAACAATTGTAAACAGTTTAATCTGTAAATTGGTATAGGCCTTTATTATTTATTTATCTTTAAAATATACGATCAATTTAGTGTATGTGTAAATAAGTTATTTTTCATTTCAAGTCAATAAGGATTTACTTAGTTTTAATTTTTTTTTATCACAAGAAGATTTCCCCAATGTTTATAATTTTTTCTCAGTTTTTTTTATTTTTAATTATCTTATTTTTTTTTCATTTTAATTTGCTCTATTTGTTTTGTTTTTTATTAGTACTCTAAGGCACTGAAGCCTATTATATGTATCTGTATAATTTGTTCCTGAGGGACTAGTTCCCGGGACAATCAATAAAGAGTTTATTATTATTATTATTATTAATTCGGCAATTGCTGAGGCCCTCGCAGTTCCTCTTGGAACAGCTTGCGTAACCAATCTATCAAATTTCTCCCAAATTGATGATGGGTTACTATCGGTTGGCACTGTTTCGGCATTTTCCTCTGTGTCCATGGCATCTTGATTTGTTTCAGATATAATTTTTTCTAAATTATAAATAAAATATTTTTTTATTTGTTCGCCTGCTGCTGTAAATTCATTGTATGGTAGCATCTTATATCTCGGATCCAGAACGGTTGCAAAACCAATCGTTTTGTTATGTTCTATATTTTTAAATTTTAAAGCGAGAGAATTTCTTAGATCTTAGATTCTTTAGCGAGAGAATTTTTCTTTTAATTTTTCAACCATCCAGTTAAGTCCTTGGACGAAAATCATTACCTGACTCCCGGTTAAATACTTCTCCCCACTCATCTGCCGTGAAATTTCATCAAATGGCTCCAAAATTTTGCATAGATTTCTACAGATATGCCATTCTTCCACGCTCAATTGCCCTATATGTTTTGTATGTAGAAGAGCTATGGTCATTTTTATAGGATTTTCTAGCTCACAAAAACGGCGAAGCATAAGGAAAGTGGAATTCCATCTGGTTTCCACAGCTTGTATCAGCTTTTACGGTTTTTCTATACCAAATTTGATTGTGTTTTTAAGAGTATATCAGTGCTCGATGTACTCCTTTTAAAATGAGCAACTATGGATCTCACTTTGGTTAATAAATAATCCATCGGAATAGTGAGGGATGCTGTAGAAGTAGATGGCTGAAAGGTAAAATTGGACAAAGAAACAGTCTGTGCTGAGAGAACATGATCAGAACTCGATGAACTACTTGAAAATTTTATCAAAGTTACAGTAGGGTGTTTGCTTGATATGTGTTTTTTAAAATTCAAAATCAAATTTTTATAACTCAGCACCTGTCCACACATATCACATCTAGCATTTTTTTTTTCTTTATCACAAACTGTAAAATAAGCCCACAAATAACTTTTCACTCTCTTAGCCATATTTGCAAAATGTAATACAATATACGACTATTATTATTGAAAATAAAAACAACAAAGTCATTCTGGAGCTAATATTTCAAGCTACAAAGTTTATATTATAAACCCAAAACACAACAGTAAACCTTAGACGGACTACTTTTGGAAAAATGGTGGCGATAGAGATTAAAAATCGAGATTAAGTGATAACGAATAAAAATGGAATTCCGAAACACACACATATTACCAATACTCCTTTGGAAAAAATAATAGGGTAAAATATATATTACATAGAATTATTTTAAAATCGAATTTTATTGATTACAAAAATTTTTATATAAAGTTGGAAAAAAAATAATCTAATTTCTAAAATAAAAATAAAGTTAATATTTTAAGTTATAGCTAAAGCCAATATTAATTTAAGTGATAACTGCACTAACAATATACCTTTTTTATATGAAAATAAAGGCTTACACTTCTCTAAAAAGTAATTGTAGATGAAATTCCCATAATGATGGGCAATAAAGTGGTGGGTTACATCTTGATTCATAAAAACTATTTTTTTTATTATTATTAAATTTTAAACGATGTAAATACAAGTTCTTTTTTACATAGGCTTGGCTTACTCATAACTCCTTTTTTGCTGTGGAATAGCATTTAGATTTATATGCTGGTTATATTATGTGACAAGTTGTTAAATTAAATCACATTCATAATTCTCATTTACAAGTAGTAAACTTATTTAATTAATCAGTACTTTAACGTTTACATTATTTGGAGTTCTAAGGCTTAACATTGCGCTAATTACTATGAAATAATTTCTAAATAAAGAGTATAAATTTTGAATTTTAAGTTATTGGATGTGTTATTCAGAAAAGTCAAATAATAGCTGTTGCCCAATCACTCCTCCGACTGTTACCGAATCACTCCTCGCACTGTTATAACAGCCAGCCATAACACCTGTTGCCCAATCACTCCTTCGACTGTTATCAAATCACTCCTCGCACTGTTATAACAGCCAGCGATAACAACGGTTGCCCGATCACTATTACCCAATCACTCTTCCAGACCACTGTTACCCAATCACTCTTTTAGTCTGTTATAACGCTCTCTCCTGTTACCGCGCCTGCGCAAGTGATAGGTTGCTCAATAATGAAGGAGTGATTTCAATAAGGTCGGTATACTGGTCATAGGTTATTCCAATCACTGTTATTTTATAATAATAGGTGATTTTAGGCTGTTATGTTATTTAGACCCCACCACTAATTGTTTGTTATATAGTTTGAATCCGTTGCCGATAATTGTTAATTTTGTGAAAAATTATTAATTATAATTAACAAAGAGATCAAGATGATTTCAAGAGGAAAACTACTTATTCAGATGTGCAAGCAAAATGGTATGTACCACTCAAATAACAAACTTCTGTATTTTTATTTGTTTTGGCACAATTAGCTTCCTACATTTTTTTTATTTATTCTCTTAAGGGCAGTTAAACCAAATTTGTTGTAGGAACATTTTAACTACTAATTACTTACATACATACTGATATTATTTATTTTTATAGGAATTTTTACTTAGAATTTTAATGGAGTTTCGTGATTTTTCTAATTAAAAATAGTTTTTGTACTAAAATGAACAATAAAAATCTACTCTTTTGATAACAATATACCTATGTAATTCAACTGTATGAATATTTTGGGTCTTTGTGTCCCCAGATTTTGAAGCTGCTCCGACCTCGACACAGCCACAATGATGTTGGTCTTCCATTTCTTCTTTAGAAAGATTCTTCTTTCTTCAATGAGGCTTCCGTGCAGGAAGAAGTAATTATAGAAAATACCGAGGAAAATACTAGCCAGGAAGCAACATCATCACGATATGACCTTAGCAGTGGGAGCGATGATGATTATGTTCCCTCTTCAGCAGATTCTTCTTCCAAAAGTGATGGGGAGCATACTACTTCTCAAGTGAAGAGAGCACGTTGATCAAAATGTAATAAAGAAAATTGGAAATGAAATGTTGAGAAGAGGAATATGATAGACGGGGAAAAAACGCGAGCCATAGATTGCTCCAAATGCAAGTTTCGGTGTTCAGAGAACAGAGACGAGAATATCCGTTAAATTTTTGTCAAGAATTTTCGAAGCTTGATTATTGAAGACAGAAAGACAATATTTTAAAAACTGTTGTAGCTGTTTCTCCCATAATGCACAGAACACGAACAAAGGTGTAAGGAAACCAAAGACAAGTAGCAGAGACTATTATTTATTTAAGGAAGGTCAAAAACTAAGAACCTGCAAGAGCTTATTATTATTAAGACTTTATCCATCAGCCATGGACCAGTGGAGGCTGCTTATTCTAGTGTGAATGGGGTTGGCGTTATCGACAAACCAGACAACCGTAGTCGATGTCCACCAGCTAATAAAACGTCAAGCCTAACTGATTGAAAAAGTAAAATCACATATTGATAGTTTTCCAAAAACAGAGTCTCATTACTGCCGGAAATCCACTAAAAGAGAATATTTGGACCAAAATCTATCAATCGCCAAAAAGTATTCATTGTACTTAGAGCAATGTAAATTGAGGAATGAGAAGTATGTTTTTGAAATCGTATATCGCCGAACATTTTGTACCAACTACAACTTACTGTTTTTTAAGCCAAAAGAAGATCAGTGCTTAGTATGTGAAAACCATAAAACAAACAACAATGATGACAATGAATATGCAGAGCACCCAAGAAGGAAAAATGAAGCATATGATGCTAAAAATCTTGATAAAGAGCGAGCATCTACCGATGTAAACTGTTTAAGTGCCAGTTTTGATTTACAGAGCATGTTACAAATCCCATCGTCTCAAGTTTCCTAGATGTACTACTGCAGAAAGTTGCCTATCTTACAATATATGAGTCCGCAGTTCCCAACAAAGCTCACTGCTATGCATGGACAGAACTTAACAGTCAAAAGGGAAGTTGTGAAATTGGTACGGCATTACATAATTGGCTGAGACAAATACCAGAGGAAATCTAAGAAATATCTTTATTTTCGGACACATGTTCTGGACCCAGTATATAGAAGCATTGTTTCTGTATTGTGTACATCATACTAGCATCAAAATAATAGAACACAAATTCATGGAAAAAGGCCACTCATTTATGGAGGTAGATTCGATGCATAGTGCCATCGAAAATGCTAAGAAAGGAGTTTCTGTGTATACCATCCATGACTGGATAAACATTTATAAAAATGCCCATTCCAAACGTGTCAGAAGCAAGGCGGATAATTATAATGTAACAAAGTTACATGATTCTGACATGCTAGATTTAAAGGGATTAGCTGCTTCGTTCTTGAAAAATAAAAATGTTGACAAATCGGGGAAGAAAGTAAATTGGTTGAAAATCAAAATCATGAGGTACGAAAAAGATAACCCTGAATGTATACTTTTTAAATACAATTACTCTGAACAAGGAGTACAGCGTTATTGAAATTGGGGGAAGACGCCCAAGAAACAAGCACGCTACAATACCTCCTCACATAAACACGCTGTATAAAAAGCTTTTGCCAATTTCCAAATAAAAAAAAAATGATTTGCTAAAACTATGCAGATCAGGGGCAATACCAAATGGATTTCATGCCTGGTACCAGTCACTGCCCACAATTATAAAGAAGGACTTAAATCCAAAACCTGAAGCTGACAATTTTAATGACTCTGAGTATGACGATGACGAATAGATTTTGTTTTATTACTTTAAAATAATTTTTCTTTTTTGTAATATTTTCAAGTGTACAATTTTTACTGTAATTATATTATAATGTGCCTAGTACCTACCTGTAATAATTATATTAATAAATTACTTTTAAAATCAAGTAGATGTTTTTTTTATATTATTATAAGAAGTGATCTCATGACATTCATATTATGATTATGACATGATATTATGATTTATTTCACCGAAAACTGACCAAGTCACTACAATATACATAGCATGCTACAATACAATATACAAATGCCTAATAATGATATGCTATGCTTATCGAATGATCAAAACGTTGGTCTATACTAATTATACTACTACTAACTATATATACTACTAACTATACTAATATGGTCTTGCCACTAGGATATATCAATGATAAAAAAAATGTATGTTTTGTAAAAAAAAAGTAGTAATAATTGGATTTATGCAATCTGTCTTATTCGTAAAATTTAAATCTTGTTTCCTGAAAAAAAACAACACAAAAATTGACTTGGTCCTTTTTCGTAGTAAGCTGACGATATGTTATCTATGTAAGAAATGAGTTTTATTTAACACCAAAATATAAACATATTAAAAAATTGAATATAACAGGTGGATATAGAAATGAAATTAGAAGAAAATCAAATTAAATATTCGCCATCTATCCTAATCAACATAAATGCATTGTGAGAAAAGTGTGAAGGACCGAATTTCTAAATCGCATCCTGCTTTTTAAGCTTTCTCTGGTTGCAATTTTACAGGGCAGGAATTTGTTATTTAAAAATCCAAAACTAAGGAATTTCTTACATGTTCAACGAATATTCTATCTTTAATTGATCGAAAAGGTATAGAACAGTTCGTTTGCCCTTTATATGGTGTTAACTTCTTCTCTTTTGACTAAACAAGATGATTACACAAAAGAGGATATGAATTGAAAGGAGTGTTTTCATCATTAAAAATACAAAAAGGAGTTAAATACCAGAGTACCCCTAATGTTACTCAGTTCTTCTTAACAAAATCAAATAAAATATGTACGTTGAATAAGTTTGGTACAAGGCCAATAACGCGATAAGACCCCAAGAAAACACTGCGGACTTAGGCACATTAAAAAATTGCACTGCATATCACATACGGATAAAGAAATTAAATTAGAAGAAAGTCAAAATGTGTGGAGGGGTCCAAAGTTCTTAGGCGCAGCCTGCAATACACGGATTTCTCTGTTTGCTTTTTAACATGACAGGAAAAAGACTAAACCAGTATATTTTAAGGAATTGGTAAGAAAATAAAAACTACATATATTTAGTGTATAAGGAACGATTTTCATCGACTATCAAAATATAAAGAAATTAAAATTAAAAAAGGCACTCCTTTTCACATACGGATTGAAATGAAACGAACTCACTAAGAAATGAATGTTAAAATAAATATTCGAAAATTTCATCACCAAATTACCGATTTGGTCATCATGTTCTTGGTCCGCTTTTGGGTTAAAAGGATTATGAGCAAAGAGGTCCTGGATATCTTGAGAATAAAAAGCGTACAATGGACCCCTCACTTTTCACACATGTATGTTAATTACGAATATTTATTTTGTCTTTCTTCTAATTTAATTTCTTTATCCGTATGTGATATGCAGTGCAATTTTTTAATATGCCAAAGTTCTCAGTGTTTTGTTGGGATCTAATCGCGTTATTGACCTTGCACCAAACTTATTCAACCTACATATTTTATTTGTTTTTGTTAAGAAGAACTGAGTAACATTAGGAGTATACTGATATTCAACTCCTTTTTGTATTTTTAATGATGAAAACACTCCTTTCAATTCATATCCTCATTTGTGTAAAAATTTGATTTAATCAAAAGAGAAGCAGTTAACACCATATAAAGGGCAAAAAAACTGTTCTATACCTCTTCGATCAATTAAAGATATCATATTCGTTGAACACGATGTCAGAAATTCCTTAGTTTTGGATTTTTAAATAACAAATTCCTGCCCTATAAAATTGCAACCAGAGAAAGCTTAAAAAGCATGATGCGCTTTAGAAATTTGGTCCCCCACACTTTTCTCACAATGCATTTATTTTGATTAGGATAGATAGCGAATATTTAATTTGATTTTCTTCTAATTTCATTTCTATATCCATTTGTTATCCAATTTTTTAAAATGTTTATATTTTGGTGTTAAATAAAACGCATTTCTTATATAGATAATATCTACGGTTTTTATTTTCCTTTAAAGATTATTGTTACTTCAAAGAAGTACTTATAACTAAACGCTTTAAACATAAAAAATATGGCGAATCAATAAAAAATAAACTCTTAAAAGGTGACGTAAATACTACAAAGAATTTGCTTACAATATTACATATATATATATTCACATTGACTAATAAATTATCATGCAGGAAGTTATTTTGGGGCAAAAAAAAAAAAAAAATACATCGACAACTCCTCGTCGTCCCAAGAAGTAATGCTCGGTAGTATGCATTTGCTGCTTTTATACTCCTATAAATAATTAGCTTCGAAAGTAATAATTATTTTTGCTAAATATGAATGTTACGACCCTTAAAACAATTTATAAGAACATTTAGAAATGCTGATGAATAAAATTAAATGGAAAAATAACGCAAATGTTCACCTGGATTGGAACGATTTTTTTACTTATTAATGCATCTGGCCGGTATTAGAAAGAATTTTTAGCCAGCCAGACGACCGAATTTCGTGTTTAGGAACCTTTTTGAATCAATTGGCACAAGAATGAATCGTATGTTGTGTCGTATGGCACTAATAAGAGTTTTATCGCTGCCAGACGATTTTTCTCTTTATATAGAATTAAAAATCTATCGATTAAGCCATATTCCAGCCGCATGTTTTATGGGTGAATTTTTGTGAAAAAATTAATTTTTAAGGCATTAGTAAGAATTTTATCGCTGCCAGACGGTCGGTTTCGCACTTAACTCTGTTGTTTCTAACTATGCTCAAATTTGTAGGTGTATGTTCTATGGGTGAGATTTTTTGCATCTGGCTCCTGTACTATTAGGGTAACTGTACCAATAGTTGACAGGTTAAGAAAAAAATATTAGATTATTGACACTGTTTACTAAAATATTGATGTTAGGTTAATCTTTGTTATGGATTTAGTTAGGCCAATCCCTCTAGAAAACTGGGAATACAATATCCTATGGTCTACATTTACGGTTTTTATAAAAAATGATGTCTTTGAACCTTCTAAAATGTGCCAATAGTTGACACATCAAAATGGAAAGGTTTGGAATGTTGACATTTATTGTGTCAATAGTTGACACTTACATTATTTTTTAATTTCTCGAGGAGAATATTAGGTAATAAGGACTGCAATAAAAGTTAATCATTTTTTATTTATAAACTATTCAAAATTGAAACGAAACATATAAAATTTCCATAATTTAATCGCTTTATACACAAAAACATAATAGACAAAAGAAAAAATATTAACAGAAAAATGGGATCATCCGATTAAGAATAATACAGATACCATATAACAACAATCATTTTAAATTAATCTACCTCAAGTGGGAAACTAAAAATGGTACCTTTGCTGTCCATTAAAGGTAAAAACTTTGGGCATATGTATCACGGATATAATGTCACATGATGGGACTATGCAACATGTATCAGTGTTAATAAAACTTGGTATCATCCGATTGCATGGTTGTAAAAGTAAAACCAGAATCTCTAATTTACTGGCAACTTAAGCCAGACATTTTTACGCTTAAATCTCTTATATGAGAACCCAACTATTATAAATTTTCCTTCATCAACACTTAAACTACCTTGCTCCTCCTCTTGAAGAAATATTCCTTGATCAACATTAATTCTCTGCTCCTGCTCTTGGGAATCTAAGCTTTTCTGATTTTCTTTCTGGTCTCTTTTCTATTTACTTTAAAAAATACTTCTGTTACCAACATTTTGAGAGGGAGTTTCCAGGGATATTTAGCAGAAATTTCAACCACTATTAGTTCTCCTCGACAGCTTTCTGGCTCAGTAACAGACAATTTTTTTTTGGGTCGGGATACCGAGCATGACCCGCTTTAGCACGCTTGAGCCGAACGGCAGCGGTTGGAATCCACCATGGGACGGTCGAGATTTATTCCGTGGGGCCTCCACGAAATAAAAGTAGTGGTGTCAAAACGAGAAGGTCAGGTAAGGTTATGCACTGATTATACTAATATTAATAGATATGTTAAGAGGGAAAGACGGCATTACCGTCTGTTGAAGAATCCCTGGCCCAATTAGAAGGGGGGCAGATATTCTCAATATTAGATGCTTCAAGCGGCTTCTGGCAGGTGCCTCTGCATTCGGATGGTTGGGAATTAACTACATTTATAACTTCCTTTGGAAGATTTATGAGCAAAAGAATACCTTTTGGAATTTCATCGGGAACTAAAGCCTATCAAAAGAAATTCTATCAAATAATAGACGGCTTAGAAGGAGCAGCGAATGCAGAGGACTTTTTAGTATGTGGAAGAACACAAGAACATGAACGAAGACTCCTCCAACTTCTTCAGAAATTTAAAGAGTATGGATTAACTTTAAATAGGAATAAACGTAAAATCTCAGTGAAAGATCTTCTTCCATTGGGATATCTGATCAAGAATTGTAACATAGAACCAGTGAATTCAATCCTTGCTTACTTTATTAGGTTAGGTCTGATCCTGTCACCTAAACCAGTAATTGGTTTAGGGCAGTATAACATTAAAAAATATAAAACTTAAATTAAATTAATTCTATTAAATCATCAGTGGATTATAATTTAGAAGTTCCATAGGTAACTTAGACCGGCTACAATAATTAGAAAATAAATCACACAATATATTTTAAATGATACAACTTTTTGCTAAATTATTTAATTATTTTTTATATTCTATTTTACATGTGTCCCACCATGGTTAGAATAGGTCGGTTAAACCTGTAAATTAACACCCCCCCCCACATGGTCAGATAGGGGTACCAAAAAAAAAAAAAAAAAAAAAAAAAAAAAAAAAAAAAAAAAAAATTTGACAGACAATTTATTTTCCCTTACCTCATTCACTTTCTTCAAGGAACATACCAGAGCGAAATGTCCAATACGATTGTATTTGTGACATTTGCATTGGCTGGACAGTTCTTAAAATTTCTGGATGGTACTTAAAAGATTCACATTTAAAACTTGTTCGCCCTTTATCCTGAGATTGTCTGCAATTAGATCAGAAGCTTTCTGCAGAGATTTAGAAAGCTTCTGATCTAAGACTCCTATTACTATCATATCAATAATGAGTTCTTCCTTTAACTTTTTAAATTTTTATTTCTCTGCTAGCTTGTGGAGGTCATTGATAAAAACGTCAAAGGGTTTCCCTTCAACTTGCCTCCTTATAAAAAACTTAGCTCGTTCATAGACAATATTAGTTTTTTGTCCTAAATAAACATTAAATTTTTCTTTCACACAATTATATATCGCTGCTTGATCCGGAGATAGGTTAAACATCTCCAAAATGTCTTCCCCTTCATCTCAAAAACATGTCTAAGCAATACAAAAACATTTTTACCTGCATTGAATCATCTTTTCCATTAAGCCCCGAAGCTATTTGAAATCTTTCAAAACGTTTAATTCATCGAGGCCAATCGGATAGTTCTTTAAAATTAAAAGTTTCGGTTGGTGATAATTGAAAAAAATTATTCTCTCTTTGCTATGTTTTTCACTGATAGTAATACTCCACTATCTAACATAATTAATCTTACTCTCTTTCGTCTTTTTTACACCTGACACCATGTATTGTTTTATTAATAAAGATTGCAATTCAAGTTAGCCATAACTTTTATTCATAATAATCACAAACTCAATGGTAACTAACATATGGCACCGAAACCTTCCAGTTAGCCTTGCACTACAGGGATGATGATTTTTCCAGGCAGTACACCAATAGATGAATATTTAGTCAAAGTGTACACATGGAAATTATCGAGGGTTAAACTTCTAAAAAATTAGTGAAGGCTCTGGTACTCACCCCACCTTGCAGTATTTAATCCAAATAAACCTGGCAAAATTAGGATCTTTTTTGGTGCATCAGCGAAATCTAATGGTAATAGCTTAAATGATGACCTCCTACAAGGCCCTGATATTTATAATTCCTTGCCTGGAATGTTGATGAGATTTAGGATACAAATTAAAATTCAGGATGAAGATCAAATGTGCCAAAGATTTTTATGGATGGCAGTCTAGGGCACCTGAGGTTTATGTCATGCAGGTGATGTTTTTTGGGGCCACTTGTTCCCCCTTCAAGTACAGGAGATTTGGAAAAGAAAGGCAACTCGCTTTCTTGATAAGTATAAGTATCCCCTTGCTGTAAATGTAAAACACAGTAATCATTACAGAAATAACTATTTAGATAGCACCGACACTGAAAGTAGTGCAATTTCTTAAATAAAGTAAGCTATTCTAACACATAAAAGTGGGGGTTTCCAAATTAGAAACTGGGTGTCCAACTCAAAGGCGGTCTTTTATAAGCCATAAAGGTAGATTTAGGTAATACTGTTAACGCTATTTTGCTGGATATGTCAAGAATCGGAAAACGTTCTAGGGATGATATGGTTACCTGATGAATACAGGTTAATATTCCACTTCATAAGGCCCAGTGCACACGGACGACACTTTTCTGCGATGCGGACTATAAGCCAGGTCAGGGGTACCTGGAGTACAATGGACCGACCGGACTTATCATTATACTCCAGGTACCCCTGACCTGGCTTATAGTCCGCATCGCAGAAAAGTGTCGTCCGTGTGCATCGGGCCTAAGTGAACGGTTGCCACTAGATGTCCTAATGAGCAGCCGAAGGCCAACCAGCAAGAAATTTTACGCGTTGTAATGTCAGTTTTTGACCCTCTCAGACTTTCAGGCTTTTTAATAATAAAAACAAAAATACTCATACAGAATTTTAGGCGGATTAGCTGTGAGTGGGATGACTTAGTAGATGAATTTTAAACTCGGAACGAATGGTTGGAAGGCCTTGGAGGAACATGGAACTTCCATATTCCTAGATGTAACTCCACATTATTAACAACTGCAGTAACGCTCGAGTTATACATATTTTCTGATGCCAGTGATAGAGCATATGCTTCCATTGTGTACGTTTGTGGTACATTGATGGGCGAGTATTTGTTAGCCTTGTAACAGCTAAGACACATATTGGACATCTAAAACAAATTTCAATACCGAGGTTGGAATTGCAAGCTGCAATGATGGGGTGCAGACTCGCGAAATTTATCAAAGCAGAATCAGGGCTTAAAATACAAAGTACAACATTAGGATTCTTATATAGTTCTTTACTGGATTAGAAATAGTGACAGGCGCTATGGAATGTTTGTAGGTCATAGATTAGCAGAGATCATGGAAAACTCCAACCCCAATAGGTACCCATACCCCATTGGGTACCGAGCACGGAAAGTCCGGCTGATCATGGTACAAAGCTTTAAACTTGCTCAGGAGATAGGTGGTTATCCGGACCCTCTTTTTTACTAAAATCAGCTGACTGGCATGATGATCATGGAAAAGCTGAGAAACAGCCCGAGCAGAAAGCCAAAGAGATTCTCACAATAATTATTATTCCTTCAAGAGAAAATAGAGCACTTCCAGATATGAGTAGGTTCTCTAACTGGCTACGTCTAAGGGCAACTGTGTATGCAAGAGGGTTTATATCGAGATGTTGAGACAAGAATAAGTCAGGTAGTTTTCTCACCTGTGAAGATTTACAAGAAGAAAATTGCAGTCTCACAAAGGGTGGAGGATGTTCCTATTATAACAAATAGGAATAATATTTTGTACATAAAATGTGTTTTGTTTGATTTTATAAAGTCACATGTTTGAAATCAAATTCTTAAAATAAATCAGTAAATTTGGAAATGTAACTGAGTACAGTTCACTTTGTTAATTTATATTAACTATAGTTATAGAGCTAACATATATATTACTACTAATATTATCGGTGATTTGAATTTTGATTTTGGGAAATCATTATATATTTTATTTCTCTTTTATTTAATTACTAAATTCTTTCATATTTTATATTTACCCATTTCTTGTAACTAAGGATGACAATGGAAAATTATTTACTCGAAATAAACTAAATTAAAGGTACTTTAAAGAAAGATTTTTTTCTCAAAGCCATTTAAGCCCTATCAGACCTATTCTATTTCGATAAAACCTACTTCATATTAAAGAATGCTTCATTAGGATTAAACATAAAAAGTTTAATAGAAATTGAGATGCTTAAAATTCTAAGCCCTTGAATCTTCAATATTATACCCTTAAGATAAAACCGGAAAACTTCTTCACAGATAGAGCCTATAGGGCTACAAATGATATAACTTTAACTTAACTTAACTTAACTTTAACTTTGAACCGACTGACCTTAACTTTAATTATAGACCGACTCTTTAACTTTAACTTAACGATATAACTTGATTGCATGTGGAGTCGTTTTTGACTTATATCGCCATGCACGTTGTATAATTTTTTGTATAAGGAGCAGGTGTACATCTTTTTACATTTCAATAAATAAAAACTATTATAGAAAAAATAATCAATTTGAAAAGGATAATCTTGATTAATGATTAATATTCATTTTAATTGCAAAATTTTTAAAATAAAATCAGTAGTAATATGAGGTAAAAACAGAGATGATGTTCATTTTTCGAAAGTTTTAAAATCGCTAATTTGAACACGACCTTTCAATAAAGTTTTTAGTTTAAAAGTTATCTCTGATTATAGATAAAAATCACATGTTTTAGATGAAAAGTTTTCGTAATGGACATAGCACAATGTATCACTTCACATTGATTTTTTTTCTATTCGTATTTATCAACAAATATACCTATATACCTACTATATATGAATACTTGATGTTATTTTAAAAATATGAAAATTGAATCAATTGTCAGAGAAACCCGACATATCCAAAAAAAATCAGAAAAGATTAGGACGGATAAAAACGGATGTCAATTTCGAGGCAATAGTGTCTGTAGTCGTGTCTTGTAACTGCGATAATATTTCCCGTTCATATATTCATAGTTCCCCCTTGGTGACATTTCTTTGTCATCAATAAGTAAAAATTGCGTACATAACCGAGTGTAACAAGTAGTTTTAAATTTCTCCCAGTCTGCATTATCAGTAATGTAAGGTGAGTAATTTGATATTCTACCTAATCCTATACCGTTAGTTACTAAAATTTCATTAAAAAAAAATGATAAAATTTAGTAAGTTATACAATTGTGGTCTGAAAAGTTTGTTTCTTTAGAAATTTTCCAATGTTTAGAAGTATGAGGTCAATGTTACTTTTTCCAATCATGCTTTCGAAAGTGGCCATGTCAAATTCAAGATTTAGTGAAATCAAGTCTTTAGAAAGAATAAATGCCTCTAAAATTTTTCATCTTATTCGTTTGTTTGATGAGCCAAAATTTTGAACGGCTATTAGAATCCATTCTGATAATAATTTTTTCATCTTTAAATCTTGATAAGTATCTGAATATTGCAGATCATTATTTAAATCTCTTCCAATTTCAAAATATGTAGTATTCAATTTTTCCATATGATATTTCGATAAGTACTAGATAGGCATTACAAAATTGAGTAATTTAACAGCCATCAATATCTTTGTTTAAAATTAAAACACCAGCTCTAGGTTTGCAATTATATATGTTTGATAAACCGGTAATTAATAAAACCTAAAATCTTATTATTTTACTTATATGGTTTTTGGATTAGAACTACATCAATATCATTCTTTAATTTGTATGAAGTCTGTTGTGCATTTTGAATGTGTGCTAGACTTCGAAATTATAAAAGAAAAAAGCTACTGTTCAGGTTTTAGTTTTACTGCTCCATGCTCGCTTATTATAACCTTTTTCAGGAAGAACCTACTGATAAATCTAATAGTGCCATGTGTTACATTCCAAATTTAAATTAAATGTATTTCATTAACAATGTGGGTTTATACAATTTTATTTAAATAAAATTATAATACAAAAATGGCAAACAAATAATTAAAACTAAAATCAGTAAAAAAAAATACAAACAGTACCTACAAGTGACAAAACCGGAGAAGACAACAGAAATACTCTTTTTATGGTTGTGAACTGCTGGCAATATACTTCAGCGTGAAGCATTTAAGACATGAAAGAAAAAGGAGTTCTGTATTCTCATAAACCATAAGCCATTAATTTATGCAAAACAACAAAAAGCCACATTTGCAGCCTCCATCTGAATCAAGTAGATAAACTATGGGAGCTAATCCTGCACATACATCTAACACATAGAAGGCTCCAGAAACTAGGTAGCTGATGCTCTCTCAAGGATTGAGGAAAACAGTTTCTTGTATAATCTAGAAGAACTTGTCGATTTGTAAAAATGCTACACCGAGGCTAAGGCTTTGAAATCCCAGTCTAACTTAACCCTCAAACTTCGTACACTCCTGGTGCAAAACAGCTGATATTACATGAGACGAAGACACTTCCAGCTTGAATCTGTCCAAAAAGATGAAGGAAGCCAGTCTTCTAAGCTATTCATGGATTAAGCTGCCAGGGAATACGCGCCACTGGTAAGTTGTAGTACAGAGATAGCTCCGATAGGAACCATTGTTGTATAGGATGTCACCGCTCTAAAGATATTCGGCATAGATTTTCACAACAGGGGTTTCCTGGTGTCAGACAACTAGAACACGTCCACTTGAACATCATTGGTTCTCTGCCTCCATCCAAAGGAATGAAGTACTGCGTAAACCATATTGACCACTATCCTAGTTGATCAGAAGCCATTCCAGTGGAGAACGTAACCGCTGATACAATTGCAGCTGTTTTTAATAACAGAAGGATCAACGGATTTGGTGTCCTCTGTAAGGACTTAATGACTCCTTATTATTGTTGTCATGTTTTTATAATGAGATGCGTGAGGTGCAGCATCGATTGTGAGTAAAAAATTACTCAATTATTATAAATATATTGATTGTAAGATTCATTCAGTTATTTATTTTTACCTGTTTAATAAAGAGAAAGATATTTATTTTCTTATATAAAAAACAAAAATAAGGTTAAACCATATTTGAGAAAGGAATCATGAATTTTAATTAAATAAAAAAGAAATCTTACTTACTTAATGCCACAATATTTAGCGGTCTCCCATTCCGAATGGAAGAGTTAGGTTCCTTAACTGTTTGGTTTTTTCGTTATTTGACGGCTCTCGCAACAGGTTAGTAGAAGGAGATTGTTTTATGTACGCACCTACGTAGACAGCCTAAGACGCATATTAGAGACCAAAATCGCACAACATGTCTCCTAGTGTGGATAAGACTTAACATTATTTTTTATGTTTAAGTTATATACAATATTTATCGGTCTCCCATTCCGAATGGAAGAGTTAAGTTCCTTAACTATTAGGTTTTTTCATTGCAACAGGCTAGTAGATGGAGATTGTTTTATGTACGCACCTACGTAGACAGCCTAAGATACATATTAGAGACCAAAATCGCACTACATGTCTCCTAGTGTGGATAAGACTTCACATTATTTTTTTATGT
Organism: Aelia acuminata; assembly: GCA_911387785.2. Taxonomy (NCBI): domain Eukaryota; kingdom Metazoa; phylum Arthropoda; class Insecta; order Hemiptera; family Pentatomidae; genus Aelia; species Aelia acuminata. The sequence goes on from OU426979.1 coordinate 96,107,189, forward strand.
TTAAGATCCTTTAAGATATCTATCAAAAAGTTTGTGTCCTTCGTTTATATGGCAAAATTAGCAACTCCACCACTGAAAATATAGATAATTGTTGTGAAGGGATCTAACATCTTTGGTAGAATATTATTGGACAAACCTAAGAGGCAGTGTTGATATTAAAAAAAACCTTATGTGTTATAATGTTGTAAACCAGTTTACAAAGCATTAAAGCCAGAGCCATTAAATAGTCTTCTCAGTGAAAAAAATGACTGGGTCTGGACACAGGTGCATGATAAATGTTTTGCAGACATTAAGGCTAGGATAAGTGCGGCAACAGGATTGGTGCTTTGTGATTCTTGTTTTCCACTTTGGGTTTCTGCAAATGCTTCGAATAGTGGAATTGGAGCAGAAAGTGCTAGGAGTGTGGAGCCTAGTCCGATTTGCTTCATGGTCACTGAGTCCAGCTGAACGAAGATACGCTTAAGTGATGAAGGAGGCCTTAGCATTGACCTGGGCTTGTGAAAGGTTTGCCCAATTTGTTCTTGGGGTATCGTTCACATTATGGACCGATCATAAATGTTTAGTTCAATAGGAGATAAACCTATTCAAGATTTAACGGCTAGACTCCGGCAGTTTCGAATGAGATTATCTAGATTCGACTACACGGTGGTGTACGTTCCCGGAAAAGATCTAGTAATTGCAGATGCATTCTCAAGGGAGCGGCTTGATTTAGACATAGTGCATAAAGATGTTTTAGATGAATTTGAATTAAATTTTGCCCACATTATTCAATCGATCGAACTTCCTGGAAAAAATATGGAGAAAATACGCTTATCTCAGGAAGAGGATACCTTATGCAAGAAATTAAGGGAATGTACAGATAGTGGTGATTGGTCAGGCTTTAAACACTCTGATTTTTACAGAGAGCAAGGAGACTTAGTATGCCACCAGGGCCTTATTTTGAAGGGGCACAGGGTTTTATTCCCAAGGATTTCAGATCTGAAATCATTTCTTACATTCACAGTGGGCATTTGGGCTTAGTCAAGTGTTTGGCACGTATGGTCGGTATGGTGGCCGGGGATTACGGTAGACATTAAACCAAAAGTGGAGTCTTGTGTAAAATGTTTAGAGCACAAATCAAAAGTCACAGAGCCCTTGAGACCATCTGAACCGCCGGAGGGGCTCTGGCAGGTGGTGAGAAGTGACATCTTGGAGTTTAAATCAGAATATTATTTAGTCGTCCAAGATTACTTTTCAAATTTATTGAGATATCTTTAATACCTAATACCCAATGCTATACAATTATCTTCTCAATGAAAGAAATTTCTGCCAGATATGGAGTCCCCTATGATCTTCGATCAGATAATGGGATGCAGTTTGCCTCAGCAGAGTTTCAGACTTGGAACTTTAGATCAGTAACTTGGAGTCCGAGATTCGCTCAGTCTAACGGTCAAGCAGAGTCAGCCGTAAAAATTGTCAAGAGGTGCTTGAAGAAGAAAGTGAACCCTTTTATTGGACCGTTGGCGCATCTATCAACTCCATTGGAGAGCGGATACTCTCCGGCGGAACTTATGTTTGGTAGAAAAAGTAGGGCAACATTACCTGTTGAGCCTAGGGTTCTTAAACCATCTTGGAAAGGATTGGACAGGCATAGACAGTTTCTCAAAGAAGCAAAAGAGAGGCAGAAAGCATACTTCGATAAACATCATAGAGCCCGCCCTCTACGTCAATTAAGTGTGGGTGAACGGGTGTATGTGAAAGACATAAAAAAGTACGGCATGGTTCTTTCATTTGGTGAGACGGATAGAGATTACATAGTGGAAGCCCATAGTAAAAAGTATCGCCAGAACACAACCTTTCTTGTCCCTGCAACCTTGATGGACTTCGAGGAAGATAATCTGACTGCGGTAAACATAAATAAGTCATCACCATCGGTTTTTACTAGCCAAACTGACGCGAAAAAAATCTAGATACAGAAAATGTCTCCCACTAGAGTACCGGTGGCCCTGGAGGGACACAAGAGCGTCGCTCTCGCAGTGGACGTCTAATCAAGAGGCCGAACTGTTACTGCTGCAGTCGCAGAAAAGAGAAGATGTAGTGAAGGGATCCAACCTCTTTGGTAGAATATTATTGGACTAACCTAAGAGGCAGTTGTTGATATTAACAAAACCATGTGTTATAATGTAAACCAGTTTTGATAATGAGTTTGTTAATAAACGTTACAATAATTAAGTAATTAGTAATGAAGTAAAATTAGCATGATAATTGTGACAGAAACTACAACCGATTCCAGGTACTTCCAATACTAAAACATCTCAGACATATTTCCAATTTTTTACTTTCACTTGCCTATATATGAAATGTATAGTATGGGAAATTATTGCGGTCGTGAAAAATTTTGACTTCCGGTTTTCAACGGAAATACACATTTTAGGGTCCCCTGAGTCCAAATAACCAAGTCCTGCGAAATGGTTTGTGTGTGAACAGACTAGCTCAAAAACTGTAAACCGTACAAGCCTGAAAGTGGGTATTGGGTATATGTATATACCCGCAATGTGACAGTAAAAATTTCATCAAAAATGATCAAAAGGAGGGGGCACTTTACATAATAAATTTTGTCCCATTTTCACGTGTTTTTTTTATTTACTCAAAAACGGCTTTAACTATTGTGATCAAACTGGGTATTTGATGAATGTATATGCCCACGATATGACAGCCAAAATCTCATCAATTCAATTCAATTGGTAAAACGGAGGGGGCACTTTACATAATAAATTTTGTCCCATTTTCACGTGTTTTTTTTTTTTTTTTCTTAAAAACGGCTATAACTATTTTGATCAAACTGGGTATTCGATGTGTGTATATGCCCGTGATGTGACAGCCTAAATTTCATATCCCGTATTTTCACTGATGAAAATAAAAACTTTTATTTAACAATAAATAAATTTTACTTTAGAGAGTAATTATTCAAGTACATCAAATTATTCAAAGCATTTGAGGTTTGAAAAAATATGGTATAAGATAATCTTTAATTGATTATATTTTAGTTTAGAAACTTTATTTCCATAATATTAGATTTCCAGAAAGGTATGAGACAAACTTTACTATGAGTCTTAAATACACCTCTTATCCATTCATCTTCACGATATATTTACAAAAAGCAAATCACTCAAAAAACAATCAACCCTTAAAAAAAACTGGATTGTTGATGAAATTAGGAGTCTTAAAAAAAGAAATAAGCAATAACGAATTGAAAAGTAATAAGAATTTTCAAGCTTTGCATTACAGATACATTATAACTTATGGAGGTTTACAAATATCAGCATATAAATTTGGAATATTGTGGCTCTTACATATTATCGAAACACGTCAATTTCTAATCTAAGTAAGTTCGTAAGTGATAGTTATGTGTTGGGCACATTGCACCAGATTTTTAACCTGGTAATCACCTTTATCCAGTTCACCTTAGGGCATTGATCAATTTTTTATAATTAAACAATGAAGTGATGAATAAATAAATTGTTTAATAAATATATAAATTAATACATATATCTGATACAAGTTACATAGAAAAAAAACTTCAATTGTCAAAAACTTCAGATAAAACAGTATCGCTTCAGCATTAATCATCTCATCAAAGCACTCCAAGCAATAAGCTGAATGCTAGGCATTGGCTAAATATCATCATAAGAATTCGACAAAAAAGATAGGTCAATGGATAAAGAGGGTAAAATTAGTAGAATATTCTAATATAATGATTAACGTTACATATACTCTAAATTTCTTAGAAAAAATATGATCATAAAATTTTTAATGGAATTTATTTGTTAAAAAGGGTTTTAATCTATCGGAGAGAAGATCTCCCCTTAAGATTTGTATCAGATGATGACACAGAGTTTTACGTCTTAATTTAATACAAATTTAAAACAAACTTGTATTTGGCCTCTGTTCACCACAGACTGTGGCAGTGTTGTCCATTCATATCAATTTCATCTTTTTCAAAATTCTTAATATTTAATAACATTTAAAAGTTCTTAATATTTAATAACATTTTATGTATAAAATATTATGTTGGTAGAAAATAACTAGTAAAATACTAGTAACAGGTAAACATTTATAAATAATATTTTCGTAATTTGTGCTATCATATGGCAACACTGTCAATAACCTTTTAAAATATAAAAAAATCATCTGTATTAAAATTAATGTTGAAAACTATCTGTTGTGAAGGCATGGAATTGTTAACCTTATATGGAATAAATAACATAATAATATCATGTGTTATTCCTTGGTGCAATCAGAATTTATTGATTGGTGCAATCAGAAGTACCAAATTTGGTGACCCCGACATGATCATGAGTAAATAACACAGGTCTGCGACTAAAAAACTGCATAGGATTTTTTAACATTTTCTTATAGATTTTGACCTCCCAAAAACAGGAAAAATATTCAAAACATTCTATCACATAGGTTTTTATAGATATTAGTAGCTTTGATATACAGTATAACTCGTTTGAATGTTCATTAAACTATGAAAATTTTATTTTTACTAAATAAATTTTTATTTATTTTATTTCATGAAAATAAATTAATTTCGCTTCCAATGGGGCATCATCCAGGATAGAATCAAATATTAGGACCATCAATGGATGGTTTGTGGGGGCTTCAAAATACTCACGATCCTTTTGGGTCAGCAGGCAGACTATACTAAATACCCATGCTTCTTATGTTTAAGGGATAGGGTAATTAGTATACTGCCAGAGAACAGCACTGGACTAAAAGTGATTGGCCACCCCGAGAAACTTTAAAACCTGGAGAGAAAAATGTTATCAATACTACTTTGGTGTCATCAGAAAAAGTTTTGTTTCCACCTCTCCATATCAAATTGGGGTTGATGAAACAATTTGTGAAATCACTGCAAAAGGATGGAGACTGTTTTAAATATCTATGAACAAAATTCCCGAAGCTGTCAGAAGCAAAGTTGAAAGAGGGAGTTTTCACTGGCCCCGACATAAGAAAGCTTTTAACCGACACCCTCTTTGTGGAAAGTATGAATGAGAAGGGAAAAGAAGCTTGGGTATCGTTCAAGGATGTAGTGCGAAAGTTTTTGGGAAATGCTAAGGATCCTGACTACAAAACCATTGTTCAACAGATGATAGCAGCATACAAAGCTCAAGGCTGCAAAATGAGCTTGAAGGTCCATTTTTGACACTCCCACATAGACTATTTTCCTGAAAACCTGGGAGCTTACAGTGAAGAACAGGGGTAGCGGTTTCATCAGGATGTCCGCGATATTGAGAGACGGTACCAAGGAAGATGGGATGTCACTATGCTTGCAGACTACTGTTGGATGCTTAAGCGGGAAACTAACGAAGGAAATCGGAAAAGGACTCGGTTAAGTATCAAGGAAAAGAAAAAAAAGTTTCATAAAAAAGATGAATAAGTATATAAGTATATTTATATTATTTATGGGTTGTAAAAAATATTATTTAAAATTATAATTTTTAATAAACGAGTGCTTTTACCAATTTCTTGTGTTTGAATTTGCAAAAAAACCCTTACGTAATAGAAAAAAATGGCCATCACTTCTGAAATCAGCACATTCTAAAACATATAATTTAGTAAAAATATCTCATGCAGCTGACATTTTTTTTTTTTTTTGCAGACCTGTGTAATTTAATTACTATTTTATTATTTCATCGTTATCACGATGCCTATAGCAGATAAAAATTTTGTAGACCGGAAATAATCTTCTCAAGACCAAGGAAGAGTGGGAATGGTAAATCCTAATCCCGTAAGTTTTTTTGATAGGGTTAACATAAAAATTCCACCCTTTTGGAATGAAAAACCAGAGATATGGTTTTACCAAGTGGAAGGAAGCACAGTTTAATATCAATGGTGTCGAAATCTAGAGAACTAGTAATGATTTACCTCTATACACACTTTACTGATTTATTGTACACATACGACATACATGACAACATAATATACTATATACACTTGTAGGACAACATAACTAAACTAAACTAAGATTTCATTAAAAGATATATATTATTCTTCCAGCTGTTCCTAACAATTGCCTCCCCTATAGTTCTCTCCCCCACTTATTTACAGGAACTGATATTGGAGACATAGTCCTGGAGATAAGCAGGCTTTTGCCGGATCCTGGTAGGTCGGGTTCGATCGAGGGGAAGTACTAGGTTCTGGAAGGTTCAGGTGTTGATAGGCGGTCTGGAGTCACCTCTGCAGTTTTTGCTGCGACTGGAGGAACCGGAACTATTTTTTCTGGAACCAATGTTGTGACTAGCTTATTGATATAGCGTTTCAGCGTGCGTCTGGTGTCTAACTCCAGAATATAAGGGTACTAGCCCAGTTTCCTGAGGATGGTGACGAACTACCAAACGTCTTGATTTCCGAGGTGTATCGTCATATGCACTCTCTCTCCAACTTGGGAGACTTCGAACCCGCAAAGCTGTATGAGTAGTTGGAGCGAAATATTTGCCGTTTGGAAGCAGGGCATCGAGACGTATGCGGATCCTTCTCTTGAGGTACAACTCCGAAGAAGACAGACTTGAGGCTAAAGGTGTCGCTCTGTACCAGAACATTATGTTTCATGCACCTTTGTAGAAAGAGGTGCGGGATCATGAGCAGCAGCCTTGAGCATTCTCAGAAATTGGAAAAACCAAACAGAATGGGATCGAATGGTGGCAGAGGCCCAGGTCCTACAAGGACTGTAGCGCCTAACAGTGAGTGAGTGAGTATATCTCTGAGCACCATATTAGTCAAATTTTCAAAAATCGGTGTAGCAGTCCAAAAAATAGTAATATAAGTCATATTTTTAAAAATTCAGTGTAACTGGGTCTCACCCGCCCCCTTACCCCTGCTTTAAGACTTCAAATATCATGCCTAAATAGTTTACAAATAGGACAGGAGACTAGGAGGCAGTCTGAAATTATATAATTATATCGAAAGAGTAAAACAAATTAAAAAAAAAAGGAAATAAATATTAAAATCGAGCGGATTCATGGCTCTAAGGGTAGAAGCTAACTATTGGTGATGGAAATTGGAGGAGACCAAAATAGGGGAGTAGGCACGGCTATGTTTTGGACTATCTTTTGGATTATTCATAAGCTCCTTGATTAGCGCTAGAAGTTCTGGGTCTTAGGCAGTTTCTTCTGCAATCGTATCAACTGCAATTGCTGGGCTGGAGATTTGAAGTAATGTTTCGGCACATAGTGCATTAACCTCAGCATCTGCGGCTATCGGAGATGGGCTTTTATGTGAGGCTACTGGAGCATGCGACAGACAATCTACATTTTCGTTATTTTTAGGTCTCTTACAACGAACAGTGTAATCTAAACCACTAAGGAATGAGGCATATCTCAATTGACGAGCTGAGGTCATTTGTGGTAAGGGTCGATCAGGGAGAAAAATACGGGATAGCGGCCCATTATCTATCACAAGTACAAAATATAAACCAAAAACATAGTTGAAAAAACGTGATGTAACGAACACAATAGCCAGGCTTCTCTATTGAGCTAACTATAGTTGGATTATGCCTGGGTTGGAGCTCTAGAAGCATATGCAATTGGCTGTTTATCACCCTCAATATCATGGCTAAGAATTGCGGCGATATCTATGGAACTTGCACCTGTTGTCAGAACCAAAGGTTTTGACGGATCGAATGGGATGAGAACCTTTTCGCTGCACAGTTTAGATTTAAGCTTTAAGAATGAGGCTTCACTGGAAGCCGACCACTCAAATCGTTAGCCTTTTTGTATCAATTTTCGCAAGGCATGTGATTTCGAACTGAGACCAGGAATGAACTTGGCGTAATACGTTACCAACCCCAAGAAGCGTCTTAATTCGTCTACATTTTTTGGAAGTGGCATCTCTGAGACTGCTTGAACTTTCTTCGGGCATTTTTGAATTTTATTGAATAATATAACATGACCCAAGTAATTTATGCTCTCTTTGAAGAAAGAATATTTGCTTTTATTCAAATGCAGGTCATTCTGTTTGAAGCAGACAAGTAATTAAGTTCCTAAAATCATTAAAAGATGATTTATGTGGCCACATTGCTTGAAATGTAAAATCACAGAAAACAATCTGGTGTGATGCGCGCAACACACAACTTTAACTTACGAACTTAGATTAAAAATTGACGTGTTATAATAAATATATAAACGCCATTCCTCAAATTCATACATTTTTACTTACTGTTTGTTGTTTGTTATTTTACTGATAGAGTCTTGTTTTATAATACAGATAATGGAGGTAGAACCTATAAGATCGCAGGTGGCGTTCGCCAAGGTTCTGTATTAGGGCCCTTGTTATGGAATATAATGTATGATGCGGTACTGAGGCTCCCCATGCCGGAAGGAACTGTAACACTGGGTTTTGCAGATGATCTGGCAATAATGGTACGTGGAAAACTGCTGGAAGAGATAACATACAATGCTAACAAGGCAGTAGTTACGATTCGCCAGTGGCTTTCATCGGTAGGCCTCCAGCTTGCTGATCATAAGACTGAAGCTCCTTATTACTAGTAGCAAAGCAATAGAAACGATCAACCTGACCGTTGGGGAATGGGAAGTCCATTCTAAGCAATCCATTGGATATTTGGGTATGCAGATTGACGCCAGGTTGCGGTTCGACGAATACCTGCACTTAGCTAGCTCCAAAGCATCCCGAGTTACAAATGCATTGGCTCGAATCATGCCAAATATCGGTGGACTCCAGCAGAGTTGGAGAAGGCTGTTGTTGGCTAATATAGCCAGTTCCACGCTGCTATATGCGGTACCGATATGGGTTAATGTCTTCCAAGTTCAGTCATATGTCCATAAAGCTATCAATATACATCGAAGAAATGCACTGCGGGTTGCTCGAGTGTTTCGCACTGTTTCCAATGATGCTGTGTGTCTCATCGCTGATATGCCTCCGATTGATCATCTCGCGGAGGAACGTAATCGAATTTATCATAGAAAACGTGGACAGCCAGATGCTCACTGGCCTACAGTAGAAAAAGAAGAGAGAAGGAATACTCTGGAAAGTTGGCAAAGGCGGATGGGATTCATCATCTCCTGGAAGATGAACCCACAGGATGATTCCCGAAATTTAAATACGGATTGCACGCAAACATGGAGAGGTTGACTATTACCTCACCCAGGAGGTTATACGAGGTTGCTGTGTGATAACGTACTGTCTTGCTATTTGAATTGTTTGTGTTTGTTTAATTGTTTGCTCTAGTGTTTCGTTCATGTTTTCGTGTTATATTCATGCTTTTCGTTAATGTTCATATCAAAATTTGTTTTATAGTTACTTAGTTCGAAATTTCATAGGTTAAGGTTCTGAAGTGTTTTGAACTATTTCTTTTTTCTTGAACTTAAGTGATTGGAAATTCAGGAGGACCTACAGGAAGGTAAGCACCAGTATTACACAGTGTATTTATAGTGTGGAAAAGTGATTTGGTAATATAAGTTATCTCACAACATGTTAGTAGATAGTGCTTCACCTGAGGATGAAGCAGCAGCTTCTAAAGGCTGCAAAAGTAATCTTAAAAGGGCCAGGAAGGTTTCTCCTGGTTCTGAAATGATATTGGAAGAGGTAGGTAACCTATTTAAGGACGCCAAGCGTATACAGGATAACCTCCGAGTATACATTAATAAACATGAAAAGAAATCCGTAGGTAGTATCAAAGACTATATCAACAATAAAATACAAAGTCTTGTTGATTTGGTCGAAAGATTAGAAGACAGGGAGAGCATGGGCTATAGACAAGTGACTTCCCATGTCCAAAGGGCAATACAGGAAGCATTGTCATCTGAGTCGGTTCGGGAATTACTGACAACTATCGTTGTTGAGACCTCTGTACCGAAAATTGTTGAGGCCCTTTCGGCACAAGGTAAGGACAATGTACCTCCTCAATGTCTGGAACCTAAAGCAGGTCCATCTGCGGAACCGAAAACACCTCGAGGGGTGGACATGCCTTCGACGGTTCTTGATAATGAGCAATTCCAACTCGTTACAAGTAAGAAGAAAAGGAAAAAAACAAATGTTGCTAACAAATCTCAAAACTTACAGGTGCAACGAGAAACTCCAAAAGGACTGGAAAAAGGCTCTGAGGGACCGAAGAAACCTCTAACGATAGCAGAGATCGTAAGATCTTTGCCGTCAAAACCGACCCAAACTCCCAGATCAACATACATCACTATTAGCGGGGCGGGCAAGAGACCATCTGATATAATTCATGGATTGCCGTAACCAAATGAAATAGGGGTAAAGGCATCAATCGTCCGAGCGACCAAAGCTGGCTCAGTCTTGGTTCGCGTTGATGATAAAGCCGATGCAACAAAGGTGATTGGATGGCAGGGATTAAAGGACAAAGGTCTGCAAGCTAAACTAGCCCTGAGGAAAAAGCCCAGACTTGAAGTGCAGGGAGTTCCCTTCTCATGGGATTCAGCAGAGCTGGTGAGGTTCTGATGGGGAAAATTCCCGAGAAGTCGGGCCCCACTCCGCTGGTCATTGAGGATCTCCGGCCACTTTTTTCCTCAGTGGCAAGAAACGGGTTTACGAAGAACTGGGTAGTGGAAGTTCACCCAACGGTCAGGTTCCTGCTATTAGAACTAGCAAGTATAGATGGGTGATGGTGGGCAATTACTTTTAAAGACTACCTCGACGCCCCTAGATGCAGTAAATGCCAGGGATATGGACACACTAAAGCCACATGCCAAGAAAATGCTTTAGTATGCATTTGGTGTGCATCTTCCGGCCACGTGCTTAAAGAGTGCCCCAAGAAGAAAGAGTTTATAGGCCCGACCTGTATTAACTGTGTCCGAGGGAATGCTCCAGCAAGTCAACGGAAACACAAGGCGGGCAGCAGGGAGTGCACATAAAGTGGGCTAAGGAGGTAGCGAAACGAACCTTTCATGAGTAAGCTTGCCATCCTCCAGCTCAACATGGGCCGCCGGCATATTGTAGCAGATGAGCTCCGCGCTCTCTCTCGTCAATACGATATCATGGCGGTCCAGGAACCGTGCTGCCATGGGAACTTGGTAACGGGGTTTGGTCTCACATCGAGGGTTATAGCTCTGAGCAGTAGAGAGAGGAGGCCCAGGGCTGCCATAGTGGTAGATAACCCGAACCTCGATGTGATAGATCTGAGACAGTACACCACGGCGGATTGTGTCGCTTGTCACATAAGATGGCGTAATGTCTCCTTCACGCTGGTATCTACATACCTACCAGATGGAAATGGTATTGCAAGAGACATATCCGCTGTGGAGATGATCACGAATTGCACTAGGAACGTGATCATATGCTCAGATACCAACTCCTGGAACACGGTCTGGGGTTCCAATCGAACAAACAGAAGGGGCGTTCAGCTCGGGGAATTTATTGCTAGAAGTCAACTGGTAGTTATGAACGACCCTGCTTCTGCCCCTACATTCTCCAGTGCAATGGGGCATAGCTGGATTGATGTGACTCTGGCATCCCCGACGCTAGCAAACCGTATAACCGATTGGACCCTCAGATCTGAGACGAGTTCCGACCATCAAGCGATAGCTTTTTGGCTCAAAGACAGTCCAATTCGTTCCCACGGTATAGATAAAGGTTTTAGAACTCGAATAACAGATTGGAGTGCCTTCCGGTCATCGCTGGAGGAAAGATTAATAGACGAAGAATGGGATTCGGAAGTCATAGACCAGCCCGATGACTTGGACTACCGGGTGTCTCGGATTACGGATGTCATCCGTGATGCTGCAGAAAAATCCCTCCAGCACCGGAAGGTGAGAGCTCGACCCGTCCCATGGTGGACGCCGGCCTTAACTTCGCTAAAGAGAGAACTCTACAAGGCCCAGCGGTCATATCAGAGGTGCACTTGCGACGAGAGGCGCAGTACACTTCGTAATGAGTACAAATCCAAAGCCAGGATATACCGTAGTGAGGTGCGTTCAAGAAAGCGTAAGTCTTGGGATGAATTTATTGTTGAGGAATCATCCAAGAACCCCTGGGGTATCCCATACAGAGTAGCCTTAGGTAAGCTCACCCCACATGAGGTCATCGCAGCAATTAAAAGTGGAGGTGCCCAGGCAACCACTTTGGAAGAGACGGCGAAGATGTTCATCGCTGAGACATACCCCAGGGATGATCCGTCTCAAGATAATGACGACGAAGCTTTCTTAAGACGCACTACGGTATACCCACCTGGTACGGATCTGTGCCCACCATGGGATGTATGGGATCTTCGTGCTGCCGTGGACAAGCAAAAGACTGGTCGGGCCCCTGGTTTAGACGCAATTGATGCGGCAATTCTTAAGAAAAGTATCCCCTTCATAGAAGAAAAGTTGTTGGTTATATTCAACACTTGCCTGGAAAGGGGTTACTTTCCAAGAAGTTGGAAAATTGCCGACATCAGGCTCCTTTACAAGGGAGGGGACAAGGACAAACAGCTAGCCAAGTCTTACAGGCCTATATGTCTCCTCCCTATAATGAGCAAGGTACTGGAGAACTTAATAATGATGAGCTTACGGCCAATCTTAACACGGGCGAGTCATCCACGGGGGGGGCAGTACGGTTCAACCAAAGGAAGGGGAACTGCAGATGCTCTGCTGAGAGTGCGCCGTGACGTTGAAGAGAGGGCGGAGAAGTATGTCATCCTCCTCCTATTTGATATTTCTTCCGCCTTCGATAGTATTTGGTGGCCGAGCGTGCTCCAGCAGTTGCAAAAGTATGAGGCTCCCAGCAACTTATATGAAATTTTGAGAAGCTACTTAAAAGACCGGACATTGAAATTAAGGGGTAACTTCTTTATAGTAGAAGGCTCTATGGAAAGAGGTTGCCCGCAAGGATCCGTCCTTGGTCCTGCTATGTGGAAGTTAGTATTCGACGAGTTGCTGGGAGTGCTGGAAGATGAGCAGTTTCCCTCCACTGCCTACGTTGACGATCTGGCCGTTGTGGTCGCCTCGAACAGCAGAGCCAGATTAAAAACCGAAGCTGAGCGATGCGCCAACTTTGTGCGGCGCTGGTGCCAGAAGAAGAAGTTAAAGATGGCCGCTGCCAAGACTCAGGCCATTCTCTTGCGAGGGACGGCAGATAGGGCTCACCCTATAACTATGGTTATAGAAGATTCAAGGATACGTCCAAGTGAGGTAGTCACATACCTAGGTATTAGAATAGGCAAGAATTTCGGTATGACGCCTCACTTGGACTATTTGAAAAGTAGGGTGGGCCTTGCTCTTAATGGACTCAGCCGCATCGGGGGCGCCTTCTGGGGCCTCAGATACCCAACTACACTTACTATTTACAAAGGAGTGGTTTTGGGTATACTAAGGTACGCGTCCCCAGCATGGTACAGAAGTCTCTCGCAGAGACAGCGGTGCAAATTGGCGTCTGTTCAGCGGATGGCTCTGCTTCGGGTCACCAGATCTTACCGGACAGTGTCTCACGAGGCGGTGCAGGTCTTGGCAGGAGGAATTCCTCTCGACCTCCTACTAAGAGAAGATTGTTACAGATATCTTGTTAAAAGGCAAGGCTTGGCGGATCTACCAGAAAACATCCGAGTGAGAATAGCAGATGAACCCAGCAAATGGAAGAGGATCCTCCGGGAGGATACACTAGAGGAATGGAACCGACGGTGGACGACCTCTCAAAAAGGGGCTACCTTGAGAAAATAGTTCCCCACTGTCGGATCACGATTAGAAGCAACTTGGATCCTCCCGGACTATTGGATCTCACAGATTCTCACGGGGCATGGGGGTTTCCGAGCGAAGCTCGCAGACCAAGGTATAAATATCAATCCCCTGTGCCCAAGTTGCGGAATGCCGGAGACCGCCGAGCATATCGTACTTTCTTGTACCGCTTATGAGGCACTGAGGGCCAAGCTAATGAGGGAGACAGGACTCTACGCTATGACGGAGAGCGATCTCCCTCAGCTCGTCACGGAGGACAGGTATCCTCATTTAAAGTCTTTCATCTACGGGTGGAAGGAAGTCCTTGGACCAGCCCACTTCACTCTGGGAAGAAGAGGAGTTGCACCTGGGACACCACCGGAATGAGGCTCAATTGAAGAGAGACTAAATGGACTATTGTTTCTATTGCAGCGGTGGGTTGTTAGGTATACCTACCACCCCACAACTGCAAACGCCCGTGTTGCCTTAAAGGCAGGGGAGGGTTGTTAAATAAATAAATAATAAATATTACCTCACCCAAATACTCACTGAACATGGTTGCTTCAGAGCCTATCTAGCCAGATTCAAGTTAGAAAATGAAGTGTGCTATGTGCATTTGGGGCCTCGCAGACGAAACGGTGGAACGCGTGTTCTTTTTCTGTAGGAGCTTAGCCAAAGAGAAGGAGCAGCTTGACGTGATCCTGGGGCAGAAGTTTGTCCCGGAAAACTTAGTTTCATTGATGCTGATCAAGCAGGACAATAGGAGGGCTGTTGCAGACTATGCCGCAGAAATCTGCAGGATCCTTAGAGCCCAGGAGAAGCCAAGCAATGGCATCATAAAGAATTAGGCACTTAGCCACTCGGCCCCCCCGTGAAGTAATGCCTGACAGCGGTTCGGTGGGGTGGCATTGAAGAATAGGGATGTGGTTATTTAACCAGTAAGAATCTCACACTATTGTGGACATACAGTCACACAGCGTGTCTTATGTAAGATTTTTCCCCTACCTAAAAAAAAAAAAAAAATTCTTTTAAAAAGAAATAAGCAATAATGAATCGAAAAGTACTAAGAACTTTTGCAATACAAATAATCTACAACTTATGGAGATATACAAATAAAAGCATGTGAATGTGTGAAGTCGAGGAATGGCGTTTACATATAATCAAAACATCGATTTCTAATCTAAGTAAGTTCATAAGTGAAAGTTGTGTGTTGCGGGCATTGCACCAGGTCTCTACACAACCCTCTCGTTGGCATCATAAGAGAATAGTGAAATTCACTTGGCTGTTTTTTTGCCCATATATCTCAGAACTTCTTCAGTAAATGACTTAAAACTATGTCAGAAAAGTGGCAAAAGGTCATCAATCAAAACTGCACCTGTATCGTTGGTTAATTTTGAAATTTATATCCATACATTTGCTTTGAAAAAGATGAAAACCAAACTTTTTCCTGCTACTAAATTAAATTTTAACATACAACTAAATTAAAATATAATATTTTCAAAGCTCCAATTATAAAGTGGAAAAAAGATAACTTAAAACAAAACATTGAAAATATGTAAAAATCCTTACCTACTGTCATTTTCTTCAGACTGCTGATACAAGTGATCATCTTTATCTTTGGTTAGTCCAAAGTGAAGCAATACATCCTGCCCTGAATTGTTGGTGGTAAAAGTTATGGCAGAATGCAATGAATCATTATCCACTTCCACTTCTTGAACAGTATTACTAATATGGTGGTCATCCTATAAAACAATTTAAAACATATTTATCACATAAATTAAATGAGGGATGTACCTTTTTGTGAATCAAAAGTTAGATAGAAATATGAGGGAAATTTATTGCTTTCTTGCTTGCTTTTTTACAGTGAGTTGCTTTTGTAAATATATATCTTGAAGGTGATTCGGTAGGTGGGTTATTTAAGGCTCTTAGTAAAGTAAAACTTAATTTTCAAATATTTGTCTCTTCTACCTTTCCAGACCAACAAAACCTGTTGGTTATTGTTCCTCTAACATGTAAGTTTGTAAAATAAAATATAACGTTTAAAGTTTATCTTGTACCTGTTTTTCACACCGTAAATTGTTCTAAATACTTTGAATACCACATATTTACCCTCTAAAGTACAATACAATTTTTTATTGTAAATATTTTTTTTTTTTTTTTTTTTTTTTTATGCGATAATACAGGAATGCATACATAATACTCCATCATGTCTGATTCTATAATTTTTTATTTAGTAGTTGAAAACTTCATTTAGTTACCATGGAAACAAATGATTTCCATTAAATATGTATGGTACAAAAAAGTTGACAAATCTTTCCCATCAACAGAACCTCTTTAATTATATACA
Source organism: Aelia acuminata (assembly GCA_911387785.2). Classification (NCBI taxonomy): domain Eukaryota; kingdom Metazoa; phylum Arthropoda; class Insecta; order Hemiptera; family Pentatomidae; genus Aelia; species Aelia acuminata. The sequence goes on from OU426979.1 coordinate 96,123,185, forward strand.
ATGGTCTGTTAAGAAACCTTTAACTGCGGAGGTAGCGGGGCATGAGGTGGTCCGCGGTTGCGGATGATTAGGCACATTAGTAGGCATAAAAAGCGGAAAAATAAATATGAATATCATAGAAAAAAAAAGGGAACTTGGGAGATGTAAATAAACACAAACCTCCAATTTCCTAGAACTGAGGGTTCAGTAGTTCCTGGATGTTTACATTTTGTTTCTCAATTCTCATAGTTTTGTCAGCATCAAACTAGCTTCTGCCCAGTATATTGTTACTAAAAATGTCAAAAATTGGAGGAAGTGAAGAAAATTGCGGGATGGATTGAAAAATATCCTTAACTCAATAGGGATTGTATCTAGTGATAAAAATATGTGAGAGGAAATCACAAATTGATACTCACTGTAGCACAAGTATTTAATTTTTTTAAACCCTAGAACGGTAACGGGGGTATTGCATGTTACAAGAGGGATTTAAAAATAAGCCTACACCCCAGACATTGCATCTAGTGTTCCATAATTTGAGTAGTATCTTTCATTTTTTAAGATCTTCCTATTTCCAATATAATTAAAGCTCACATGGGAGTATTTTACAGTTTATTCCACATTTTTATGTTCCTATTTTTTTTATACCAGAAATATTTTCAAAACTAGATCAATATCCAAAATTCAGTGATTTTACCAAAACATATACTAAAACCAATGTTACAAAAATAATTTGTAAAAATAAAAGAGTTTCTGTTTCAATTTACTCTCCGCTACTTATTTTTTTCCAAAGTAGCTATTTTTTGTTCACAAAAATAATTTAATGCCTGATTTTCAAGCAATACATTTTTATTGCATGTTTTTGCACGTTTTGAAGTTTTTATTGCATGTTTTCAAATTTTTAGTGCACGGAATTCTGAGCTTTAGTATACATATTTATCAAAATACCTACTTCAAGTAGTAAAATTTAATTAAAAAGTTCTTCTTGTTGTGTTCTGTGGAAGGGTAAATGGATTTCAGTTCAAGCAATCTACAATGAATACTGTTTTACATATGATCGAAATTGATTCCTTTTTTTCTCTTGTATATAATTATTAATTTTTTTTTCATATTTCAAATAAAGCCATTTTTTATTACTAGGTTCATGAGAGACAGCTAATCTATTCATATAAGCAAAATTAAAGGTACTTTATAGGAAGAAAATAAATTTTCTTCACCATTCAAACCCCTTCAGAACTTTTCTATGATGATAAAACTGACCTGATATTAACACATTCAACGCCAAGTACATCCCTGAGATGTACCCTGCGGCGAGCCCAGGTGGCCAACAACAGCTCAGGGATGCACTCAGATATATTTTACCTTTTCCACTTAAAAGCGATGGCCAGGTAGAAAATTTTTTACTTTAGTTAGTCAGCCAATTGCACTGGTCCATGACAGTCATTTCAGCATTTTTGATTTCCGGATAGCTGCATTATAGCCGAAGATGTGAATTTTTAAAGTTTTCTCTCAATTTTTGTTAATTTAAGCGTTTTATTTATAATTATAATTTAATTTAATTGAAAATGGTATCTAAGAAGAGGAATGCCAGTGGACAGCCATCTAAAAGAAGTAAGTATTTTATAATTAATTTTTTGTTTAAGAATTCCACTTTTTCATTTTGCTTATAATAACTAATTTTAAAACTATTCTCACTTCTTATATTATATTTTATTATTATATTATAAAAGAACAAAAAAACTATATGTACAAATTTTTAGGGACAAGAACGAGGAAATGTATATATATATATATATATATATATATATATATATATATATATATATATATAATTTTTTTGTATATTTGTTTGTATATATTGTTTTTTCAATATTGTATATATATTATTTATTAATTTTTTTTTTGTTTTGTATATATAAATTTGAATGATTTCTTGTCACAAACAAATTATAAATAGTGTAATTATAGTTAATTATGTAATATAATAATAAAATATAATATAAGTAGTGAGAATAGTTTTAAAATTAGTTATTATAAGCAAAATGAAAAAATAGAATTGTTAAAAAAAATTAATTATAAAATACTTACTTCTTTTAGATGGCTGTCCACTGCCATTCTTCTTCTAAGATCCCATTTTCACAATTAGTTTCACTTTCAAAGGAACTACTCTTCACTTTTTTTACTTCAAATTCATTCAGAATTGTTTAGTTATAAATTTAATAGATCATTCTTACAAATTCTTAATTTATTTTTATAACAGTAATATGAAACATAAAAAAAAAAAATAATAACGAAATAAAAGGTAACAGTTCTTTAAACTGGTGCGTTACGGGTTATCTTTGGCAACTCAGATGGCCAAATATATCCTGGGGATGTACCGGCTCAATGATGACTCAAAACCGTCTGGCCACCTGGTTCAGCTAGAGAATATGGCGTTGGCGTTGAATGTGTTAAAGAATACTTGATTATCATTAAACAAGATGAGTTTAATCAAAATGATTATGATGATGAGTTTAATCAAAATCGTTGGAGTGGTTTTGGAGAAAATCAGAAAAATCTATAAATATGTGTTTATTGCATAAAGAACCTCCTTCGTTTACTCCATTTTGATGAAATCTTTGCTGCCACATTATGGACATATACATGCATCAAATAACTATATTATCAATTGGAAAAAAACATATGGCAATCCTTAATAAAGCAAAGTTATGTTCCAACAAGCACTTAAGACACAATGGCAACTTTCTCGCATGAGCAGTGAACCTTTACTAACTGCTCATTGTTAACAAGACATGGCGTCATAGAGTCGCCAACGTGTTTGAAGAGCTTATTGGAACATAAGTAACCTATTAATTTTAATTAAGCATTGGTATGTGTTACTGCCTTAGAAGAATAAAATACCGCCGTCGTTTTCTAAAAAATACTAAGGTATTGAACATTTAGTTTCAATTTAATATAGGCCGTTGTTATGCATACCATTTGAGTACTTGCACTCTTCATATTTTTTGAATTTAATGTTTGATTTTGTTTGGTAATTTGGGAAGATTGAATAGGTGTTTGAAAGGAATAATTATGATCACCATGAGTAGTAGTATCTGCATTAGACTGCATCTGAAAAAATAAAATAAGATTAATAATTACAAAATAAAATAGAGGTATGATTTTCAAATTAGATGGCAAAATAGTAAATAGGAGATGGACAACTTCTAGATCTATTAAAAACAGAAGTGAAAAAATACTATACTAAGAAGAAATAAAAATGCTGGACAAAGAGAAATAACTTGAATTAAAAAATTTAAAAAACAGTTATGACAGAACTTAAGGTGCTTTAGATAAAACCGTTGGTTTGGATGGCAGTCAAAGCACCAGTCAGAGACAGAATTCAGAACCTTTATGTTAGACTGAACTGAATGTGCAAGGGTGCATCGTTCCAAATCATCGGTTATTTTCTCTTTAAATTACAAACATAATTGGTTCTATGCCTATAATAGTTTATTTTTCTCTACGAAAAATAATTTAATAAACATTCATATATTTATTTCAGATACAAGATTAAAAAAACTTTTTTTTATTACAAATGTTCGCCTCAAATATGAATATCATCAATTAAAATAAAAATAATGAACATTGTTTTACAAAGCATATGGTTAATTGTCAAATATTAACAATGGGGATTTTATATTGTTTATGTTTATGTTTATATATATATATATATATATATATATATATATATCTTGCTAAAACCCAGACGATACTTCTAAAAGGAAAACGGATCGGGCACACCCTATAACCCTTAGAATTGACGGTACAAGAATACGTCCAAGTGAGGTGGTTACGTATCTTGGAATACGGTTCGGAAGAGAATTTAACATGAGACCTCACTTGGACTACCTGGGAAGTAGAGTGGCCAATACTTTAAATGGTCTTAGCCGTGTGGGAGGAGCTTTCTGGGGCCTCAGATACCCAGCTACGCTCATCATATATAATGGTGTATTTTGGGTATTCTGAGGTACGCTTCACCAGCGTGGTTTTTGAATTTCTCACACTGTTTAAAGAGCAGGTTGGCGACGATCCAGAGAACAGCTCTGCTGCAGATCACCAGAGCGTACCGGACTGCAATTAGCAGGGGCGGTACCTCTCGACCTCCTACTGCAACAAGACTTATATCGATATAGATTAAAGAAAGAAGGCACCGCAGGACTCCCAACCCACATTAAAGTGAAAGTTGAACGGGAGCCTAATAATTGGAAAAAAATTATCCAGGAGGAAACAATTGAGTAATGGAACCGGCGATGGAATTGAACGATAACTACCCATACGACGACAACTCCGAAAGGAGCTATCTTAAGGAAGTACTTCCCCACCGTCCGGTCTCGTATTGAAGCGAAATGGGTCCTCCCGGATTATTGGGTATCACAGTTTCTTACAGGGCATGGGGCCTTTCGAGCTAAGCTTCATGGCTTTGGGAAGGATATCGATCCCCTGTGCCCTAGCTGCGGTGTCTTAGAATCTGCTGAGCATATCGTTATAAGCTGCGCTGCCTTTGAGACACAAAGGGGCAGGTTGTTGAGGAAAACTGGACTCTATGTCCTCTCGGAGGCTGATTTTCCTCAACTAGTCTCTAAGAATAACTACCCATACTACAAGGAGTTTGTGTACGGGTGGAAAACAGCTCTGGGTCCAGAGGTTTTTAATCTAGGTAGAAGGAATCCTACTCCTGGAAGGCCACTGGATTGAGGAACTGCTAGAGAAGACTAGAATAAAAGAATAAATAAGAATATGAGGAAGGAAAGAATAAAGAAGCGGAAGAAGAAGTGCGCAACATTAATATACGCATGAGCGTTATATGTTAATGTTGCCGAAAGGCAGAGAAGGGTGTTTAATAAATAAATAATAAATATATATTAAACTAAAAAACAATTAAGGAAAAATAGGCATTTAAAAAACACAAATAAGTCATGATTTGAACATTTCAATAAGTAAAGGAAATTTCAATTAAATCACGTAATATTTAAAGTAATATATTAGCATAATTATCCCAGTTGCAACATGAATTTGATTCAATTTTAACAGCAGTATGAAGGAACTTTATTTAAAATTAAAGTTATATTAACTGAGAAAGAAACAGTTAATGGGCTTAGTATTAGAGTTCCAATTTATCTTGAATGAATTATTAAACTTGCTTTTCAAGAGTTGTAAAGAATGTAGAATACCCATATCATTTTCATTAACCTGTATATCAGTGGGTGTATGGTATACAAAGCGAGTAATCACATGTAAGTTAACACTTCAGGCTCACATCTGGTACATTTTCTTGTCAACTCTGCTTAGCCTTATAAGTCTTATGCACGCCCCCAACAGATTTCTTCCTATTGATTCTGTCAATCTATTGAGAAGGGCTTAGGTGGTTTCTCACTTAGTGGTCTATCAATGAAACTATCATCTTTTATTTTTTTTATTTAAATCATGAAGGGAACTTTTACTGACTATTAAAATTTTAGCGATTTCACACAAGATTTCCTTTTTAGTGAAGTTCTGACAACTGTTTGATGCACTTTTGAACTTTCAATTTGACCCAGGTTTAAAACGGCACTAAAATATTTTCAAGATAAATGGTAATCCATCATAAATAATAGCAACAGTTCTTGAACAGTTGGTCCCTGGAAACTTATAAACAAAAGAAATTTTTAAAACTATTAATTAAAACTGGTTTAATCAAAAATATTAAAATTATTTTTAATTATGTTGTTATTTCATTCTGGATTAAAAATTACCTTAATAGGTAATTTTTAAAGTTCTAAACATTTACATTTTTAGAAATAAGCAATAAATGAAGGGTCCAGAAACTTTTGACCTCCACAGTATGAAGGTAAGTGAAAGTAAAAAAAAGATATTTCAAGCTGAAATTTTGCATTTTGGCCCATGCCAAAATTTAAAAAATCATGTAAAAACAGAATATAAAATTTTCATGTTTAGTGATTTATCTACATATAAAAATATCTAAGCAACTAATGGAAAAAATATATAAAATTTTAATTAGAACTCCCTTCGGACCTTAAAAGGTAAAAGACTGCTAATTTTGCAGAAATGAGTATGTGATAATTAGGGATAGGATTTTTATGTATTTAAAAATGTCAAATATTTAATTAAAATATGCATTGGATATCATTAAATATGTGGTAAATATGAGATTTTCTTAAAATATTTTTAGAAATATTTCAGTAAAATGGGCATTTTTTTTTACAAAAACGGATTTTTTTTTTTTTTTACAAATTATAATGATTTATACAAGAAAAGAACAATTTTACCACTCATAACAATTATTAGGAACAAAAGAATTTTTTTTTTACAAGTTGTAATGATATATACAACAAAAGAATAATTTTTACAATCTATATAAATAAAGATGAAATTCTGTTTGTTTGTTTGTTTATTCTTTATAGAAATTCATTAGAAAAATGAAATTCCCCGGGTGAAACCAGGATGTACAGCCATTGTAAATTTGAGGTAACATTGCCTTGATTTCAATCCATCATGAGACAATTCAAATTTGTGATTTTGATTTGAAGGACAAATAATGCCCAGGTAAACTAAAAATATGTATGGTATGCTGCTGAATTGCAAGCATTGTTGGATGAAGACGGTATGTAAACTCAACACCAAATGGCAGAGTTCCGTATCGCTTTGTAAGAAGATGGTAATGGTAAGAAGACCTGGATATGATGTGATGGGATCACAAGGGTGAATACCAGGAGTTTCTGAAACCAGGTGAAACAGTTGATCCTGTCAATAACTGACCCATTTTCAGCCAAACATACTTTATCTACTATAGTGACCAAGTATATTATGTTGGGAATGAAACATGATTAACTTTTGGAAAAAAAAAACATATGTTCAATTATGTATTAATTATTATTAGGTGTGAACCTTGTGCTGTACATAACCTTATCAATTATAAAGTAGTGTATTCAATAAATATCAATTAATCAAATCAAGCTTTAATTTTTACCATTAATCAACTTGGATTACAAAAAATTTGGTGTGGTGGAGGAATTTTATCCAGAGAAGATCAAAATTTTTATCAACAATCATAAGATGAGAAAGTAGGACGACATCAAATTTTCTATTGAAGATTTTAAGTCCGAATTGAAGAAGTTACATATACTTTTTTATTTATTTTTGTTTATCAAATCAAGTTTTCTAGTCAAATTTTCAATAAGTTAAATAATTTTTTTTTTAATCAATAAAAATATCAACAATAATGGATCCTGATCAATTTAAGAAGTTTATGGAGCAACAAAATTCACTTATTACTCAACTAATCAATACAGTGAAATCAACCCAGCAAGCGTCACAATTATTTTCAAAAGAGGGTACAGAGTTAAATACAGTTATCGTTCCTAATTTCAATGTTTTCGATCCAAATAAAGAATCTTTTAAAACATATCTAAAACTGTTTGAATACTACTCTACAATGAAAGGAGTTATATCTGATAAGGCTTACTGTGCTAGGCTGCTTTATAATTCCATTGGTTCAAATATTTCGACATGATCGCAGCTCTAGGCACACCTAAACAACCTACTGATCTTACTTTCGAAGAATTAACCTAGCTGCTTTAGGACTACCTTTCTCCTCCTCAAAACAAACTAGTTGCCCAACACAAATTGTGAATGTACCAGCCAAAAAACCAAACAGCTGAACATCACTCAGATCAGAAATAAGTGACTAACTTTATTTCCCCATGTAAATGCAAAGTATCAATTGCAGACATATTCTTTTGTACATTCAATTTGTACAGGGTCTTAGGGCCATATTTATGAACGTTCCTAAGGAAGCAGTTAAGGTAACCTTAACTGGTACCTCTGTTAAGGTAACCTTTAAGCTTAAGTGTTCCTTTAGATAATTCTCATTTTATGAACCTTCCTTAACACTTCCTTTCCTTAACTAAGTATGCCTTTATTAAGGTGCAAGTTTAAGGTCACCTTAACTAAACAACCAATCAGAGAAGATTAATAAGAGTACTCAGCCGCTTAGTGTAACCTGCCTAACCTGACATCAGTGTTAACTTCACTCTTGTTTACTGTGTTGTTTAGAGTGTTTTAAATAGTTAAAGTGGCAATTACAGCTCTAGAACTATAAGAATATGATAATTGAGTAGAGATCACTCAAAGTTGAATAGTGCGCAAACATTGTTAGCGTAAAAGAACAAACTAATGTATACAATGTTATATCTAACCGTTTACAAAACAACTTAATGGATGCTTCAGGATCACAATCCAAAATATCTTTACTGTAAGATGAAGATGCAAATGAGAGTGAAAAATTGTGATAAAACTGTTAGGTAGTGTTAGTCTCAAACTTTATTTCTCTTGAGGTTAGCTTGTGGGATGAGAGACTGCAATATTCTTCTAATTACAATGTTTGTGATATAATATTGTATATTTATTAAATATTTCTCAATATTCTTCAATATTTTCTTGGATCGTTATTCAAACCTTCTTCAAGAGAAGGAGGTGTAAATGTTAGATATGTGTAAATTAGTAACCAGCTTATTTTTAAAAAGATGTGTATTGGAAATGTGAAATATTAAAGCTTCAGTTTCCCTAAAAATAAAGTGAAATTTATTTTCAACAACTTCATATTCTTATTTGAATGATTAATAAAACAAATTTTATAAAAAAAAATTAAATCGACTTCGAAAACTAGGAAACAGTAAAAATAAATGCACTAAAAAGTATGAAATAATTACCTTCTGATTTTTATGAATACACGGCAAAATCGAAAATGGTATAAAAAAGCGGGAAAATGCAATAAAACGAAAAAAATTATTTTGATTTGTACGATTACACACTAACTCTTAATAAAAAGTATTAATTTACATTACGATTTTCCAATAGCAGGAAGGAGACTAATCACTAATATATAAAAAAACGGCCTCAAATAGTCTCAAAATTACATATATATATTTTCACATATATATACAAGCCAAATTTTCGCCCCTTCGGGCATCATCAGGGCTGTAAAATTATGTATAAAGGTACAATTATAATTATTCTAAATTTGTTTTAATAAGTATTAACAAAGTAAAATAAATGTTGGGGGACTCACCATCAGATTGAATATATATATATATATATATATATATATATATATATATATATATATATATATATATATATAATCTTTCACATATAAATGAAAAGATAAAATTCTTATAAAAACAACTATCCTGAAACAATCTGTGTAAGAACACTTCATCAACTGGGGTTGCCTTAGTCTAACATTTAGTATCAGTACTCCCAACATTATATAAATTAAATACAAGGGTTACATGAATTTTACCAACCATAACAAAGAAATTAAAAATCTTTTTAAGACAATATCAGAACAACAAAACTGTAAAAATTAGATATATAAATAAATAACTATTCAAAATACAAATATAAGTAAAAAGTCATATCACATAAAAACCATTAAATTTTACAATTTTTTTATTTTTTATTTAACAAAATATTAAAAACAGTATTGTCCAAAAAAACAACATAAATATAAATATATAACCAGAATATCTATCTAAAATATATATATAGAGAATCACGATGTTTCAGAGTCAGGTTCCTCACATTATTTATTCAAAATTGCAATAGTTTCCGAGAAAAAATTATTTAAATCACTCGCGTCAGTTTTAAAGTTAACTACCCTATCTAAATTCTCTGAGATGTAGAGAGCCTCCAAACATCTCAACCGGCGCTCCGAAACATCGCGATGTAGAATTATAGTATTGTCAAAATCAAAACCATGCTCATTTTCAAAACAATGCTTTGAAAGGGCAGTCTTTGGTTCCTTCTGCCTTTTTTCCTTGTTTTTATCATTCAGACATGAATTTTTATGCTGGTATATCCTGTTTTTAAGATTTTGTTTCGTCATGCCTATATAACTTAATGGACAATGTATGCATTCAATTTTATAAATGAGGTCTGAACACATATTATTTTCAATTTTGTCCTTTAGTGGTGTTAAAATGTTTTCAATTTTATCGGTGATTCTAAATGAAACTTTGATCTCATCAATATTAAATTTAATAAAAATAGCATTAATTGCCTCAGAAAGACCTTTTATATATGTAAGTGGCATATATTTTTGCAATTTAATTGTTTGGCAATTATGAATAATATTATTTACTGTTTTAGATTTATGGAGGGTTTTTTGCCAGGTGGAAACAATTAAATTATTGGGATATAGATACTTAATACTTTTTTATATAAAAAAGTATTAAGTTGAAATATTAAATACCATGTTTAATACATCACAATCTTTTTGGAGGCGGCGCAAAATAGAAAATCGATAGATTTTTCATAATATTTAGTGTTAAAAATTTTAAATTTTGCGCCGCCTCCGAAAAGATTGTGATGTATTAAACATGGTATTTAATATTTCAACTTAATACTTTTTATTAAGAGTTAGTGTGTAATCGTACAAATCAAAATAATTTTTTTCGTTTTATTGCATTTTCCCGCTTTTTATACCATTTTCGATTTTGCCGTGTATTCATAAAAATCAGAAGGTAATTATTTCATACTTTTTAGTGCATTTATTTTTACTGTTTCCTAGTTTTCGAAGTCGATTTAATTTTTTTTTTATAAAATGTTTTTTATTTCATACTTTTTAGTGGCGGGAGATAATTTATAGAGAACAATAAGTTAATTTCTAAAAAATATCTAATTTTTTTTTTTATACTGATTTTAAGTGCATTTTTGTACTGGTTTCTGGTTTTCGTAATCGTTTTCTTTTTTTTTCTTTTTATTTTATTTTATGGGAACCCTTTTCGGACACTACAGGAGAGTTTGGTTCATTGGTTGGTTGTTCTATCTATGGCGGGAAGGACGAGATTTATTCCGTGGGTCCGTCGCGAAATAAAAGTCAACCCAGGCAGCGCTCTACCACAATCGTCTATCCCGGGCCTATATATTATAATGATATTAAGAGTCACCTTTTCAATTTTATGAATACTTGCGGAAAATCAAGTGCGGGGCGTGCATTACACTCCCTTTAACACCCTGCCTACTTTGATTAGAAATTTTTTTTTTTTAAAGAACCAATGTTTCATTGGGACGACACATAAAAACTTTTTTTCAAAATGACAATAATTTCATTTGCTGACTTTTGTTGTCAGTAATTGTCATTTACATACATACATATGTGTTCCGAGAGGAGGCATCGAGTTTGCTCTGCTGTCACATAACTCCAAGATGATGTAGGTACGTCGCTGAACAGTCGAGATTTTGGCCGTACTTCTAATATACATAATGATATAATGAAGATGTTTATATGGCCAATAATAAACATATAGATAGATGAACATTGGCAAACATTGAAATTTTAATTTCTTTTTTAAATGTCTGTAAAGACGATTTAATTATTATTACACTACTACTGGGAGAATGTTTCCTAGGAAACTTTTCATTTAATGGGGAATATAATACACAACATATTCGTTAGTTATTGCGGTACTTGAGTGCATGGCCGCCTCGAATGCGAAAAACCCATAACTAGGGATGTTATCATAACATAAAGTACAAAATCATACAATTACCCATCATATATGGAATTGTAGAACGTATTTATTGGATTTTCGAACCACATTTGAACTCAGATAATAGTTATTTCTTTCTCATAATCAAGCCATTTTCATTTATATGCCTCAATAGTTGCAGAAACAAAATTAAAAACCGATAATAGTAATCCGGATAACATAACAAAAGTAACACTCCAGAATAATAATAATAATAATAATAATAATAATAATAATAATAATAACAGCTTTTATTTACATCCTTTACAGAACAAAAAGCCTCTCCCTTGGGAGGTAGTAGTCTGGTTTAAGATACAAATTATATAATTTCTTCTTCTTAATTAATTTTTTTTTTTTTTTTTTTTTTTTAAACTCCAGAATATCTTTTTTTAAATCTATTGTTGAAAATTTATCTAAGGTTATGTATAAGGTTTGTTCCAACAAGAACCTGAAACACGTCAATAGCTAACAACAGACTACTCATGTTTCCCCCCCCCCCACTCTTTTGATTCTGAATTTGATTGCTTGATTTTTCCAACCGATTCATCGAACATTGAAACATTATTAAGCATTGCTTAAAATTAACCAATCAAAGTTAGAATAAAAAAATGAGGAAAGTACATGAGCGGTTTGTTAGTTATTAACGTGTTTTAATTGTTTGTTGGAGCATACCTTATGTTATATATGCCATATGTTTTTCCAATAAGTAAATATTTTAAGCGATAATTAAATAATTATTTTCATGTTTTTTCCCGATAACTTATTAAATAAATTAAAAACCCAAAAAAGAATTTAATGGGACCACATTGGGAAAATACTCTACAAGATTTAAAAGGTTTCGTTCCAATTGGTCTACCCATCTCGGAGTAATCGGTGGACATACATAGAAAAAATAAAAATAAAAATAAAAAAAGGCACATACGTATCGAATTGAGTAACCTCCTCTTTCAAAGTCGGTTAAAAACTGATTGTTTACTTTATAATGTTATTAATTTTGTATTAGCATATTAATTATTGAAAAATCTTAGTGGAGGAACATGTGCTTTGACATTTTATAAAGAATTGGTATAATAGTGTGTATTATGATTCTGTTATTTATTTTTCATTTTCATATATTGTTAAATAAAATTTGTCTATCAATTTATTTCTGTTCTTTTTACATTTCTCTTACCACTCTTCCAAAAACTTGTTATACCAAACTTATCTAATTTCAGCAAATTCCATGAAAGCCTTTTATGTAAAATAGGCATAGATAAATAAATAAACTTTAAAAATGTTCAAGTGGAACTATTAAAATTACATTTAATTTTCTCAAATTGGATTCAGTCTATATTTCATATCAAGATTTTGTTTTGTCAATGAGTAACTGATTGAAACTATCTTTACTATCAATAATTAAGATTATATTGCTCATTACAGTACTACTTGCAGAAGAAAAAAATGAATTCACTTATATTCTTTCAGATGTTTATATCACAACCTAATCAAATATTACAATTACAGCTCTAATACTGGCTACTAAAACATAATTAATGTTAGAAGTGTAGAAATGATAAAGATTCAAAAGCATCTGCATCAAAATGTTTGTGATTAAAGTTGTACGTACACTTAAGTAATACTATCAATATACAGTCGAACTTCAAAAATTCGTACCTCTATAATGCGTAGTTCCCTATAATTCGTAGCAAAAGCTCGGTCCCTTGAAAAAACCTCAATAATTCGTATAAAGTCAGTGCATTTCGGTCCCTTCCATAATTCGTATTAAATATCGCAGCTCACGCTGGCGCTGATAGATCGTCACCTCTACAATTCATAGTCTAGTCGGCAAGAACACTCTATAATTCGTACTTGGAACGGGTGAAACTAGAGCGAATCACATATTCAAGTTGTGTTAATCACATTCAGCGTGTGTCAGATTCAGTACACAAAAAGAGTACCAAGCGATCAACATACAAGTGTCTCTCAGTCGACAGTCGAAAAAAAAAAATGATAGAAGCGGTCGCGAGCGGAGAGAAGAAAAAAGATGTGGCGGATCGTTATAACATTCCACTTTCTACGTTAACATCCATCCCTAAGAAAAAAGATGTGCAAGCTTAGGGCTAGAAATAAATACGGAAAAAACAAAATATATGGTTAGTTGTAGAAACGGTGACAATTTTGGCGATATTGAAGTAGAAGAGGAAATATTCGAAGCCGTTGAGAAATTTAGATATTTAGGATCTACTGTAACTAGAAAAAACGAAATCGAAGAGGAAATTAAGGCTAGATTAAAGGCGGGAAATGCTTGTTATTTCTCGGTTGCAAAATTACTTGGGTCACGCCTTTTATCCCGAAATTTAAAAATTAGGATTTACAAAACTATAATTCTTCCGACTGTTCTTTACGGTTGTGAAACATGGCCGCTTACAGTAAGGGATGAGAAACGCCTTATGGTGTTTGAAAATAAAGTGCTGCGTAGAATATTCGGGCCGAAGAAAGATGAGTCAACAGGAGAATTTAGACGGCTACACAAAGAGGGATTGCATGAGCTTTACCCAGCAAATGTAATCGAGTCTATAGCTGCGCGTCGTCTAAAGTGGGCATGCAAAATGACGAGTCTTAGTAGTGAACGAATTCCTAAAAGATTGATAAACGCTTTGCCGACTGGAAAACGACCGAGGGGTAGGCCTAGGCGAAGGTGGGAAGATTCGGTGAAAGCAGATCTTGTGAATTTAGGATTGGACGGTAGTAGGTGGATGGAGGTATGTAGGGTCCGATTGGTGGTGTCGGCGTCGAGCCTTCGGGTCCGTTAAGCCTTATTGTATTATTATTGTATTGTATTAGCAGGAACATCATCGACAGCCAAGTAGAAAAGGCAAAGACAATGTGAGTTCCCAAAACTTGAACATTGCGTACTTGAATGGTTTACTCAATGTAGACTAAAAAATATTCCCATTGATGGCCCTCTGTTAAAGGAGAAGGCGACCAATTCGCGAAAAATTGGGAATCGGCCAAAGATTCAAAACCGTTTCACACACAGCGGTTTTTATGATGATCAACAAGCTGAAGTGCATTTAATTCCAGAAGAATCCTTTGCCGTTCCTGCCGCTGACTGGTCTCGTGTTGTGAATGAACAGGAAGGAGACAACATAACATTTATAGATTTCGTTCAAGTTGACAATGAAGTGTCCATTTCAAGTTCCATGACTGATGACGATATTTTGGCTGAACACATTTACGACAATTTGGAAAATCAGGATGCCGATGGAGACGATGACCAGCCTCCTCCACCAATTTTCTTCAAACAAGCTCGATCTCACATCGCGGAATTAAGACATTTCTTGCCAACGAGAGACGTCGACGATTTAGTTTTTTCCGTCGTGGTTTGTATCGAAAATGTGATCGATCGTGCACGAGTGGATCAATTAAAGCAGTAAAAAATAACTGACTTTTATAAATCCTGAAAATAATTTCGTATTCATAAAATTTAATTATGTACTTTGATGGTACAATTGTACAAGTGTAAAAATAAAGATCTTATGTAAAGATACACAACTTTCTATAATTCGTATTTTTTCCTTCTCCACCTTCCGTAATTTGTAGTCTCGATAATTCGTTACCTCCACTAATTTGTAGCAAATCCTCAGGCCCTTCAACTACGAATTATCGAAGTTCTACTGTACTAAATTAGTATGCATTAATTGAAAATAATACATCTTTTGTTTTGATTTTGCTTATATAAAGAAATTATCTGTCTTGTCACTCATTGTGCCTAGTAATATGAATGGCTAAATATGAAAATATTTGATAAATATATAAAAGAGAAAAAAAGAAAAATAATTCACCAAGAGTAAAATTTTTATTTTCCTTAAAAAGTGCAATAATAGATCACCGCCTTTGTTGTTTATACCTCATATAAATAAAGGAAAAATTCCAAAAAGTCGTTTTGTTCTTAATAAACGGTTCTTTTTAATAAATATTTAAGTCCTGATATTTGTTTTCTGTTTTTATTTCTATTATTAAATAGTTAAGGAGAAGCTAAAGGTAGCTAATCACCTACCTTAGCACTAAGGAAGGAAAACGGATCAACTTTATAGGAACACCTTAGGATCTAAGGCTTCCTTAAGATAGGAAAGCGTAAAGGAACGTTTATAAAATGAAAATTGTGTTAAGGTTAGCTAAAGGTGTGCATTTTAAGGAAGCCTTTAGTAAGGTGTTCCTTAGGAACGTTCGTAAATACGGCCCTTAAAGATGATTCGATTTGTGAGAGTGTCTTGCGATCAATAAAGACTGCCTTCAAGGACATCGTTACAGAGGCCATCACACTTAAAGCTTCTAAAATTAACTCTCCGAAGATCGCTGCTTAACAACCTGTTGATATCAATAAAATTGACCATGAAAAACAACATACTAGTCCTAAATCAAAACATCAACGTTCACGTTTCCGGGATAGGTCAAAATCAAAACCTCGATCATCCAAAATAGATTTCGCTGATCTTAACATTGACGGCTGCTGTTTGCGATGTGGCAAAGAAAACCAACTGGCAATGACGGTTGGATTAACAAATCAAAACTAAAATGCCAGTCGTGCAAGAGGTCCGGGCACATCATGAAGGTATACATGCGCTTACTTCTGAATAACCATGAGAAATCGGGATCAACAAATCAAATAGAAACTTTTCCAAGCTCTTCGATGTCAAATCAATCCTCCGAATCTCATTTATTCCAAGACTATGGTGTAATTCATATAATAGACATCTACCAAAACACTCACCATTCTCAAAACATCAACCGCTATTATGCGACTGTAGATGTCAACGGCAAAAGTATCAAGTTTAAAGTTGATTGTGGTTCAGCATACACATTTTTACCTCAAAACTTGTTCAACGAGCTAAATTTTCAATTTCCATTGCAACCTACCACTAAAGGATTTCGTTCATACACTCAAACTGTTTTTATTCTATCAAGGTAACGGCAAAATACAATGGCCACGTAATCAAAGACGAAATATACGTTGTTACGAATGAATATGCTGTAATTCTTGTTCACGCATGGATCAGAAGACTCAATATTAACCTGTAGTCAATCAATAATCTACCCTGCTCTCCATTTTCAGCCATCAGCCAAATAACATTGATGAGATCAGCTCTCTCTACCCCCAAGTTTTCGAAGAGAAGATAGGCTGCGTTCCTGGGTTCCAAGTCTCCCTCAAGCTTCGAGAAAAGGTGAAACCAGTTTACCATAGAGAACGAGAAGTGCCTTATGCTCTCATGGATCGTGTTGAAAAGGAACTTCAATCCTAGGAAGAGGCAGGAATCATAACGAAAGTTGCCACCAGTGACCGGGGAACACCATTGGTCATCATCCCTAAGTCCGATGGAGCGGTACATTTATGCGTCTATTATAAAATAGGAGTAAACGAATGGCTTATAAACGCTCACTACCTAGTTCAGAAAATTAACCAAATCCTTAACAGCCTCCGCTAGACTACAACGCTACGCTGCATTCTTTTCAGGATTCAACTACTCTCTGAAATTCAAATAGGGCGATCAAAACTCTAATGTTGACTGTCCCTCTAGAGCTCCAATCAATCTCTAACAGTCATTAACAAAGAAGTAAAGCAAATTTTTGAAGCATCAATCCAACACATTGAAACTTCAATCCTGACACATCAAGCTCTCAAACAAGTGTATCTAGAAGATGAAGAATTATCCAACTTGATTGAACATCTTGGCTGAAATCGAGTAGAAAACACCGAACTCACAGTCGAAGCAGATGTTCTATTCAGAGGACCTAGAGTGGTGATACCAACTGCCTTGTGACAAGCCATTCTCCATGAACTCCATCGAGCCCATATCAGGGTAACAAAGATGAAACAGTTGGCACAACGCTATATTTACTGGAGATCAATCGACAAGAATATCAAGCGAGTAGTTAGAGAATGCTCTGACTGTGCAACGGTCCAAATCAGTCCACCAAAAGCTCCCCTTTACCCATGGATAGAACTGGAGAAAAACTGGCAATGTTTTCACATTAATTATGCTGGACCATATCAAAATTATTATTTTCTGATCATGGTAGATGCAAGATCAAGATGGGCAGAGATCTGTCCGTGCACCACCACTCCAACATCAACTTCAACTATTGACCTAATGCAAGTCAGTGACAACGCCACAATTTTAACAAGTGACGAGTTCAAGAACTTCTGTGCAGCTGCTGGAATCATTAAAAAATTCATCGCACCTGCCCATCCTGCTACTAATGGACCCGTTGAGAGGAATGTGCAAACCTTAAAACACAGACTAGCTGCTATGGATAATGAACCTCTCCCCATGAAGAGGAAAATCCTTGAGATCCTCTTCAGGTACAGGGCGACACCTCTCATCAATGGGAAAATGCCAAGCGAGCTTTTCCTGAATAGACAAATCAGAATCCAACTGGATGCTCTCATTCCTCCTATCATCGAGCAATCTTCAGTACCAACAGGACCAGCAAGACAACTTAATATGGGTGACCGGGTGGATTCGGTGTAAAGCCTGATACTACGCAAACAACAAACAACAATGGCATCCTGGTATTGTAGACAAAAAGCTTGGTCGTCTTCACTACATTATAAAGCTAGACAATGGTACTCCTTCAAGAGACACATCAATCAGCTCCGATAGACTGAAGTAAAACAAAGAAATGTCACATTTTCCCGAGGAGAAACTCCTATTGGAAATGTTCTACAACCCATAGTTGGAAATAGGGACAATGAAATGCAACAATGTCCACAGTTATTTCATTGTCCTCAAATAACTCCAGATCAACTGCAAGAGAACCCAACAACCCCTGCAGTTATAGATCAATAGGATCCTCCACACCTTAGAAGATCAAGCTGCCAAACTCGACAGCCAAAGTATCTAAGTGAATATGTGGTTGGCCAAATTAGGGTAAGAGGACTATAGTGACCAAGTATATCATCATCACCATGCTTAAGTAACGAATCTGCATAGGTTTTTAATTGCACATTCGTTACTTCAGCATGGCGACGACGTTATTATGTTGGCAGTGAAACATGATTAATTAACTTGTGGGAAAAAAAACATATGTTCAATTATGTATTATTATTATTATTAGTATTGGAAGGCTGTGGTACGCGATAGAGAGGGACTGGCAATCCTTATTGAATCAGGCTATGACTCATCAAGTGGGACCTGATGCCAGATAAGAAGAAAAAGAAGATTATAATATGTGAACCAGGTGCTGAACATAACCATTTCATTTATAAATTAGTGTTTTCAATAAATATCAATTAATCAAATCAAGATTACTTTTTACCATTAATCAACTTGGGTTACAACGTCTACACATTCATAGTTTAAGACAAGTTCTTGCATCCCCTACTTCATTAAATTAAGAATAAAAATTATTTAATTTACTGATCAGATTGATATATTTTAATTTTATATTTAAAAAAATGTATTCAAAAGTAAATAATCTGAAATAATGTTTACAACATCTTTAGACTTAAAAAAAATTCAAAATCCCAGCCAGCAACCAAATATCAGATAGTTAAGATGGTAAAAATAAAGCGAGTCAGTTTTAATGATGATTTTTAGATGTCATGATTAAAATGTTTGGAGATAATAAAATAAACAACAATATATAATTGTTTTAGAAATAAGCAACATAAAACTAATAAATATCAAATTAAGAACCTGAACTTTGTATTGTTGTAGTCTAGCATCATCACTGTTATGTTGACTAACAATTTGAATTGCAGCTGCTTGCACTAAGCTGCTAAGGCTATCTATACTAACAGGAACTGGAATAGATGTCAATGATTGGGGTTTAGATGACACTTTTAATGGTATAGTTGGTTGCAACTGAACATGGACTTCTTGAGGAGGCAAGGGAGCAGAAACAACATCCAGTCTATTAATTGATTCATCTTCAAAACCATCTTTGTTGCAGGATATATCCCTGACATAAACCTGAAACATTTCAAAGATCAAAACCAATAAATTTGTAATGTTTTGAGAACCAACATTAGGTATACCTTTCCATCTTTTTTAAAGTCACTATTAAATCTTAGGGCTGTTGCATAACTTTCCAACATCCCTTCAGCTTTAACACAAGACATCCTGAAGTCAAAAAAACCTTCCAGTTTTTCTAAACACAAGTTACAAATTATTTTGGGTAATGAATCTTCCTCACTAACCTGAAAATCATCATATTTGCAATATTTATCTAACAAATAACACAGCATTAAAAATATTACAAATTACTTGAAGTCTAAGACAAGCTTGTATCTTAGTAGGTAATTGTCGCTGTCTTCCTTCTTCCTTAAAAATATGGGTTTTATTTCCTTCACTTGATGTACACAGTCGGCATAGTTCATAATAATTAACCCTCCGATAACCAGACATCTCTATCAGCATTATTAACAATTGCTTGTTGAAGACATGAACCTCAGTTTGTTTTTTAAAAACAATACTTCGTTAACCTCGCGAAGAAACCTTCCAGTGTTACCAAATCTTACTAATCAACAACCAAAACGAAAACTTAATTTCGTTTGAATTTTTTATTAATCTCTTTGTCTAAATGCTGACAAATATTTAATAAAAAATTGCAAATCTTAAATATAAAATCTAATGTGGTGCTTGCATCAAAAACATTCACGTATGTAGGTACCACCCTCCTATCTTCCTATCCTATCCTATCTTCAACACAATAATATTACGTTATTAAATGTGAGGTGGATACTAAAGGAGGGGAGTATTAAATCGCATGGTTATTATTTTTATTAATTTATGGCATTTTATTAATTTATTTAATGTAAATAATATTTTATTTAATGTTTTTTTTTATTAATTATGGGAATTTGCGATCAAGGTCCCGAGTTCGAATCTGGCTTAGCACAGGATATCTTTATTATTCTCTCACAGTTCGTCTCGTGGGCCGAGAGACCCTCAATAGCAAACCCAGCCTCTATAAAGTGGGTACCCTCAATTGAAAAATTAAGGGGGAAAAACATGGCGGTTGAGCGTGATCACGGTCAAATCACCTCCTTGCACGACCGCTGACCAAGAAACAGTACTCTTCCTTACATAGTACTGAACCCAAGACCCTTCATGGGTTGCAGTGGTACGGGTTTTTTTATGGGAATTCGCAAAAAGTTATCAGCTTCCATTTCATCACTGCTCTTTTTCTGTTCGGTATAAGCCGCTATTCTTTGGGTTTAAGTAGTGATGCCCAAAACTGGTAATTTACAGTAACAGGTACAACCAAACCTGTTCCAAAGAAATACATGTTACAAATACATGTTACAAAATACCTGTTACTAATTAAACAAAAATATATTCACAAGAAAAAATTTAAATATTTACCTGATATCTGACAATAGAAATAATATTACGTTAAAATATGTATATAAGAATGTAGTCACAAATAAGTATTTGAATACTAAAAAAAATAATTGTATAATTGTCTTGGATTCGGTTTTAATTTATTCTAAGTACGCGAAATTTCACACCCTATTATGATTTCTTCCAGGCAATCAAAAGGGACAACCAGCTCCCATGCAATCGTGGAAGTCCAAAGATATCTGGAGGAACCAGAAAAAAAATAGAAAAGGCGACCCTACTAAATGGTGGCCCGAACAAAATTTTAATTATCCATTTCTTAGTGAATTAGCAAAAATGAAAATTTGTACCCTCCCGTGCGAAAGAATATTTTCTAAGTCGGGATATTTAATTTCCGATCGCCGTTCTCGATTAGAGGCGAGAAAGTAAAACAGATTTTATTTTTAAATGCAAGTGCTGAATTTTGTCAGTAAAAGGCATTGCAACTATAGTTGGTAAATAATTGTCAATTTTACTGCCATAATTTTAATACTTAATCGTGATTTCTCAAGAATATCCATGTTTTTCCAAAAGACGTTTTTGATCACCCATAAACCACTTAATCCACAAAATCTTGATAAGTGAATAAAATTTTTACACCTTTCATAAAACACATCAATGATTACCAATATTGTAATGAATAAGGGTCTGGCCACACATGTCCGCACCGGATCCGCACCGTAACAATAATACAGGTTATGTTGAGAATATTTTTAATTTAACTTACATATTACCTTTAGTTATGCCTAAAGTGGCCTGTGTCTGACATGTGTGGCTTGAACTTTAGGCATAAATAAAGGTAATATGTAAGTTAAATTAAAAATATTCTGAACATAACCTGTATTATTGCTACGGTGCGGATCCGGTGCGGACATGTGTGGCCAGACCTTAATCCGTGGATTTTACAAAAAAAATTAACCTTAAAATGTTGTGTTATTAAAAAAATTCAAAACAAATTAAAGTATATTTTTTAAAGGTATTTGAGTGTAGTTAGTAATAATAATGAATTAAAATAAAGGAGTAAGTAAGAATACGTCCAATGGAATTCAGTTTAACTCTCAATGTTATTGGAACGTTATTGTTATTAACGAGGGTGAAAATAATTAGTAAACAAATATTATCTGTTAATGAGATGGGAAACATCTGAAGAAAAGAAATACTCTGATTTCTACCATAAGCGGATCCAGGGGAAGGGATTGTTTTGATATTTACCGACGGCATTTAAATTTACTAAATTCAAGCTACTTAAATAAAAATAATATGCAGATAGAGCAGCATAGCAGTTGTGGAAAAGGAAAATAAAGGTAAAAGAGCATGTCAATTCGTCCCCAGGCCCCCCGGCTCCCCGGCTCCCCGGGATAGCATGCAGATTTGAGACAAAAGAGATATTAGTTAACAGTAGTGATGGGGCCCGGTGTGGCTGTGCGGTAAAGCGCCGTACTCCCATGCCGGAGCTGCGGGTTCGAGTCCCGCCCTGGGTGGTGCTTTTCTTTCGTAGGAGAAGTATCACCCAGTGCCATGGGTGTTAGTATGGGCAATATAGGGCTTCAGTAGAAGCCGTAAAGTACCAAAAAAAAAAAAAAAAAAAAAAAAAAAAAACAGTAGTGATGGCTCGGAAATACTGGACCTGTTATTTTGTAAAAGGTATGTGGAAACTAAACTTTGTACCTGTTATCGATTTTCAAAAATAACAGGTACGGCTTATATGCCAAACGATATAGACTAATCTACTGACCGCCACGCGGGGGCAAGACTAATATATGAGTATTTTAAAACTGATATCTAATATCTGTTGTCTCACATCCCTCATTTCATTCCAAACCTGTTATTTCGTACTTGTTTACATCAGATCGAGAATTTCACACCGTACTTGTTATATCCTACTTCTTCACTAGTACTGCGTATCGCCGCTAGGCTGGGCTGGACCACTATGAGTATTTTATAACTATTATTTCGTACTTGTTAATATCAGATCCAGTATTTCAGACCACACCTGTTATTTTGTATTTTTTGACATCAGATCGAGTATTTCACACCACACCTGTTATTTCGTACTTGTTGACATCAGATGGAGTATTTCACAATATAACCGTTATTTCGTACTTGTTCCCATCAGATCCAGTATTTCAGACCATACCTGTTATTTCGTACTGGTTGACATCAGATCGAGTATTGCATCCGGTTCTGTTAGAGATTGATTGGAGCTCTAGAGGGACAGTCAACATTAGAGTTTTGATCGGCCTATTTGAATTTCAGAGAGTAGTTGAATCCTGAAATGAATGCAGCGTATCGTTGTAGTCTAGCGGAGGCTGTTAAGGATATGGTTAATTTTCTGAACTGGGTCGTGAGCGTTTACAAGCCGTTCGTTTACTCCCATTTTTTAATAGACGCATAAACGTACCCCTCCATCGGACTTAGGGATGATGACCAATGGTGTTCCCCATTCACTGGGGGCAACTTTCGTTAAGATTCCAGCCTCTTCCTAGGATTGAAGTTCCTTTTTAACACGATCCATGAGAGCATAAGGCACTTCTCGTTTTCTATGGTAAACTGGTTTCACCTTTTCTCGAAGCTTGAGGGAGACTTGGAACCCAGGAACGCAGCCTATCTTCTCTTCGAAAACTTGGGGGTAGAGAGAGCTGATCTCATCGATGTTGTTAATTTGTCTGATGGCTGAAAATGAAGAGCAGGGTAGATTATTGATTGACTGCAGGTTAATATTCCTTTCCCACAACTGCTATGCTACTCTATCTGCATATTATTTTTATTTAAGTAGCTTGAATTTAGTAAATTTAAATGCCGTCGGTAAATATCAAAACAATCCCTTCCCCTGGATCCGCTTATGGTAGATATCAGAGTATTTCTTTTCATTCAGATGTTTCCCATCTCATTAACAGATAATATTTGTTTACTAATTATTTTCACCCTCGTTAATAACAATAACGTTCCAATAACATTGAGAGTTAAACTGAATTCCATTGGACGTATTCTTACTTACTCCTTTATTTTAATTCATTAGTATTATTAACTAC
The DNA here is from genome assembly GCA_911387785.2 of Aelia acuminata. NCBI lineage: Eukaryota > Metazoa > Arthropoda > Insecta > Hemiptera > Pentatomidae > Aelia > Aelia acuminata. The sequence continues at coordinate 96,147,131 of OU426979.1, forward strand.
ACTCAAATACCTTTAAAAAATATACTTTAATTTGTTTTGAATTTTTTTAATAACACAACATTTTAAGGTTAATTTTTTTTGTAAAATCCACTGATTATTCATTACAATATTGGTAATCATTAATGTGTTTTATGAAAGGTGTAAAAATTTTATTCATTCACTTATCAAGATTTTGTGGATTAAATGGTTTATGGGTGATCAAAAACGTCTTTTGGAAAAGCATGGATATTCTTGAGAAATCACGATTAAGTATTAAAATTACGGCAGTAAAATTGACAATTATTTACCAACTATAGTTGCAATGCCTTTTACTGACAAAATTCAGCACTTGCATTTAAAAATGAAATATGTTTTCTTTCTCGCCTCTAGAAAAGAGGCGAGAAAGTAAAAAAGAGAAGTAAAACAGGCTAGAGAAAAGAAGGTTGGGCTGGCTGGGACATGTGGAAAGGATTCCTTCCTCGAGATTGCCTAGACAAATGCTGTATGGTTTTCCTGACTGTTGATATTAAACTTGTCGATACTATACTGTTCTCATAATCATGCTATGTTGCTGATGGATATTGCTATATAAGCCAAATAAAGACTTTATAAACCAAATAGAGTGTAGAGACTATCTATAATACTAAAGGTCGCGGGTTCGCGTCCCGTGGTGGCCCTAGGATTTTTTAATGGGAGTAAAAAATCCTTGGCCGGGCCGTTCCTCGGATAGGACGTAAAATGGAGATACTGTGCCTGACGATGTCAGGTACTCGTTGAAGATCCCTATCCTAATTGTACCAGAATAGGTTAAATTTAGGACTCCCGCTTTAGCATCGTCGGATCAGCCTTAGTAGAATAAAGGGACGTTAAGCAAACAAACTAACTAACTATATTATTCTAATGTACAACGCCATATCATAGTTGTTTATTATTGACTGAAGCTTAAGAACCAAATTAAAACTATTAATATAATATAGATTAGAGGAAACACGGACGCAAGTCTATTTTATTTATTTATTTATTTTTGTCTATTGTATTGATTAATGTCTATTAGTATTTATTTTTATCACTATCAACTTTACGTTGCTTATATCTGGTTCTTGTATTAAGAAATTTAATAAAAGTACTAGGGCGCCATCCGCCATCACTGTCCTGGGCTATCCTTTCACTAGGGGATACCCCTTGCATTCGCCTCCAGTCATAGTTCGACGCCAGCCCTTAATCGTAAGGCCAGGTCGTAGAGTTATGTAGGTGGCGCTAGTCCTACATTCTAGATACAGTTCTTGTTGTTTTCGAAGTTTTCCTTAAGGATTTTAGTTTGTTAGTCCAATTTCACTGTCACAAGTTTTTCCCTTCAGCCTTTTCAGTGTAACTATAGCAACATGTCAAAGATAAGCTGTTCAAGTACTTCGGCTGTAAAGAGTATCCAAAATGGCGTGGAAAGGGTGTGCATGTCGGATGTCTGCTTTTACCAACAGTTTCGAAAATAAAAAGTTAAATGTGACTATGATTTAATGACTTTGACAGTAAAACACTTCATGCCAGTTACATGGAAGGGATTTGTTTGTAACCTTGCAAATTTTCTGATTTCTTTTTCGTAAGAATGAACAGTACTAATTTAAAAAATTATGAAGAACTCTGCAGGTTATGTGCTTCATATGATGCCATCAAGATCCCCATTTTCAGTGAACGTGGTAGAGAAAGAAACCTCAAAGATAAAATCACTACTTGCCTGCCATTTGATGTAAGCAATGTATTATGTTTGAATATTGAAACCAGCACTTCTAAAATGTTCACTATATTGACATTGCTTGAGCATGGCAGTTCAAATCATAGGTTGTGTTAATTGTATTATTGTTTTATCCATTTCAGTGAAATTAATCTGCTTAACTGTAAGTCAGGAACTTATATCATTAAAGTATGTAGTGAATTGTAGTTGTACTTTACAGGTTTCCGAAGATGATTTGTTACCAAAGTCACTATGTTACCGATGTATTTATAATTTGGAGAATTTTTATGACTTCCGACGTGGGTGCATTGATGCTAGAACCAGATTAGAAAATGTAATAAAAGAAGTTCTGAAACATGAAGCCAAGGTAGTAACTTAATTATAACCTTAACTTTTCTTTTACTGTGTCTACAGATCTTGTTTTGTTTCAATATATTAGTGAGGTATTAAACATAATTTGTTTTCATAGCAACTAGTTTATAATGAAGTTTCCTCCTTCGGTTCAGTTTTATATAAGTCCAATCTCTTTACAGGATGAAGGTACTGTTGTTAAGACAGAGGATATGAATGAAAGGAATGTAGATGTGAGTATATAACACTTCCTGCATTTATAGTTTTAAAAAGTTAGAATCGATATGAAAGTATTTTAAAATTTGGTTTTATTATAGGCATAAAATACTTTTGTTTACCTTTTTTTTGTTTTTGCATTACAGCTTTTGAACATTTGAAAAAATGTTTTAAATGATTATGGCATGTGGTTTCTGTAGTTGGCATTAAAAAGAAATAGTTATTGATAACTTTTAATTTTACTGAAGGTGTTATGGCAGCTAACATATGTTTTGAAAATATATAAAAAATATAAGATCCTATAACCTCCTTATGCTATATTATTTGTAAACTTTTTTAACAATAGCTGCTATGGATGAAAAACTGAAAAATACAGGTTTTCCAACTTTTGCTCCATTAATTTAGCGATTTTCTTGTTTATAGTTGTATAAAAGTATATGACCGAATTTTTGTATTTCAAATTGACATTCAACTTTTTCATTGGTGAGAAATCTGAATTTGAGATAAATGTTTTAAATCCACGGCTTTTTAACTCCAGTATTGTAATTAAACTGCATACATAATTGTTATTTTTTTCCATTGAAAATTTTAGTGCTACAATTAATGAAATAAAATGTGTTTTGCACATTAAAACTTCGAAATTTTTCATATCCCATAGGGGTAACACCATGGTTTTCCTTACATTCTGTTCTATCTTTTGTGCCCCTTTCACTATTTGAATATTTTGAAGTCCAACACTTAAAAACTGCTATTGAAAACAACTGCTTTTATCTCTCAAGAGGCCACTTTTGAGGGTAATTATTGAGTTTATGGGGATATATATCAAAGTCGATTAAAATCTTGATTTTTTTATGTGTTATGCTTAAATGTTACATAAAACTACTGTAAAAATTTCAACCTGTATATTTGAGTACTTTGGTTGCTACGAAGTTTTAAAAAGTAGGTAAAAATAGCTAATGAAACACCTGAAATAAATAACGCTTGGTGTCATGTTTATGAATATAAACTGTGTTAAAAATCAATTTTATAAAAAAAAAAAAAAAAAAAAAAAAAAAAAAAAAAAAAAAAAAAAAAAAAACTTAAACCGACTTCAAAACCTAGGAACCAGTAAAAGGGTCATTCCACCACAAGATAGGGGTTGCAATTTCAAAAAATTGAAAATTTAAATTAAATTTTGAAATTTAAATTTCTCAAAAAGGGGCAATTTTAAAAATTTCAAAAAATTATCAAAAATAGTTTGCAATGACATAGTCCAAATACCAAAATTATATCATGGGATCTCAATGGGATCAGGAGATACAGGGCTTCAGAAATACACATGTTTTGGAAATAATGTACCAAATTAGTAAAAAAAAAATTTTTAATTACCTACTTTGCTATGCAGTGTGTAGGACACTATTAAATTAATAAAATACAATGATTACTTTATAGTACCACATTTGGAAACCCCTCTTTAAAAGAAAACTGAAGCTGATTGGCCTACAAGTCGAGGGAAATACCCTTTTTTCACAAGGTACATTACACATTTATAGGCAGTGTAGTATCTGAGTTATTCATTTGCTTGTAGGAAATTCATTTGGCGGTTCCTATGATATTTTATCTTCAGAACTCAACCCATTTCTTGACCACTTCAGACTAGCAGCCAGAGCAAGCCTACAAGGACCAAATTATGGATGCAAGGCAACTGCTTGAATAGTCACATCAGAACATATCTAACATAGACTTTGTATATTTTTAACATTGAAGAATAGAATAAAGCTGAAGATCAACTGGCCAACCGCTACAATACAGTGGTAACTACATCAGGCACCCAGAATTTCATGCCTTCATACCTCTCAGCTGTGGAACCAAAGTAAATGTGAAATTATTTTCTTCTGCAGTTGTTTCAAGTGTATTTCCAGTTTTAAAGAACATAAAGCGGATATTGGTGGGTATGTAACATCAAACTATAGTGACACTTCGTGGTTGAGTTATGTTGTGGATAATGATGAAGATTCCAGTAAATTGGAAGTAACATTCCTCCATCCTTCAGGTCCGTCACCCTCATTTATATATCCCACTCCACCCGATACACTGTGGATACCTTTTGTAGATATGATATGTAAAATAAAACCCATCACAGAAACTAACCGAACATACAGTTTACCAAACAGTTAAGTGAACAACAAATGTTTGGGTATATTCCAACGATTGAAGTCTCGATGAACTGATTTGTTAACTTTACTCCTAATATTATATTGTCATAAGTATCTGTTTGACCTTTACAGTATTACAAAAATGTAAAAGTAATAGCCACTGCTTGTTTAATTGTAATGTGTTGCTTGTTTCATTCAATAAACTATTTAAAATTTTCACAAAACGTTTATTTCTGAAGCCCTATATCATCTGATCCCATCGAGATCCCATGATAGAATTTTTCTATCATTGAAAAATTCTATCATGGGATCTGTTGATTGAGACTTCAATCGTTGGAAGATACCCACACATTTGTTGCTCACTTCACTGTTTGGTAAACTGTATGTTCAGTTAGTTTCTGTGGTGGGTTTTACTTTACATATCATATCTGCAAAAGGTATCCACAGTGGGTTGCCACTTTTTGAGAAATTTAAATTTCAAAATTTAATTTAAATTTTCAATTTTTTGAAATTGTTACCCCTATCTTGTGGCATACCATATTAAAGCCCCATTCAACAGCTTTAAAATGAGACCACTCCTAGGTATATATCACCATTGGTTGCCAGCCTATAGGCATCTAAAGGTGCCAAAACCTGAATTTTTTTCATAAAATTTTAAATCTTTAAAAATTAATAACTTCAAAAATAATTGTGCTACAGAACTGAAATTTGGTATTTTTTCATAAGTCTGTGATATATTGCTGCATACAAAAAATCATGAAAATCTGAGACATCAAGTCTGAAAATCTCCCAAAACTGTGTAGATTTGACATGGAATGACCCAAAAGTAAATGCACTGAAAAGTATGAAATAATTAAATTCTGATTTTTATGAATTGCAAAATTGAAAATGGTATAAAAAGCAGAAAAATGCAATAAGAAGAGTACTTTTATTTTGATTTGTACAAATACATGTTAATTGTTTATAAAAGTTATTCGGGTCTTTTTTACTTTACGGGCGCCAGTTACTTTTTACAGTAACTGTTCAATAACTATGATTTTGGATATTGTATTATTTATCAATGTCATATGTTTGAAAAATATAAAATTAAGAACGTAAACAACATTTATTAAGATGGAAATACTTCTGCAGACTAACATAACTAGAACTAGAATTAACAAGGCGGCCAAAACATTTTGATTGGTTTTAACATCCTTTCGAGTAAGCCATCTTTTTCATATCGCCTCCTCCAAACAAACACGCATAAATATGAGTCAAGATGGCTCCTTTTTGTTCCACATTCTATTTTCTTGTGCCTTTTAATCCTTGCCCAGAGAGACTCAAACCTTTGGGTATGAGCTCCTGTTACGGGATCTACGAAGTGCTCGCTGTGAATCACTGGATAGTGCTTTTATCTCATCCCCGGGATCTTCTTCAATCCTCTGTACAAGTACCAGAGGTCTGAAAATATTGTCGTACCGGGTCGTATGGAATGTTTTATGCACTCAGTTAGGGTTGCAGCAGTCCTGTCTGTAGTTAGTTTGTAATTAAATGGTTTTCAGTGTAACCTTCTACACAAACAAAACTAAGGTAGTAATCACCAAGAAGATATTAAACTTTATGCAGAATAATCTGAACTGTTATCTCAAATAGTGATCATGTTACTATGAAAAGTAACTGGCGCCCCTAAAGTAAAAAAGACCCAATTATTCAATTAAAATTAAGATTTTCATAATGTCTAGTGTAAAATTTTAAATTTTGCGTTGCCTCCGAAAAGATTGTGTTGTATTGAACATAGTATTTTGTATTTTAATTGAATAATTTTTATTAACAATTAGTGTGTATTTGTACAAATCAAAATAAAATTACTCGTGTTATTGTATTTTTCCGCTTTTTATACCATTTTCATTTTGCTGTGAATTCATAAAAATCAGAAGGTATTTATTTTATACTTTTCAGTGCATTTATTTTTACTGGTTTCTATGTTTCTAAGTCGGTTTAATTTTTTTGTTTTTTTTTGTTTTATAGAATGTTTTTATTTCATACTTTTTAGTTGAAGAAGATTAATTGTAGAAAATCGTACGTATGTTAAAAAAAAAAAATTCAAAATTTTTTTGCCCTCTACCATGTTCGTCTATCCCGGGCCTTTTTATTGTAATTTTATAAACACCTTGTCAATTTTATGGATACAAACAGAAAAGTGGAAAATCAAGTGCAGTGCGTGTATTATAAAACTTTCAACACCCTACCTTTTATGATTATAAATGGTTTTTTTTTCAAAGATTAATGTTCCTTAGGGAAGGGAACACATTAAATGTTTTTTCACAATGACAATATTTTTCTTTTGCTAAATATTGTCATCAGTACTTGTCATTTACATACATCATATGTGTTCCGAGAGGTGTTGAGTTTGCTCCACTGTTATATATACTCCTTTTCCGGAAAGGCCATCCGGCCATCCCAAGATGAAGTAGGTACATCACTAAACAGTCGAGATTTTGGCCGTTTTTTGACTAGATATCGTTGATGGAGAATCGACGATGATGGTTATATAGCCTATAATAATTTGGAAAGTAATTTGGGAATTATGATCGCTTGAATATTCATCTGATAATCATGGTTATATATACTAGTCCGGTAGGGACCGTCAATATTTCTTTATTTAAATCTTGGAAAAGTATTGATTAAACAATAAACAACATTGGATAGAAATCCCTGCAGCAAAAAAGGGGCAGCTTTAAAAGTGATCGGTATCAAAAAGACTGCCCCACTAGGATAGAAGCCATGGGGTGTATTTCATTTTAGTTCATTTTATGGTTAATTTATTATTACGAAGGATATGATTATTCTCAATACTACACCACTGGTTTAATTCAAAAATGTTTCTTGGTTGATTCAATTATATTAATAATTCGTTTCGATTAATTTTTGACTAAACTTAATAGCGAACCACTAAGAATAATATCCTTCATAATAAAAAAATATTCAGAAAATAAATTGCTAAACACCGTTGCTTCAATTCTAGTAAGGTAGCCTTTATGATATCAATCATTTTTATGGCTGCCAAATTGTTGCTGATGGGACTTTCATACAATGAGTTTGATATATGGGTGATATCAAGTTTATTTGCAGTTTTATTGATGGAAGAACATCAGCAAACATTTTGAGCGATAATTAAAGAATTATTTTCATGATTTTTTCCGATAACTTCATAAATAAATTAAGAACCCAAAAAAGGTTTTAATGGGACCACCTTGGGAAAATGCAAAAGGTTTCATTCCTGTTGGTCCATCCAGCTCGGTGTGATCGGTGAACATACATAGAAAAAAAAATCTGGTGCGTGCGCGCAACACACAACTTTCACTTACCAACTTACTTAGATTAGAAATTAATGCGTTTTTTTAATTGCTACTTCTCAAATAACAGAACGGCTTTAATTATGAACAATGGTCTGTCATTAAAGGCGTACTCCGCATGCGTGGGCCCAACGAGTTTAATGAGTTGACTGAATATTTTTCTTTTTTTCTCCTCTTTATGTTTTCATTATTTTTATCATATCTCATATAACGTAACGAGAGAGGGTTAATAATTCCATGTAAACAAAAACAAAGGTACTTTATTGGAAACAAAAAAACAAAAAAGGCGCATCCCCCCCCCAAAAAAGTCCCCTCAGAACATTTTAATAATGAAAAAGCTTACCTGATATTAAAGAACACCTAATTTTCATTAAACATGACGAATTAGATAAAAATCGGTTAAGCCGTTTTTGAGATCATCGAAAAAAAGGTAAAAATTGGAAAAAAAGCATGAAATAAAGTGCCTGCTCCGTTTGACCAATTTTGATTAAATGTTGGCTATCACATCTTTGGCATATACATACATCAAATACCCAGTTTGATCAAAATCGTTAAAGCCGTTTTTGAGTAAATAAAAAAAAACACGTGAAAATGATACAAAATTTTTTAAGTAAAGTCCCCCCTCCGGTTGATCAATTTTGATTTAATGTTGGCTATCGCATCTTTGGCATATACATACATCAAATACCCAGTTTGATCAAAATCGTCAAAACCGTTTTTGAGTAAATAAAAAAAACACGTGAAAATGGGACAACATTTATTAAGTAAAGTCCCCCCTCCGGTTGATCAATTTTGATGAAATTTTTACAGTCATATCTCGGGCATATAAATAGATCAAATACTCAGTTTAATCAAAATCGTTAGAGCCGTTTTTGAGAAAATCGAAAAAAAGGTAAAAAGTTATTAAATAAGGTACCCCCTCCCTTTGAGCAATTTTGATGAAATTTTTGCTGTCACATCACGGGCATATACCTACACTAAATACCCAATTTCAGATTCGCACGGTTTCTAGTTTTTGAGCTAGTCTACACACACACAGAACGGCTTTAATTATGAACAATGGTCTGTCATTAAAGGCGTACTCCGCATGCGTGGGCCCAACGAGTTTAATGAGTTGACTGAATATTTTTCTTTTTTTCTCCTCTTTATGTTTTCATTATTTTTATCATATCTCATATAACGTAACGAGAGAGGGTTAATAATTCCATGTAAACAAAAACAAAGGTACTTTATTGGAAACAAAAAAACAAAAAAGGCGCTTCCCCCCCCCAAAAAAGTCCCCTCAGAACATTTTAATAATGAAAAAGCTTACCTGATATTAAAGAACACCTAATTTTCATTAAACATGACGAATTAGATAAAAATCGGTTAAGCCGTTTTTGAGATCATCGAAAAAAAGGTAAAAATTGGAAAAAAAGCATGAAATAAAGTGCCTGCTCCGTTTGACCAATTTTGATTAAATGTTGGCTATCACATCTTTGGCATATACATACATCAAATACCCAGTTTGATCAAAATCGTTAAAGCCGTTTTTGAGTAAATAAAAAAAAACACGTGAAAATGATACAAAATTTTTTAAGTAAAGTCCCCCCTCCGGTTGATCAATTTTGATTTAATGTTGGCTATCGCATCTTTGGCATATACATACATCAAATACCCAGTTTGATCAAAATCGTCAAAACCGTTTTTGAGTAAATAAAAAAAACACGTGAAAATGGGACAACATTTATTAAGTAAAGTCCCCCCTCCGGTTGATCAATTTTGATGAAATTTTTACAGTCATATCTCGGGCATATAAATAGATCAAATACTCAGTTTAATCAAAATCGTTAGAGCCGTTTTTGAGAAAATCGAAAAAAAGGTAAAAAGTTATTAAATAAGGTACCCCCTCCCTTTGAGCAATTTTGATGAAATTTTTGCTGTCACATCACGGGCATATACCTACACTAAATACCCAATTTCAGATTCGCACGGTTTCTAGTTTTTGAGCTAGTCTACACACACACAGAACGGCTTTAATTATGAACAATGGTCTGTCATTAAAGGCGTACTCCGCATGCGTGGGCCCAACGAGTTTAATGAGTTGACTGAATATTTTTCTTTTTTTCTCCTCTTTATGTTTTCATTATTTTTATCATATCTCATATAACGTAACGAGAGAGGGTTAATAATTCCATGTAAACAAAAACAAAGGTACTTTATTGGAAACAAAAAAACAAAAAAGGCGCTTCCCCCCCCCCAAAAAAGTCCCCTCAGAACATTTTAATAATGAAAAAGCTTACCTGATATTAAAGAACACCTAATTTTCATTAAACATGACGAATTAGATAAAAATCGGTTAAGCCGTTTTTGAGATCATCGAAAAAAAGGTAAAAATTGGAAAAAAAGCATGAAATAAAGTGCCTGCTCCGTTTGACCAATTTTGATTAAATGTTGGCTATAACATCTTTGGCATATACATACATCCAATACCCAGTTTGATCAAATTCGTTAAAGCCGTTTTTGAGTAAATAAAAAAAAACACGTGAAAATGATACAAAATTTATTAATTAAAGTCCCCCCTCCGGTTAATCAATTTTGATGAAATGTTGGCTATCAACATCTTTGGTATATACATACATCCAATACCCAGTTTGATCAAATTTGTTAAAGCCGTTTTTGAGTAAATATAAAAAACACGTGAAAATTATACACAATTTATTAAGTAAAGTCCCCCCTCCGGTTGATCAATTTTGATGAAATTTTTACAGTCATATCTCGGGCATATAAATTGATCAAATACTCAGTTTAATCAAAATCGTTAGTCGTTTTTGAGAAAATCGGAAAAAACGTAGAAAGTTATTAAATAAAGTACCCCCTCCCTTTGAGCAATTTTGATGAAATTTTTACTGTCACATCGCGGGCATATACCTACACTAAATACCCATTTTCAATTTCGCACGGTTTATAGGTTTTGAGCTTGTCTGTTCACAGACACACACACACACACACACGCACGCACGCACGCACGCACGCACGCACTGACACACAGACCATTTCACGGGACTTGGTCATTTGGACTCAGGGGACCCCAAAACGTGTTTTTCCGTTGAAAACCGGAAGTCAAAATTTTTCACGATCGCAATATATTTCATGTATAGGTAAGTGAAAGTAAAAAAATGCACATACGTATTGACTAGAGTAACCTCCTCTTTCGTTCGAAGTCAGTTAAAAAATAGCAAGTTCTTCTAGTATATATATACTTACATCGTACAAAGTCCATGAATACGAAACACAATTATTTTAATGTTTATCCAATCAGTTAAATAATTTTCACGAAATGTTCTTACTACTGTTGTTTTTATATTAAAAGACTCTTAATCTTGAATTCTAGACTAATCTTAACAACTTATTGAATCCTTTGTTCTTGAGAATAACAAAACTGCCTCTTTTATTTGCTCATATAAAGCAATTAACTGATTTCTTTACTAAGTTTTGGAGAGATATTGTGTGATCAACCAGTGGATGTTTTAAACTCCAAAACATTCAATGTTCTCCGAAAACTTTTCACAATGAACCGCTTACAACATGTCACAATCTGAAAGCTAGAGTTTCTAACTTCTTTATGTCTCGGCCTTTAGAGTTATTTAGAATTGACTTAAAAACCCTATTTCTTACAATGCGTTTTTTTTTGTCTTTGTATTTTAAAAAAAATTTCAATATAAAAATTAGAAACATTTAATAAGTAGATAGGCACGGAAGGATCATTTTCAATAATTTATGGCTACCAAAGTACTCAAATATAGAGGTTGAAATATTTACAATAGTTTTATATTGCATTTAAGCATAACATATAAAAAACTCAGATTTGTATCTCGTCCACAATAAATAAAAAATAATTAAAATGATAAAGACAAAAAAAAGCTTAGCAATAGCATAATAAAAGTTTCAAGTGAATTCTAAATAACTTCATTCTTGGAATTTGTACAATATAAGTATATAGTTTCAGTTTCCGAAAAACTTGCTATTTTGTACAAGAAGAAAGAAGAAAAAAAAAAAAAATTCATCAAGCTCAGGAGACTTAGATGGGCGAACCTCATGGTCAGGATTGAGGACAGCAAGATTTCTAAGATGCTGAATGGAGAGCTCCATTGCAAGTGGAGAGTGTGCCGGCATAGTGTAAGGTGGATCGACACTGTCGCAGTGGATGCACGGGTTCTTCTGGGTACCCGAAACTGGAGAACTGCCACAATAGACCGAGCCAACTGGCCGAAGCTTTTGGAGGAGGCCCAAAACTCGGTGACGAGTTTTTATGCCAATCATGTTGATGATGAAGAAAAAGAAATAGAATATAATGAATAAAAAATTACTGAGAACTTTCAAGTTTTGCAATAAATGTGTGATAAATAATATAATAAAATAAATGTGTGAAGTTGCTGAATGGCATTTATACATTTATCAAAACATTTCAATTTCTAACCAAATTCTAATTGTTAAAGGAAAGTTGTGTGTTGCGCGAATCTCATTGAGATGTTTTCTTAGTGTAATATTTTGCTTAAGTATTACAGATTATTTAATATTTATATAGAAAGATTTAGACTCTATTTTTCATTAAATGTTTTCAGAATGGGAATCTAGTAGAAGATGATCTAATTGAATCTGATGGTGAAGGAGATAGTCCCAATCCTGCTGATTTTTTAGAGGCTTGCTTGGTAATTTTTATTTCCTTTTTAGTTATGCTCACAAGTTATTTTTATTGATTTTGATAATTAGAGAGAGAAATGTTTTATTCATTAACAAGCAATGCTGCCCAAATACATTGTGATGCTATATAACACAGCATACCAATCAATACTCAAATACATGCATACCTACAACTAAAATACATAACATTTTATTTTATAATTGTAATATAGTAATTTTTTTTCCCCTCTATATATTTTACATAAGTTTTTCTTTCTTCTTCTTATTTTTTTTTTCATTCTATTCCATTTTCTTTTCTTTTTTTCCTCCTTATTTCTCATAATCTTACTCCTTTTCTCTTCCTCCCCTCTATTAACGCTCACAGTACAAATAGGCACACATACAGAGCTGCTAGAGAAAAAAAAAAACACAAAAAGAGATATAACAATAAAAACCTTATATCTAATATATAAATAAATAAATAGATAAATATATAAATAAAAAGATAGACTGAGCTATGGAATATGACTGCGTATAATTAATTTCCATACCGATGGTGGGGATAATTCCCAGGGAGTCTAGGATTACATTTTCGGCCAACACTGCAATCTCTCATTTCTACACCTAGGTCTTCTAGAAAACTCCTTGTTCTGTTAGGGATCCAAACCAGAGTTCCCTAACGGAGAACTCCCTCTTACCGAAGGTCTCGCAGAACTTCTCTTTAAGGAAAGGGATGCAATTTTCGTAGATCTCTCTCTTTTCAATTTCCACTTCACCCGCCTCACAGAGCTTAGACTATATGGAGTTCTTGGACAAAAATCTCTTGACTATGGAATATTATAGTAAATGCTGTGCTGATTACGAATATACCTCATATGTGGGGTCGGAAATAATATTTGGCAGAATTAGAGCAAAAAAAAGGGAAATCATGGTTTTGGCAAATTATGTTAGATTTAAGGGAAAATAGAGAATCATTAGAGGGTATTTTATTAAAATTTATGTTTAATAAGGTAATTAACCAAACACAACATATCAAATACAAAAGATACTTTCGTGATTGTACAAATGATACTACTTATACAAATAATATTTTACATAATAAAATAGTTTTTGAAAGTATGTACTTGAGAAAAATATAAATAAAAAAATAAAATAAAAATAGTTAAATGGCGAAAACTTCCGTGATAAATTTATTTATGTAAGTTGAGTTAATTTTGAATTATGTTATAATTAATTCAAATTAAATTTATGTTCAATTTAATTTTAATAAGAAAATTAGATAGATAGGTAAGCACAGCACTCAATAAGAAAATTATAATTGTAAGAATTAATCAGATTCCCTTGAATATTCACGGGTTAGATTATCTTCTAAGTTCATATCGGTGAACAGATGTAACACTTATGTGGGTTAAAGAATATTTATTAACAGAAATATTCAGTTATCACAATGCCAACGAACTATTAAAACTTAAATATATGAGCAGGTTACAAAATTGATAACTTTATCACACACAATCATATGACTTGAGCAACACAGTCAAGACAAAGACTTCAACTAACTCGTACAGTCTCTGCCCCTTATATATATCGTAAATAGTGGGGCCTGGAATATTCTAGAACTGGAAAAGCCCATGGACTATTAGACGGCTCCACCACTCCGTCTCTAACCATCTATTGAAGAGCATTTTCAGCCTCTTCCTTCTTGACTTGGGGAAGTCGCCAGCTTGACGAATAAGGCGTGCATCTTCAGTATCGATTCTATGACGCACCACGCTTGTTCTACCTGGCTTTCCGGATTCCGAGCCAAAGAGAGCGTGATAGCGATTCACAAGGTCCTTGACTTTCTCCTTCTCCTTTTTTGACAGCGACGGGTCAAGGCCTTCTAACATCCTTCGCAGATTTTCATTAGTTTGCTCCTTCTTTGTAGATGCCTGTAGTATCATGGTATCACAGGCTCTAAACTTCCCACCTTTGTGCCCTTCTTGACAGTAACTGGGTAGTCGTTGATATTGCAAAGAGGTATGGGAACCTTATTAGGAGGTAATACGAGCGCATTTCCGACAAGGACGCCTTTCCCAACCTCAAGGTCATGATTTCTAGGCTCCAGTAAGACGGGGTGATTCGGCTGATCCGCGGGGGTTGAAGAATCGAGACGAGCGGCCACGATAGTCTCACTTCTTGCAGGAAGTTCCACGTCTTCACCTAACGTGATTTCTAAGCTGGCCAATTCTCGATTATGCTAACATTTACGACTTGCCGTTTTAGGTCTATTTGGAAACCACATGCGTTCATTATATCCATTCCAAGAATAACTTCTTCTTCTTCTATATCAGCCACTAGTGCTGAATGTGAGACACAGTTTGAACCCAACTGTATCTTTACCTGTAGCGGTCCTCAGTCGCCACCGGGAGGGCGACAGCCTTTTATCTCCAACTACATTCGGGCCGACGATGGTCTTCGTAGCACCGGTGTCTACCAACATGGCGTAACTCGTGCCGTTGACGATGCCGTCCACATATAAACTACCGGCTTTGTGCCCCAGTGAGGCTACCACCACAAGGGGAGGGTCTTGAAGACGTTGGGTCGATGTCGCCCTAAGTCGACCCATCTTAGTTTCCCTGCTGCTTTGTCACTTCAGAAGCGGTCCGCTTCTTGCAGGCGCTCCTGACGTGCCCGAGCTCCCCACAGCTCCAACACCTTACCGGTCTTCTTTTCCGGAATTCCAAAGACTTCGCAACCTTTAGAACCGCGTCTTCAAAGTTTTTACGGTTCTCCGACTCCTACTGCACTTCGTCTCTATCGGTGTCATTCATGGCTCGGACGCGTGCGTGACCATGAGAAGCCTCTGTAGCTGCTTTATACTCCAATGCGGTGGAGAGTGCATCCACCAACAATTTAGGATGAGCAAGCCGCACCGCCCTCTGAAGCTCCAAGTCTCACAAGCCGTCGACGAAAGCTTGAACCGCCAAACACTCCAACAACCTTTCCGGGGCTGTTGGATAAGCCAGTCTTACCATTCTTGCGACGTCCGCCTCGAACTCATGAATAGTCTTGGCTGCCTTCTGCTTCCTGTTCTTCAGCTGGGACTGGTATACCTGCTCGAGGTGGGCGTGGCCAAATCGCATCTCCAGCCGGCCAACTAATAGGTCAAAATCATAAGTGTCATTAGGGTTGAGGGTCTGGAGGACATCCAGAGCGTCGCCTCTGAGTGCCACCATAAGGGGAACTGCCTTATCTCTAGGAGACCACCCATTAGCACTAGCCGCAGCGTTAAACTGTTTCAGGTAATTCGACCAAGACGATTTACCATCAAAAGTTGGTGGTTTTATCTTGACTCGGCTCTCCGTGACTAGGGGTTCAAGTCTTTCCTCTTCTATCAATGGCTGTTGGGTGATCTGCTTTCTCACCGCTGCCTGAACTTTTTCTTCCAGCGTCTTTTCTAATTTCCCAAACTCCTCTTCCAACATCACAGCCCTCGTTTCCTGTTGCGCCAGCCTGTCGTTCAACCCAACTACGTCACCCGACAAGTTGGTCAGCTTTTTCGTTCGTTTCGCTAGACAGGTTGGTTAACCTCTCATTTAATCCAGTCACATCACCAGATAAACTGGTCAACTTGTCAGTTATCTCGGCTCATTGGCTGATAAATTTGTTATTTATTTCGGCAGATAAGTTAATCTTGTCATTTAATTCGCCAGATAAATTTGTAAATTTATCATTTATTTCAACTGATTGCCTTATTAATTTATCATTTATTTCCGCAGACTGGTTTACCAATTTTTCATTTAATCACTAGAAAGGTTGGTAAACCTTTCATTCAACCCATTGATTTCAGAAGGCAGATTAAAATTTATTTCTGCCGACAAATTATTTAAAGCGGCTTTAAAAGAGCTATCCTCAAACTCTACAGTTTCAGGATCTACGCCCTGACTCAAGTAATACTCACGTAAGCGGGCCAACAAGATCGCTTTTGTCCCAGTAGTGTCTAAATCCAGCTCTTCTATTTCTCTCCGCAGCTCTGTAACTTTAAGTTCTCCAATTCATTTACCTGGCATTTTTTTTTTTTTTTTTTTTTTTTTTTAACCCCACACCTGACACCAGTTGTAACACTTATGTGGGTTAAAGAATATTTATTAACAGAAATATTCAGTTATCACAATGCCAACGAACTATTAAAACTTAAATATATGAGCAGGTTACAAATTTGATAACTTTATCACACACAATCATATGACTTGAGCAACATAGTCAAGACACAGACTTCAACTAACTTGTACAGTCTCTGCTCCTTATATATATCGTAAATAGTGGGGCCTGGAATATTCTAGAACAATGTCGGCAGTTCTCCGTCATCATGGAATGGTCTAGACAAAAACAGTTCGTTCCAACGGCTTATGTTGTTCCAACAAGCGGTCCGGGAGGTTACGCCATATGTTTTTTTATGTGCTTATCGATTTAACGTTACATTATGTTATAATTAATTCAAATTAAATTTATGTTCAATTTAATTTTAATAAGAACATTAGATAGATATGTAAGCACAGCACTCAATAAGAAAATTATAATTGTAAGAATTAATCAGATTCCCTTGAATATTCACGGGTTAGATTATCTTCTAAGTTCATATCGGTGAATAAATCTAAACTTGTTTCTGTCAGCTTATTGATAGGTCGTTCACATATTAAATATTGATCGATTGAAACATCTTTGTGTTTTGATTTTCTCTGTAATATATTTATTTTATTGGAAATTTAAAAAAAAATCTTTAATATCCGACTCCAATTATTTTTTTTCTTTCTAATAAATGAGACAAAATGGCATCTCTTTTAAAGCTGGGAGCCGCAGAAACAGTTTTTAAAGAGTTCTAGATTTTTAAGCCCTAAAAACTACACTCGTGACTATTGGGCCAATTTCATAAAAATTCAGTTGCAAAATTAATTGATTATTGAAAATTCAAATATTAATTTTATAGTGTAATGTAGTAAACACAAATTTAATATATGTAAATAAAAATAATAGATACAGTGATTTTTTATATATTTTTTTTTAAATTAGAACATGATTTCAGAAACTGCTTAAAGTTATTGATATTGGTCAATTTACTATAGTAAAAATAATATTCTTTATGGAATTAAGTGTAAAAATGTATCTAATTAGAGCGGCTAATCTACTTGTTGTAGATGCGAATTGGTTTTCAAGCAAGCGCTGAGTGTCTGATTTCAATTGAAAAAAAATTGTCAAAGCCAAAGTCGCAAGTTACCGCAGATGATCTTTATACATTTTTATTCGAAATTAGTTTGACTGCATATATTAAAAAAATGAAAGGAGTGTATCGCGGACATTTAGTAATATTTGACTTTAAAGTCAAAAAATTTTCTTACCCTTATATATTCCAAAATAATTTCGACTCACCTAAAATAAAGTTCACAGTATACCTCTTCTGAACAGAATAAGACTAAATGAAAAGATTACGACAAAGCCAATGTTTACATCCAGTATTTACATTTGATCTAAAATCCCTTCTCGACTAATACGAGTAAGTGGTCACGAATACTGTTTTTTTCGAAACATTTCTTAATTTTAATAGCAATTGAGTTAACTAATATATGTAAATACTATAATTAATGATAATTTACATCTTTAGGAATATTTTAAATGTAAATTCAAGAAAAAATAAAAACTTGATTTTTTTATTTTTGTCCATTAATCGAAGCACTGTGCGCCTGGTCAAGGTCATTGCTCTCAAATCTAACTGTCGGATCCAGGATCAGTGCTTTCTTCCTGGTCTTGGGGAATGCGACAATGACCGCATACTTCATGGATCCATCTGTATCTACACAGTAGACCTCGTCAAAGCAGGCAAAGTTCCTCTCCTTTAGGAGCTTGAAGTTCATAGTTCATTCTAGAAAAGTTCATAGTTAACCCTATGTTGCCGGCAAGTTATGAGGAGAGAGATGTTGGGGCACTTTCCCAGCACATGGGCTTGTGTTTCAGGCTCTCTGTCGCATTTACGGCAGAGGGACCTAACTTCTCTCGATTGTCCGCTAACTCCTGAGACTCCACGCTGAGGGGCGTAATTAATGTTCAGTTTCGAGGAATTCGACCATTCTGACCACGACAGGACCTGTTTATCATAAATGAATCTAATCTGTTCGCTTTCGGGGTCTCTTTAAAATGTCAAACTCCAATCCCCTGTCATCTGCAATTGGCCCATTCTTCAAAGGAATTTTTCCCGGCAACTGTCGTAGAGTTCTCACGCTTCGGCAGCCCTGATCTACACCCAGTCTATGGGCTCATTCTGCCAATTCTTCTTGTTAATTAAATATTGACTGGAACAGGGCATCCAGCACATTTGACAGCCGCTGGGCAATGGACCAATGCTGTAGAGGAGCCTCCCATTGGCAACGGATTACTGTAGGGGTCTTGGCCGGTAGCCCGATTATGGCTTTGATACTCCGAATGTTAGTATCTATTCCTTCCAATAATCGGGGCGTATCTTTGTAAGGGGCGCTGTTTGGAGAGAATAGGTAAGACCTGGGAACACATACTGATTAACAACATGGTTATTAATCATATATTGATCGTATTAACCCTTTAACCGGGCGGGACGTATATATACGTCCTGAAATATATGTTGTTTTTATTATTATTTATGTAGATATATAATTATTTATATAGATATATATTTATATATAAAATCACGTAGATACATGTATCTATGACTAATACCTCTATTGTACGAAACATAAGTCCCACCAGTTCCAGGGTACAACATATATTTCAAGGACGCATTTATATGTCCTGCCCGGTTAAAGGGTTAATTAGTATTTAAAGATGTAACCATTCATCATAGGTTTTTGGTAATGTCCAACCAAAACCAAAATTTTAGCTGAAACCGAAAACAAATTAAGACCATAGACCTGGTTTCTAGCCGAATTCTCCGAATGAATATTTTGTTAGGCTTAGGCTTGATTATACATTCAAAATAATATCTTACAGCCGCTGTAGTTATATCATGTATGAGGATTGAAAAATGTGGCAGAGGACCGGATTTGGACTGGAGTAACTGGAGCCTATTCGCTGTTAAGGTCCATTTTCTATGAACATAGTTGACATATTTTCAAATTACACCAGTGATTTTTAAAGGATAGTTGCTCCATGTTTTATTTCAGGTTGTTTTTTGTTAATGATGGCCGTTTAATCAGAAATTAACTTGGAATTTTAACTTTTATGCAAGCAACTGGGAAAAATTGACTTTATAGGTGTTTTTTGTTATCTAGACCTATTATTTTTGTAAGTCTCTTTATTAATTCTGAATCCATAACTATCCAGCTTTAATAAAATACCAGTTATGGTGAAATTAAGCATAATGGTAAATGTTAGTAATAAAACAACAAACTCAAATCAACTTCTTCATTCTGCCCAGTTTGAATGGCACTTGGGGTAGTGCGCCAACTTTTTTTTCTGGGAACATAGGCTTTTTCTAAATCTTTTTTCACAAGGAACTCAACGATATGCAATGTATAGGGGTATGGGGGTGCACGGTAGGGGGGTTTGGCTCACCGTGTAAAATTGATGAGGATATTAAGATTAGATTAAAATTCGGTAATGCTTGCTACTTTTCAGTAGCCAAAATTGCTTAGCTCTCGCCTTCTGCCCCGAAACTTATAAATTATGATTTACAAAACTATTATTCCTCCAATGGTCCTTTAGGGATGTGAGACATGGCCTCTGACATTAAGGGATGAGCAATGGCTTAGGGTTTTAGAAAATAAAGTACTGCTTAAAATATTCGGACCCAAGAGGAATGAACTAACCGGAGAATTTAGACACTTACACATCTCTGAACTGATTGAACTGTACCGGGTAAATATAATTGACGTGATATCAGTGAGAATAATAAAATGGGTGTGTAATATTGCAAAACTTAGTATTCTTACCAAGTTCTTATTAAAATTAGTAACGATTCCTAAAAGATTAATAAGCGCGGTGACGAATGGGTGTGTGTGAGTGAATTTGGGTCTGGATTAGGGTCGGTGGATAGAGGTTTGCAGGGAGAAAGTTGTGGTGTCGGCATTGAACCTTCGGGTTAAGCCTTCGTTATTATTAATCATACAATACGTGGGCTTGGTATAGAAGAGTGGTTAGACAGGTATCCTAGTTAGGTTAAAGGATCAAAGCCCGGCATCTACTTCTTAGAACGGCTGGTCCCCGCGGGATGTTGTCCATACGCTCTTAACTAGTACAGCCCTAAAAGTTGAAATAAAAGGCTGGTAAAATAACTGGTAAAATGTTGTAAATTATTGCCATAATAAAGACAATGAAATACAAAATGATGGCCTATCGAATACGTAAAGCTGTATCTCAGAAGCTATTTGTCTACTGATTCAGATTTGGTCTCAAAAGTTAGCAGATATAATCTAGTTTGAAAATGTATTAATTAGTTTTTTGTCAAAAACGTGCTTATTCATGGTCAAAACGGAAAAAAGTTTTTGATGATTTGTTGGGGAGGGGGGAAAGAAGGCTGAAAAATTGGTTGTTGCATCTGAGTCTCATTCCAAAGAACAAAACCTACTGCCACCATTTGATGCAACTTCAACCCCATTCATATGACAAGGTTACTGACTAAAATATTTTTTCTCTTTGGTTTGAATCTGTGGACATGTTAGGATTCTTTAACGACTAATTTAAATTTAAATAGTATTTATCTTATTTTTTTATAAAGCAACTCATTATTAATAACGAGACAATTAAGAGCACAGAAAGGTTATTAACGCTCAAGGTTAAGAATATTATTCTATACATTCAACATAAAGAATTCTGTGTGAAAAGAATGCTTTCATTACTTGTTAAGACTTGATGTAATTTACATGGCACATCCCTGTTTTTTCCCCATCAAATTTTTGTCTCCGCACCCAACTTAAAGTTTTCGATCAATTAAAGGTACTAAAAGTATGAGAAAAACCATTATTTTAATGTAATACTAGTGTAATTAACTAGAATAACAGATACTTCCCACTACTAAATCCAAGGGTGTTTAAGGCCATGGAAGAGATCGAGCTTACAAGCTGAAATTATGTAATCCTACTTCCTTCTCGGAGATATCAGACACTAACGCAAGTTTCGGCATGGCCGAAGATTCAGCCGATTTTTGGCCGAAACCGAAACTTCGGTTGGTCACTAGTTTTTGGTGTATAGCAAGTACTTTTTATCTTTTAAAAGATGGTGTTTTTTAAAGTGTAAGTTTATTTCAGGGTGAATCACCTCATAATCCAAAGCCTGGAAATGAAGAAGAAGGATCTCATCCTTGCAAGATTTGCGAGAGGCAATTCAATTCAAAAAGTTCTCTGACAATACATATGAAGTTTGTTAATTTATTTATTGTTTATTTTTTATAAGATTTAAATCTATAAACTGTTAATAATATCATAATTTATTATTATTTGTAGATTTCATCAAGACAGCCTTGGTCAAGAAAATGACAAAGAAAATTATGCTTGCTATGTTTGTGATAAAGTATTTTCAAGTAAAGGTCATTTGGCACTTCACTCAAAAGTTCATATTGGAGAAACAAGTTCACCAGCAATGTCAAATTCTAGTAGATCAAGTCCACAGCATCTTCAAAAAGCGAGCATTAAGTAATTATTATTAAACTATCTACTTCATAATTGAATTGATAAATATTTATATTTTTATTAAGTATTTCTGTGATTTGTACAAGATCTCTTGTCCAAAGCCTGAGGAACATCCCCACACAAAAATTGACTCTCCTCCATGCTTTACAGTTGGAATTATGCACTGAGGAATGAACTTTTCTGAAGGTGTACTTAACCATAACCCTACCATTAGTTCCCAACACCTGAAACTTAGATTCATATGTCCAAAGAACCTTTCTCCTTACTGACTGGTGGTTTAAGTATACTGACAAGCCCAAATAAATTGGCCTCCCTGGTCTCTAATTTTCATTGTGGGTCATTTTCCCAGAAAGGGTGAATCTGAACTTAAAAATTCTTGAAAATGAAAATGTTGAATTAACATCTGGGATGCTCTTTACATACTACTGATTGAACTCTAATACAAAGTTACATAAGAGTAGGGTGCATTCATTATTTATAAATTATAAAAGAAAACTGGAATGTAGCGGAAAGAGATTCTAGGCGGGGAAGAACAAAATGGCTGAGGGATGTACAAATCTCGAAAGATGGAGAAAGACACAGTGGGAGGAATATTGCAGGGGTGGTCCCAATGGAGAGATGTGGTGAGTTGATCCCCCCCTCCCAAATTAAGGGGAAAAAATATTAGTGGAATAAATTTACACTACTGGCCAATAAAAAAGTGCACACCCACCCCTTTTTTTCATTAATTTAATTACATTATTTAAATCTATATTATATTCTAGTATACAGTAGTGTAGTATACAAGTATTACTCAGATTAAGTTTGTTATTGTTTTCAAAGTTCCCCAGGGTATTAAAACTAATCCTAGTTTACACATTCTTCAATATTTCCTGGGCAAATAAAAGTGCCACCTATTTAATGCTTAAATAAGTCATTATGCCTCAAGGTTTTGTGCCAATATAATGTACTCCTGAGATATTATTACAAGAGTGAAACGTACGTGATGTGGGCGTGGGAATGAGTTACATGGCGGTGGGTAAAAAGTACGATATTCATTTTTCATTAGTATGAAAAAAATTTAAAACTGATTATGGACGGGCAAAAAAGAAGAGATAGAGGAAAAATATTATTTATATAAGGAGTGAACATGGAGAACTAACATCCTCAATAGACGTGAAGAGAAGTCTGGGAATCGAAGTTTCAACTAGTACCATCAGAAGGAAACTTAACGAATTAGGATTTCGGTACAGGAAAATTACCAAAAATATTCCGTTAACAAAAATGCAATTAGCAAAAAGATTGTAACTGGCTCGAAAGTGGTTAGCTTCACCAGAGGACAAGTGGACAAAAAACGATTTTGCAAGGATGGACGTGATAATGAATATCCCTTCATCGAATGCGGTGCTAACAGTGTAAATAATAGTCCTATACGTCAAAATTGAGGTGGAGGTGTGATGATTTGGGGAGCAATTATGATACTAGTTCTGAACAGTGGCTTCTGCGCCATTCACTAAGGCGCCCTTCTAAGTAAGGCCAGATCTCCACTGAAAAGGACCCTTTTGGGGTTTATTTATCTCTGAAGAGTGATCGGGTGTCGAAAGTTGGAACTATTAAAGCTAATCAAAGCCCTTTTTAGCAGAAAAAAACACGATGGGAGTTCGATAACATCACGGTCACATAACCTCTCAAAACAGGCCACACCCAGCAGCCACTCTTCAGAACTTGTACCGCGTCGAACTTGTACAAAAGGGAAGAACCTTTTGTTGTGCGTCAACCAGGATGAACAGTGACTTTTACATAAAACTTATTCAAGAAAAAGTGCATCCATGGCTTGAAAGTGTTTTTCACAATGGGGATTACTACTTTTTGCAAGATAATGCCCCCTGTCACACCTCTCTTGATGTTCCTTTATAATAATTATATACCTTTGCATATATAGTAAAAAAAAAGGTGTGTACTTTTTTTGGCCATTTTGATTTCTTTGAAATAACACGAAGTAGTTTTCATTGTGATAAAATAAAAATAAATCTATTTTTAAAAAATCACATTCTTTATTTATTCTTTACCCACAACTACAGTACAATCTTGATAAACCGGCGGTTGGTTACTCCGGCACGTTTGGTAATCCGCCAATATGGGTAACA
The DNA here is from genome assembly GCA_911387785.2 of Aelia acuminata. NCBI lineage: Eukaryota > Metazoa > Arthropoda > Insecta > Hemiptera > Pentatomidae > Aelia > Aelia acuminata. Next base: position 96,171,296 of record OU426979.1, read on the forward strand.
CCCAAAAGAAGAGGAACTTGATCGCATGATCATCAAAAAAGTCCTCTACATGCCCCCAAACACGAAACTCTTGCAACTCATGGATCAAAATGTAATCCAGCAAAAAAAATCAATTTCAAAAAATCTCCACATTCGGACATAGTAAAACAACTGAATGGGATCATTCAGCTTTTGAAAAAAAAAAAAAAAAAAAAAAACCTTAACGACGTTTTTAATTTAGCTCATAGCTGGAATAAAGTGAAAAGTGACACCATCCAGTATTCTTGAAAAAGGATCTGGCTTTTGAACTCTATAGACATGATTGACGATTCTGACTAAGGTAACTTCACAAACTCAACTCTAAAATTGTCTTCGGAATTTTTATAGGAGTTTTCCAACAAATGTGAACTGAGCGAGAGAGAAAATTTTTAATCCCTATCTGACGACGAAATCCTCAGCCAAAATCAGTCGACGGATGAATAGGAAGATTACTATGACTAGGATGTTTAAACTCACCGTACTGTAATCAACAACAACGCATTCAATGTCTGCACAAAATGGTTAGTGCTCAAATGGTTGCAAGAGTGTGTTTTTGATAAAATGTTTAAGGCAAAATAGCAAAAAAAAGAATTAATGATTGCTTTTCGTAATACATATGTATTTTTCCTAGTTATTTTTATTTACTAAATGTTTTGGAGTATCAGAAGTTATTCCACTCCTACTCATAAGACTAATTCAGATATTTCCTGCCCCCACTATTAATGAGGGCGGGGTGAAGACACCAGATATTGCATAACCATCCAGTTTTTTCTTGTTAACTTCTTAAATACAGCTCCTTTTGGAATAAATTATAGACTTTCGGAAACGACTCAACGACCTCTATATGTATAAAACAACGAGAAAATATAGATGGAATTAAATGGAAACCCCTCAACCTCTACGAGGTCTATTAGTAAAAAGCAGCAAAACATTTTAGATAGAATTACTTTCCATTTCCACTGAATCATGGCATCAGAGTTTGAGTGGCTATCAAGTTTTTCTCGTTACGTGTACTTCTCGAAACGTTTCAATGAGCTTTAGAAGTAGAAAGCAACGAAAACATTTAGATACAATTGCTCTCCGGGTACATGCGGGCGTTAGAAGAACACCCTATATTGTATTATATGACCATCCATTTTTTTCTGCTTCACTACTTAAATACAGCTGTTGAAAAAATGATAAGACTGTCAAAAACGTCTCAACGTGCTCTAAAAGAAGAAAACAATGAATAAATGTTGGTACAATTACCTTCCAAGGACCTACGGGCGGTTATAGGACACGAATTGTATGCCACCTCATGCCGCGGCACCATTATTCTTATCCTGATGGTTCCACATTGACTGAAAACATTTGTCGGCAAAAAGAGTTGTTACTTAAGATGTATTCCTACCTTTAGCCAGAAGCTGCAGTCATCTGTTATGGTTAAAACCTGCCAAAATACGAAAATACTACGTAAGCGGGGGAAAACTCAAATACCGGGGATAGTGATGTAAAACTATCATAGTACTATCGATACTATCGATAGTTTTAAAACTATCGAACTATCGATAGTTTATTGGAATATCGATAGTACTGTCGATAACTTTGTTTTTCAAAGGGGAAAAGTAATAACCTCTGCCTTTAAGCACCCTATATAATATATAATGATTTAATTTATTAGCAATATTATTCATTTAAATGGGAAATAATCAAAATGATACGGTATAATTTCATTTATATTTTATATCTACTCTATAAAAAAAAAAAAAAAATAAAAAACATTTTATAAAAAAAAAAACATTTTATTAAAAAAATTAAACCGACTTCGAAACCTAGGAACCAGTAAAAATAAATGCACTAAAAAGTATGAAATAATTACCTTCTGATTTTTATGAATACACACAATATATACAAATTGAAAATGGTATAAAAAGCGGAGAAATGCAATAAGACAAAAAAAATTATTTTTATTCGTACAAATACACACTAATTGTTATTAAAAATTGTGAAATTAAAATATTAAATACTATGTTCAATACAACACAATCGTTTCGGAGGCGGCGCAAATATAATTGACATGTTACCGATACAATTCCATTAGTAGGCATTAAAATCAATAGATGAGAAGAGAAGATCCATTTTACGATTTTCATAATGCCTAGTGTTAAATATTTTAAATTTTGCGCCGCCTCCGAAAAGATTGTGTTGTATTGAACATAGTATTTAATATTTTAATTTCACAATTTTTAATAACAATTAGTGTGTATTTGTACGAATAAAAATAATTTTTTTTGTCTTATTGCATTTCTCCGCTTTTTATACCATTTTCAATTTGTATATATTGTGTGTATTCATAAAAATCAGAAGGTAATTATTTCATACTTTTTAGTGCATTTATTTTTACTGGTTCCTAGGTTTCGAAGTCGGTTTAATTTTTTTAATAAAATGTTTTTTATTTCATACTTTTTAGCTGGAGAAGACAACAAATGTAGAAAACCGTAAGTTGGGTAAAACAAATTTCGAAATTTTATTACGCTCTACCACGTTCGTCTTTCCCGGGCTTTTTTATTATGCATAATTATATAAACAGTCACCTTTTCAATTTTATGAATACACACAAAAAAGTTGAAAAGCGGTGCCTGTGTAATACAACTTTCAACCCCCCCACCTTCTACGATTATAATTGCAATTTTTTTTAATAAGATCAATGTTGAGTCAATTATGTTCGTTTAGATGAATTTTTGACTAAATTTAATAGCGAAGTACTAAGAATAATATCCTTCGTAATAAAAAATTATTTAGAAAAAAGTGGGGTAGCATTTATGATATTAAGCATTTTCATGGCTGCCAAATTTTTGCTGAGGGGACTTTCATACAAAGAGGTTGTTTCTGAGAGATCAACTTTTATTTTGCAGTTTTTATTGATGGTTGAACATCAGCAAACAATGAAATTTTAATTTCTTTGTTAAATAATGTAATGTCTGTATGGGGAAAGTGTCATAGGAAAATTTTCATTAATTGGAAAATACAATACACAATATTTGTGTTAGTTATTTCGGTACCTGAGAGATGACTACCTCGAACGCGAAAAACCCCTAACCACATGCAATTTCATTTTCACTGTCTATTTCAATAAAATTCATTAATTTAGGCTCTTAACAACACTCTTAGGCTCTCACGAACCGCAAACATTTAACTTATGACGGTTTGGCTTTTGAAAATTTCGGCAACCTTTAGAAAATGGAATATTTAAATTTCTTTCGATTTACTAAAGATCGATCGAAACCACAAAATCAATGAATATTGTCCTAAGACAGTCTGGCTCTTTGATAAGGCTTTATTCTACTACATTTCAGTTAATACACAGCAAACAATTACAACTCACAATTTAGGCAAGTGGAAAAGTGTAAAAAATGGAAAAATCAACTGGAAAATGAATGATGGTAATAATTCGTAATAAGTACCTATCTTAAAGATTTGTATATCGACTCTCCTATCTAGACAACAGCAAAGCCTGTGTGCCACCAGCTAGCAACGTAAAAAAAAAATAGACAATTAGCCATCAGAGATGAAATGATGGAAGTGATGGAGCAAACTAATATTGAAATTATTTAGCAGAATGAAATTATTTCGTAACTGGACATGCCCCTTATATTTTTTCGAGCCATATTTGAGCTTAGATAGCAGATTTTCGTCTTCTCAAAATAAATGATTTGGCACTGACAGCCTTTCTAATTTATTCTAGTTGCAGAAACAAAATTAGAAACCTATAGTAGTAATCTGGAAAACATAACAGAAGTGTCGCTCCATGAAGAATCGGCACAATTTTTCATGATTACATTACATATCAATACGACCGAGTGATTCCGGAAGAAGACAGAGGTGCCTGAATGTTTAGGCCCCCAAATCAACTGAAACCTCCTTTTTAACGTGCATAGCGAGTGAAAGTCGCAAATCAAAATCTAATTTAAAGGAATAATGGCTACGATTTTAAATTTAAGTCTTAAATTCTGCTTTAAAACAGTTATCAATACTCAGTCTTTCTTGGAATTCCACGAATTTCGGGGTCTTATGTTTATGGAGTTCAACCGTCGACTAGATCTAAATTAAGAAGGTATACTGTTATCGGTGAATATATATATATATATATATATATATATATATATATATATATATATATATATATATATATATATATATATATATATATATATATATATATATATATATATATATATATATATATATATATATATATATATATATATATATATTGCGGATATTAAATATCTTTATGGAAATCTGTTGAAAAATTAGTGAAGGTTATGTATACGTTGGTTCCAACAAGCACTTAAGACACGTAACAACAACAACAACAACAAACACTTAAGTAGACTGCTCATGTTCTCCCCCCACTCTTTTGATTCTAAATTTGATTGGTTAGTTTTCCCAAATGATTCATCCAGCATTAAAACAATATTGAGATTTGGTTGTTACCAATGAGTTTACTAGCTTGTTGGAGCATACCTTATGTTATATATGCCATATGTTTTTCCATTAAGTAACAATTTTTAGTGATAATTAAATATTTATTTTCATGTTTTTTCCCGATAACTTCTTAAATAAATTAAGAACCCAAAAAAGGTTTAAATGGGACCAACTTGGGAAAATACTCTACAAGATGCGAAAGGTTTCGTTCCAATTGGTCCATCCATCTCGGAGTAATCGGTGGACATACATAGAAAAAAGAAAAAAAAAAAAAAAAGGCACATACGTATCGACTTGAGTAACCTTCTCTTTCGTTCGAAGTCGGTTAAAAAATTAAACCGACTTCGAAACCTAGAAACCAGTAAAAATAAATGCACTGAAAAGTATGAAATAATTAGCTTCTGATTTTTATGAATACATAGCAAAATTGAAAATTGTATAAAAAGCGGAGAAATGCAATAAGACGAACAATTTTATTTTTATTTGTACAAATACACACTAATTGTTATTAAAAATTGTGAAATTAAAACATTATATACTATGGTCAATACAACACAATCTTTTCGGAGGCGGCGCAAATATAAATGACATGTTACCGATACAATTCCATTAGTAGGCATTGAAATCAATAGATGAGAAGAGAAGATGCATTTTACGGTTTTCATAATGTCTAGTGTTAAAAATTTTAAATTTTGCGCCGCCTCTGAAAAGATTGTGTTGTATTGAACATAGTACTTAATATTTTAATTTCACAATTTTTAATAATAATTAGTGTGTATTTGTACAAATAAAAATAAAATTGTTCGTCTTATTGCATTTCTCCACTTTTTATACAATTTTCAATTTTGCTATGTATTCATAAAAATCAGAAGCTAATTATTTCATACTTTTCAGTGCATTTATTTTTACTGGTTTCTAGGTTTCGATGTCGGTTTAATTTTTTTTATAAAATGTTTTTTATTTCATACTTTTTAGTTGGAAATGATAAAAAATGTAGAAAACCGTAAGTTGGGTAAAACAAATTTAGAAATTTTTTTACGCTCTACCACCTTTTCAATTTTATGAGTACACACAGAAAAGTTGAAAAGCGGTGCCTGTACAATACAACTTCTACACCCTACCTTATATGATTATAATTGGAATTATTTTTTAATAAGATCAATGTTGAGTCAATTATGTTCGTAACTGCTTTAGATGATTTTTTGACTAAATTTAATAGCAAAGTTCTAAGAATAATATCCTTCGTAAGAAAAAATTATTCAGAAAATAAATTTCTTTAATTCTATTGGGGTAGCATTTATGATATTAAGCATTTTCATGGCTGCCAAATTTTTGCTGCGTGGACTTTCATACAAAGAGGTTGTTTCTGGGAGATATTAACTTTTATTTTGCAGTTTTTATTGATGGATGAATCAGCAAACATTGAAATTTTAATTTCTTTGTTAAATAATGTAAAGTCTGTATGGGGAAAGTGTCATTGGAAAATGTTCATTAATTGGGAACTACAGTACACAATATTTGTGTTAGTTATTTCGGTACCTGAGGGATGACTACCTCGAACGCGAAAAACACCTTAACACATGCAAGATCATTTTCACTGTCTATTTCAATAAAATTCATTCATTTATTATTGGACTTAGGCTCTTAAAAACTAAAAACACTTTTAGGCTCTCACGAACCGCAAACACTGAACTTATGACGGTTTGGCTTTTGAAAATTTCGGCAACCTAAGAAAATCGAATATTTAAATTTCTTTTGATTTAAAAAAGATCTATCGAAACCTCAAAATCAATAGAAATTGTCTTAAGACAGTCTGACAGGCTCTTTGATAACGTTTTATTCTACTACATTTCAGTTAATACACAGCAAACAATTACAACTCACAATTTAGGCAAGTGGAAAAGTGTAAAAAATCGAAAAATCAACTGGAAAATGAATGATGGAAATAATTCCTAATAAGTACCTATCTTAAAGATTTTTATATTTAGACTCTCCTATCTAGACAATAGCAAAGCCTGTGTGCCACCAACTAGCAACGTAAAAAAAAAAATAGACAATTAGCTTAGCCATCATAGATGAAATAGGTGATAGACATTATTTCGTAACTAATGCCCCTAATATTTTTTCGAGCTACATTTGAGCTTAGATAGCAGATTTTCGTCTTCTCAAAATAAATGATTTGGCACTTACAGCCTTTCTAATTTATTCTAGTTGCAGAAACAAAATTAGAAACTTATAGTAGTAATCCGGAAAACATAACAGAAGTGTCGCTCCATGAAGAATCGGCGCAAGATTTCATGATTACATTGTATATTAATAAGACCGAGTGATTCCGGAAGAAGACAGAGGTGCCTGAATGATAAGGCCCCCAAATCAACTGAAAATAAGCTTTTCCAGGAATTATTGTATTCCTTTTTAATGAGCATAGCGAATGAAAGTCGGAAATCAAAATCTAATTTAAAGCAATAATGGCTACGATTTTAAATTTAAACGAACCTTGGGGAACTTGAAGAAGTCTTAAATTCTGCTTTAAAACGGTAATCAATACTCAGTGTTTATTGGAATTCCACGAATTTTGTGGTCTTATGTCGACTAGATTTAAATTAAGAAGGTTTACTGTTATCGGTGAATATATATATCTATCTAATATATATACTAATAACGCTATAGAAAACGACAGAGATATTATGTAAATTTTGCGGATATTAAATATCTTAATTAAAATCTATTGTTGAAAAATTAGTTAAGGTTATGTATACGTTGGTTCCAACAAGCACTTAAAACACGTCGATAACTAATAGACTGCTCATGTTCTCCCCCCACTCTTTTAATTCTAAATTTGATTGGTTAGTTTTCCTACATGATTCATCCAGCATTAATAAAACAATTGTGAGATTTGTTAGTTACCAATCAGTTTAATAGCTTGTTGGAGCATACCTTATGTTATATATGCCATATGTTTTTCCAATAAGTAAAAATTGTTAGTGATAATTAAATATTTATTTTCATGTTTTTTCTCGATAACTTCTTAAATAAATTAAGAACCCAAAAAAGGTTTTAATGGGACCAACTTGGGAAAATACTCTACAAGATGCAAAAGGTTTCGTTCCAATTGGTCCATCCATCTCGGAGTAATCGTTGGACATACATAGAAAAAAAAAAAAAAAGGCACATACGTATCGAATTGAGTAACCTCCTCTTTCGTTCGAAGTCGGTTAAAAAAAATCATTACTTTAATTTAAAAGATATAAAACTCAAATTAACTGAACAGATATTTTAACATAGCTACTCACATAAAGTATCACATGAATGTAAATGAAGTTATAGTGAACTAAAACAATAGAACCAAAAACTAAACTAGGAAAAAGCTTCTTTAGTCATTACAAATATTGAATGAATTTAAAAGAATAGAACGAGTTAGCTATAAATAACTAAATAAATTCATAAACTCATGTAATGAATGAAAAAAACTAAAGATTTGCCGGAATGATCTCAGAGTTATGTCTTGTTATGATATCATTGGCACATACAAAAATTGTGTACTGATTTGGTTCAGATCACACAGTGTGGAACAACACAATAACAATGATATACCGTACTCTATGATGAACATGAGAACGGAGTTCGAATGTTAAGTATTAAACGTTTTAATTCAAAGGTTAATAAAAACCTCATCAAAGTAGTAAAATAATTATAATGAATGTTTTATTGGAGTTATCAACAAAGAAAAAAAATTTAAATTTATTAAAAAATTAAATAAGGGATGTTTTGGACAGCTCTACAGTAAAAAAAATTCAAAAAGCATCAATGGTCAATTCGTAGACGAGGGTAAAGCTTGGAAACTGGAGTTGTGACATGGCGAGGGAAGGGGATTTCCACTAGTCATATTAAAATTCAACCTTTAATTTAATTTTAATATTTTACGAGTAAAACCCTACATAGTCGACAGGGCAAGTCAAAAAGCATAATTAATGGTTGTTTTAATGTACTTACCCTGTACCATACATGCAATTAAATACTATTATGTACTTTTAATGTACCACACTGGTTAGCAGAGATGGGCATATTTATATTTATAAATACGAATATGAATTTATTTTTATCTTAATTTTAATGTGAATATGAATATAAATTTATTTATATCACAATATTTGTGAATATGAATATAAATAAATTCGTATTTACAAGTGTGAATATAAATAAATTCATATTCACAGGTGTGAATACGAATTTATTCATATATATAAATTTTTCTGTAAATAAAAAAAAATTCACAGGAAAAATTGTGAATATTCACAAAAAAATGTGAATATTTATATCTCAGCTGTGAATTCGGCCGTATTTACAAATAGAGATGTGAATATGGAAAAATTCACAAATTGAGATGTGAATTTCTACTAAATTCATAATTTCCCAATAAATATATAAAATTATTTTCAGATTTCTCCATATTGGTACACATTATTGAGTTAACCCTTTTTATGGAAATCACATCAGATATTACCTGATATCGATTACTAGGTTTTTTGGGGTGCTGATTATGAAAAAAATATCGATTTTGAGATTCCGCCGTCAGGTATCGATTTATTACAACCTACGCGATATAATCGATCTTGGTGTCGGCTATACGGTTATCTGAGGTGCCGATTATAAAAAAAATATCGATTTTGAGATTCCGCCGTCAGGTATCGATTTATTGCAACCTACGCGATATAATCGATCTTGGTGTCGGCTATAGGGTTATCTGAGGTGCTGATTATGAAAATGATATCGATTTTGAGATTCCGCCGTCAGGTATCGATTTATTACAACTTGCGCGATATAATCGATCTTGGTGTCGGCTATAGGGTTACCGGAGATGGTGAATATGAAAATGATATCGATTTTGAGATTCCGCCGTCAGGTATCGATTTATTACAACTTACGCGATATAATCGACCTTGGTGTCGGCTATAGGGTTATCTGAGGTGCTGATTATGAAAATGATATCGATTTTGAGATTCCGCCGTAAGGTATCGATTTATTACAACTTGCGCGATATAATCGATCTTGGTGTCGGATATAGGATTATCTGAGGTGCTGATTATGAAAATGATATCGATTTTGAGATTCCGTCGTCAGGTATCGATTTATTACAACTTGAGCGATATAATCGATCTTGGTGTCGGCTATAGGGTTTCCCGAGATGCTGATTATGAAAATGAAATCGATTTTGAGATTCCGCCGTCAGGTATCGATTTATTACAAGCGTCGGCTATAGGGTTATCTAACAAGCTGATTATGAATGAGGTTATTGATTTATTAAATTCTGTTGAAATATGAATGTTATATAGATTTTAAGCTTCTGGCATAGGCATCGTAGTTGTTATTTTTGTATTTTTTAGTTGTTGTTATATTTGTAGTTATATTTGTAGTATATTATATTGTATATATATGTATGTATATATATATATATATGTGTATATATATATATATATATATATATATATTTATATATATATGTATATGCATATATATATATGTATGTATGTATATATATATATGTATATATGTAGTATATTAGTATATTATATTTGTAGTATTGTAGTTATATTTGTAGCGAATCCCAGTATACTTTATATGGTTTTAATGAATGAATGAAGGCTGTAAGAAATTGTTACGATTTTCAGAATCGCACCTACAATAACCTACAAGCCGATCGAATATGGATTATATCGCTTATGTTGACTTGACATCGGAATCAAAAAATCGATACCTTGCAGTGAAATCTCAAAATCGATATCATTTTCATAATCAGCACTTCGGGTAACCCTATAGCCGACACCAAGATCGATTATATCGCGCAAGTTGTAATAAATCGATACCTGACGGCGGAATCTCAAAATCGATATCATTTTCATAATCAGCACCTCGGGAAACCCTATAGCCGACACCAAGATCGATTATATCGCTCAAGTTGTAATAAATCGATACCCGACGGCGGAATCTCAAAATCGATATCATTTCCGTAATCAGCACCTCGGGTAACCCTATAACCGACACCAAGATCGATTATATCGCGCAAGTTGTAATAAATCGATACCTGACGGCGGAATCTTAAAATCGATATCATTTTCATAATCAGCACCTCAGATAACCCTATAGCCGACACCAAGATCGATTATATCGCTCAAGTTGTAATAAATCGATACCAGACGGCGGAATCTCAAAATCGACATTTTTTTCATAATCGGCACCTCAGATAACCCTATAGCCGACACAAAGATCGATTATATCGCGTAGGTTGTAATAAATCGATACCTGACGGCGGAATCTCAAAATCGATAATTTTTTCATAATCAGCACCCCAAAAAACCTAGTAATCGATATCAGGTAATATCTGATGTGATTTCCATAAAAAGGGTTAACTCAATAATGTGTACCAATATGGAGAAATCTGAAAATAATTTTATATATTTATTGGGAAATTATGAATTTAGTAGAAATTCACATCTCAATTTGTGAATTTTTCCATATTCACATCTCTATTTGTAAATACGGCCGAATTCACAGCTGAGATATAAATATTCACATTTTTTTGTGAATATTCACATTTTTTCCTGTGAATTTTTTTTTATTTATAGAAAAATTTATATATATGAATAAATTCGTATTCACACCTGTGAATATGAATTTATTTATATTCACACTTGTAAATACGAATTTATTTATATTCATCTTCACAAATATTGTGATATAAATAAATTTATATTCATATTCACATTAAAATTAAGATAAAAATAAATTCATATTCGTATTTATAAATATAAATATGCCCAACTCTGCTGGTTAGGGTGCTTCAGAATCCATCAGGGACAGTGTTGGTCCCTTTCTGGGAAAATGACCCTTGTAAAAAGAGAAACCAACATTTTTCAAGGTGCTGTTAGCCTCAGCTAAATCTCGGGACGAGTGAGTTCTATTCCTATTGCTTTTTAAAATAATAAATTGATCTTCTTGAGTAGATGTTATTCTAGGGGTTTCAAATCAAGGTTAGTTGTGATGAGAGTGTCTCTTTATATTGGGTGATTGTTTTATGCACACCAGTTATAAAAATTTTTAGTTTTGCTATAATTTGGTGCTCGGATTTTTTTTCTATGTGTAGTATTTGGATATCACTATGCAATTAACCCTAGACCGGGCGCGCTGGTTGACTTTGGACACTCTCATGAAAGGTTGGTCGTACAGGTAGCAATTTGAATTAGCCCTCCCTGTCCTTAGTACCTTTCCGTGGACTTCTCCTCCCTAAATAAGTCTCACACTGGCTTTTGTTCAAGTGACAAGGGACCAGTTATTTCGTGTTTATTATTGAAAACCACTGCTGGTGTCCAAAAACAACCATGCGCCCGGACAAGTAAGTTAAAAGGTTCTTCTTTTTATTATTTTATTTTCGGATATTTTTTTTTGTTTATGTTAAATATCCGAAACTTATTATCTTTAAGGGCCAATATTATAAAATATGAAGACATTCCAAGGATTTCATGAGAGAAGTCAGATGAGGAGAATGGAAGGGATCTTTGAAGAATCAGAGTCGGATTTCTCTGATGGGGAAGATGAAGCCATAAATTATTCTGATCAAGAGCACGACAGTGACTCGAAACAAGAAGGCGGTCCATCCGGATGATGAATATGAGTTGAATGATGATGGTGGGAATTCGTTTTTGGAAAGGACGGTGAAACAATGGGGCCAACGAAAGATTTTTCGAAACCTAATTCCAGAACGAAGTCGAAAAAGTCGAAATTTCAGTTTTAATCAAATAATTGGTGTAAATATTATAGATCAAATACTTGTTTTTAGATTTTTCAATATATTTAATTTTTTTTTAATATTTAAATTGATGTTTATTGTTATTTTTCTTGTTTTATTTGTAGAAAAATCATAATAACACAACATTTATAAATAATTTTAAATTATTCATACACCTATTCAAATTTGAAGCAAATAATAGTAATGGTCCAAAGCCAACCACATGCCCGGTTGTGTAAGAACATATGGCGCCTGGTCTAGGGTTAAAAAAAAAAAATTCTTTCTTCTTAACTGACTTAGAAAGAGGAGGTTACTCAGATACCTATGTAGTTTTTTTTTTAGTTTTTTATTTATGTTCACCAATTACTCTGAGACAGATGGAAAATTGAAACGAAACCTTTAGTATCTTGTAGAGTATTTTCTCGAGGTTGCCCCATTATAACCTTTTTTGGGTTCTTACTTTATTACGAAGTTATCGGGAAAACATATGAAAATAATTATATAACTCGCTCAAAATGTTTACTTACTGGAAAAACATATGGCATACATAACATAAGGTATGCTCCAACAAGCCATTAAAACACAATATGTTGATAACTAACAAACTGCTGATGTCCCTCCCCCATTTTTATAATTCTAAATTTTGTCGGTTGATTTTTAAACAATGCTTAATGCTGTTTTAATGCTCGATGAATTGAATGGGAAAACCAACCAATCAAATTCAGAATCAAAAGAGTGGGGGAAGAACATGAGCATTCTGTTAGTTATCGATGTGTTTTAACTACTTGCTGGAACTAACCTATACATAACCTTAAATAATTTTTCAACAATCGATTTAAATAAAGATATATAATATCAGGAGAATAGAATATTCCTGTCGTTTTCTGAAAAATGAAACACTTTGTTATTGTTGCAGCAAAGTTATTGTAGTTTGCTTGCATTTTTTAGCTTATTTAAAAGATTCTTTTGTATTTAAGTAGATTAAAGCCATTAGAAAACACCGATGACAATAAAACATCCTAAATTTAGGTTTAATTGATGGATAGACACCATAATCATAAGACTACAAAATTGATGAAATTTTTTTGGAGAAAATAGGAATATATGGGATAGATCTATATCAGAGAGTAGGGAGCGGAGGTTGTGATGAGATGGTAGAAGAAATGTGAGTTTTTGCAGTATTACTAATCAATGTTTTTATTAAGGGGACAGGAAAATAATTGGATTTTTTTATCTTATCAATGAGTGCAATTTCAAACAAAATATAGTTTACTAATTACAAATGCAAAATTACAACAATGTTTATGTAATGGTAACAATATCGAACTCAAATAATAACATCTGGTTAACCTTCTCTACAGAGGAGGTATCTAACACCTCTTGCCCCAAAGAAAATTCTATTTAAGATGAAATAATAATTAAAATACTATTAATCAATAGCAGACCTTCCCGACACCTTGTTAGAGACCTTGAAAAGTTGGTCAATATGCCCTCTGTGGTGCAGGCCTAGGGTGAGCTCCTTAACCATGTATGAAAAATAGCTGGTCTTTTGTATGACCTCAGGCAAAATCCATTTAGGGCCTGAGGCTCGGCAGTTCCCTCTGACAGTGTTCCCTACATGGAGCGCCCTCTTTGTGAGGTCCAAGGTCTCTCTTTTTTTCTTCAAATGGAGAGAGCATGTCGAAAGCTGAGCGAAGTCTTCTGCCGAACATCACCTCACTATGTATCATCTTCGTTGTCGTTGGTGGCGTTGTATGAAATTTGAACAGGAGTCTTGCAAGTTTGATTTCCCAGTCACCTTCACTTAGTTTTTTAAGGCTGGACTTAACTGATTATACTGTTCGCTCTGCTTAGCTATTAGAGCTCGGGTGAAATGGTGCAGCAAATATGCCCTTTATTCCATTTTTAAAAAGTCTTGCATCTCTTTAGATTTGAAAGAAGTCCCATTTTCGGACACATTTTATTGTGGGAGTCTGAATGTAGCAAAGAGTTTCCTTTGAGATTACTTGTTTTGAATGTAACTAGCAAAGAGATTACTTGTTTTGAATCAGTTGTTGAATCTCGTCGAACTTCGGTCTATTTTGAAGTAGAGTCTACGATGATTAAAAAATATTGTTTCTGGAATGGCCCTGCAAAATTCATGTGAAGTTGTCCAAGGCTGCTCTGGTACTTCCCAGTTCAGAGTAGGAGCCATCGGAGGATTGTTCCTGATTTCTTGACTAGAGTTGCATGATTTAATGAGGACTTCAATGTGATTTTCAATCCCAGGCCACCAGACGTGAGATATGGCTAAAAATTTAGTAGCCACAATTGCCGGGTGGTTTCCATGAAGAAATTTTACCATTTGATTTCGGAGGCTTGTTGGGGCGAAAACTCTATCACCACAGAGCAGGCATTTTTTGTGAATTGGAAGTTCATTTCTTTTCAACCAAAAGTTATGAAATTGGTCTGGTATCTTTGAGGGCCAACTATTCTTAATCCAAGGTGAGACTTGTTTTATAATGGGCCTCTGCTATCTCAGCAGCATTAATGGGACACCTTGTTATTCCTTCCAGCATCATTACAGAAACAGACTCTTTAATTTCATTTTTAAGGGTTTGCCTTGATAGAAGATCAACATTATGATGCTGTGCAGCCGGTCTATATCGCAATTCGTAGCCGTTAGAGTCTAGGATTTGACGATAGTGTTTATCAGGCATCCTCCAATTGAAAATTCTCAAAAGCAGCTTATGGTCCATGTAAAGTATGAATTTATGGCCCAATAGGTTACAGACCTTGCAAATGTGATCCTTAAAACAGCATTCAGGTGCTAAGTGATTGGCCCTATTGCATGGGTAACATGTGTGTGGAATCAGAACTTCAGTTTTTGTCTGTATAAATAGATTGTTCCTTACCTTTCAATAACTTCTGTCGTTTTTCTGTTGATTCCATGCTTGTTGTGATGGCAATTGGGTTATCCAATGACAAGTCTCTATCGGGTTGTTAGATGAAACCGGATCCTCATGTATACAACATAAATATCTCTGCATCTCTTCATCCTAAATTCCAGCAACAAATCTGTCATGGAGCATTATTTCGAGAGGCAAAGGTTCACTATCATTACAAAATTTACAGCACTGGACAAGCTTTCTTATTTCTCCAATAACTTTTAAAGAGACTCACCTTCCAATTGATCTCTTTTATGTAGCCTTACCCTGCCTAATAACTCATTTAATGAAAGCCCAAAATGCTTATTAGATTTTTCAATAATTGTTTCATACTTCACGTCTTTGGGTGGGGAAGGTGAAAACAAAGATTTTATCATTAAATACGTGTGTTCTCCCTCACTCATCAGTAAGGGACGTTTCTAAATTTCATTTTCATTCAGTAAGTCTTCCAATTGTGTTCATTTTTTCTTCTGAAGCTGTCGATTTCAAGTTTACTTCAGATTCGTTTATTGACATTTCTTGGCAGATAAAATTTTTATCCTCGTCGCCAGTTTCATGTTTTCAATGAATGCAATATCAAACAAAATTAGTTTATTAATTACAAATGCAAAATTACAACAAGGTTTATCTAATAATAACAAGATCAAACTCAAATAATAACATCTGTTTAACCTACTCTGCAGATGTGGTGTATAACAATTTTAAGATATTTTTTAAGCGGATTTTGTTATGATCATAGAATCGTGGATCGAATAACGTTAGGCTGCGATGGATTAGGTTTTAGCATTTAGGTGATGTGGAAATTGAGAGACATAGTTGAGGAGGCGGCTAGAATAGGTTGATATAAAATTTTCGGGGTTTCAAGTGATGAAATTGTCTAGGAATGAAAGAGAAAATTGGTTTCTGATTGAACAGTGAAATGAAGACGTGGGTGGTAAGAGTTGAAGGCGTTGAGAATATCAGTGATAGCCTTGAGATTGAGAATCAATAGGTCATCTATATATTTTTTAATGAAAAGAATATCATTGGGAAATTTAGGTAATATGGAATCAAGCGGGTCATTTAAGAACAATGCTGGAGAGGTCAGGCTAGACAGGTAACCATTGCAAGGCCAAAAGTTAAAAGAAAATATTTACTTTGAAAACAAAGATATCCGTGATTACAAAAAATGAAATGGAGTCAAGATAGGCTGATCAATTGAGTTCAGTATACGATTTATGAACATCCAGCTGATTTCAGGTTATTGAATAATTAAGATCAGTACAATCAAATGATCAGAATGGCCTACAACCCCTATGGGCTGTTTGTTCAGAACCAAGCCACTAACATGCCTAACTAGCGATCTTATGAAAATTTATGAACATTCAGCTATTTTTCGCATTATTTTTTTTGTTATTCACATTATTATTATTCTGATTTATATAAGGATCAGTATAATCAGATGGTCATTATGGCCTGAAAATCCAATAAGTCATTTCTTCAGACCAATGACCCGAAGATTTCAATTTTATGACTACTGCTTTACTCATCAACATATGCAAGCCACGAAGCACAGATGATTTTGATTCTGAAAAATTAGTAGCATACCTACAAAAATATTGTGCTGTATCGCTTCACCGAAGAAAAGGGCAGAAATTTTATTTTTATGATAACTATCCACAGAAGTAATTATGTATAGCTGAAACTTGGTAACTGAGCACATTACACATACGATTATTGAAGTTAGAAGCAATATAGCACCAGATTTGGAATTCACATGTTTAAACCTTAAAAACGATAAAAAAAAAATTATTTGAATTTGGAAAAAATTTGGCGGTTTTCGGACTTTATTTTATAGAATTTTATTTATTTATTTTTATTTTTTAATAACTTGGGAAACTTTTGAACATGTTGAACATTTTGTGGATTTATACCACTTTTGTGGTATAAACGTGTTTTGTGGTATCTACGTGTGTGGTGGTTTTGTGTCTCCCATTTTATAACCCAATATCTAACAAAATATATCAATTCCAATACAAGATTTTCGGATTTCTTTCACACGGTGGTGCAATTTTATGTTATCGGGGGCGGTGTTTATGAAAAAAATATTCATTTTTTATTTTAGCGGGGAGGGGGGGGCGCACTAGAAATAGTTAGATTTTTTAATTTCTTTCACACGGGGGTGCACTTTTATGTTATCGGGGACGGTGTTCTTTAAAAAAAATATTCATTTTGTATTTTAGTACAGGGGGGGGGGCGCACTAAAACAAAATTAGATTTTCGGATTTCTTTCACACGGGGATCCATTTTTATGTTATCGGGGACGATGTTCTTGGAAAAAATATTTATTTTGTGTTTTAGAGGCGGGGGGGGGGGGGCGCACTGGTAATAGTTAGATTTTCCGATTTCTTTCACATATTAGTGCGCCCCCCCTCCAAACTAAAATACAAAATGAGAATTTGTTTTGAAGGATAGCGTAATCGAAACATAATATTGGACCCCTGTGTAAAAGAAATCGGAAAATCAAACTATTTCCAGTGTTGTGTTAGGCTAGTATATGTTGTGTTAGGCGGATAAATATGCTACCGCCCGGATTCTTTCTTATTTTATGAATTGCGGACTCCAAAACTAGGTTGAAAAGAAGTACTGACAATCGGTCATCTTGGCGTAATCCTTTCCCTACTTTAAACCCTTTGGAGCATCTTCGTCTGATATTGACTTTACAGGATGTATTCGTAAGAGTTACATCAATAAGCCGAATAAGTTTTTTTGGAATCCCTAAAGAATTTAGGCATTTTAACATGCTCTCCCTGTTGATGGTATCGTAGTCCTGCTTGAAATCGATAAATACATGGTGGAGAGTTACATTTTACTCATTTGATTTCTCGAGTTTTTGCCTTATTGAAAATATATGATCAGCAGTTGACTGACCTGGTTTAAAGCCACATTGGTACTCTCCTTCTGTCTGCCCATTTTGATAGCAGATCGCTATAGATAACACTTTATAGACGATTCCTAGGAGGGAAATTCCACGATAATTTCTACACTCGGTTCGGCTCCCTTTTTTGATAACAGATACGGGTCAATCCATTTGAAGTGGTCCAATCTAGTTGCTTCAACATTTTATTTTATTTTATATTTTTACCGTTGAAAGAACAATGCATCAGGAGTACAAAAGTGCAATTAGTTTATTTTTTGAATTTTTATTTTTCCAATTGTGGCCATATTATTTTCGAAAACCGCGTATTTTTAGCTATTTCATTGCTTTGCTTCAAATCAAATATCTCCTCCTTTACTCATCCTAGAATATTCAAATAAAGACCAATCTCTAAAGAAAGGTCTGACCTTTAATAAAAGTCATTACAACTATGAACTTAAAACTAAGAATTACGGTCCATGTACCCCTTCAAAGTTTTAAGCGGTAATTTAAAAAAAAAAGGGTTTTCAAAAATTATTTTTTACAAGAAGCCAAAGATTAAGTGTTTGTTATTTTTTTTATTTGATAGATAAAGGTAGGCACTATAAATTCACAAAGTTTCAAGCTGTGGATTGCACAGTTTTTTTAATACAAATTTTTGAAATCTTGAAATTTCTGAAATTTCAAAAGTTTAAAGCTTAATATCTCTGTTGGGCAAGAAAATAAAAATTTCAAATTTAGCCCAGATTTAGTTCCTGAATAGAGGATTGAACTGTCAAAATTTCATTTTGTGGACTCAACTAATTGCAAGGATATAAACATTGAAAAGTATTAAATCCAAAGCACTAAACAGCCTATATTATTTTCTGTCCGTGTCCAGGAAATGAAATTTTCACAGTTTAATCCACTAACCCAGACCTAAATCTGGGCCAAATTTCAAAGTTTTATTTTCATGCCTAACAGAGAAATTAATGCTTTAAACTTTTGACATTTTGGAAATTTCAAGAATTTAAAAATAAAAAAACATGCAAGTCCACATCGACAAGAAACTGACCAAAAAATTCATATCAATAGAGCAGAAGTGATGAAGCATTGGTTCCATTAAGTAATGCACTGAAAACAAATACCCCACAACATAAGAACTAACCATCGGAAAGAGTGGGGGAACAGGGGCGAACTAAAACATTAGGCAAGCATTGTGTGATAAGATTTCACAGTTTTTTAATGCTAACAAGACATAAAAATTAAGGTAAATTTATGTTAAGTGGCTTTAATAATCTGTACTAGATTAATTTCAATATAATAAAGGTGAAGAAAACGGAAAGAAAATAATATGTGCTGTTTTAGCACTTTGGATATTATACTTATTTTAGTACTTTTCAATGAATTTTTTGGTCTAACGCGTAATTTTAAACGCGTATTTTTAGCTATTTCAGTGCTCTTCTTCAAATCGAGTGTCCCCTCTTTGACTCATCCTAGAACATTTTTATAAAGAACAAACAATCTCTTTAGAAAGATCTGTAGTTTAACACGTTAGCTGCGAAGCAAATAAACTGGGATTTTCGTTAACTGCGACGAGGGGTCAAATGACCCCATGCTACCACACCGCTAAACTGCGTCAAGGGGCCCCTTGTCCCTTAGACATTAAAATTAACTCTCTGTAAACATTGATGAATGTTTTAAAGTGAAATCCAATTTTTTTTACAAATACCTGACGTACTAGAATTCGTAACAGAAGCAGGGTTGAATTCTGTTGCTTCTGAATATATTTTTTTATTACTTATTTTTTCCACAACATCTGTGTTATACTAACAGTAATTTTTTTCTTTCCTTTTACGTTCAATCATAAAATGTTTACTATATGGTTTTAATTTACTTAATTGTCAGCATATATAATTCATGAAAGGAAGAATTCAGATATCAAAAATAAAACCAAACCTGTTTTGGTTATGTTTTTATTATAAATAAATGAACATAGGTGTAGCTTTTGTGTATTTAAAAAAATAAACCTAATTATTACAAATTAAATTATTAAAAAAAATAACACATGAAAACTACATTTTATAATGTTTATCATTGAAGCACTGCAAGCAAAGAGACGGTTGTCGGCACAGTCGTCACAGTATGTCCGGACCTTCTTCACCTTTTTTTGGGCTTCTGCACTGCTCATAGCTGTTCTTAGCTTTTCATAACAGCCCGAACATTTCTTCCTTATATGAATCATAACTATCTTCAAAACTTAACTAGTTCCTTCATCTTTGCTTGAAGTTGAATTCCGCTATGAAAGGGCTAAATCGGCAAGTTTCTTACCACGTGAATACGTATCGAAATTATTTACTGAATCGAGACAAATAAATGAGAACTCAGGTGTCAAAAATACTAAGTAGAATCAGTCGAAGAACAAGAAAGGAAGGTGAATCTGTGATTCACCATTAGATAAATGTGATTCACGGAAAATTACTGTCGCTTTCACCGCTTTTAAACATTTACGGAAATAGAAAAAATATTTTTTATTTACATATTCATTAATATTTGATATAATATGCTAAAACAATAGTAAGATGAAGTGTAATGAGCATTAAAAGACCAAGGGGTCATTTGACCCCTTGCCGCATTAAGGAAAACATTTAAACTATAATGCGACAAGGGGTCAAGTGACCCCTTACATTTTTTTTCGATATATAAGTAGTATTAAGTAGTGCATTATAAAAAAAAAATAAAAAATCTGAAAAATATTAAAACAGGATGCGTGACAAGCATCGCAGTTAACGACAAACACGTTTAATGGCTCGCAGTAAAGGAAGCCACCGCAAGGGGTCAAATGACCCCTCGTCGCAGTTAACGTGTTAATAAAGGTCATAACAAGTATGAACTTAAAAATAAGTATAACCGTCCATGTACCCCTACAAATTTCCAAGCGGTAATTTAAAAAATACGAGTTTTCAAAAAATCTTTTTACCAGAAGGCAGATGACTAAGGGTTTGCTACTTTTTTATTTGATAGATAAAGGTGGGTTCTCCGAATTAACAAGGTTTCGAGATTTGGACTTGCACGGTTTTTTATTTTTAAATTCTTGAAATTTCCAAAATGTCAAAAGTTTAAAGCATTAATTTCTCTGTTAGGCGTGAAAATAAAACTTTGAAATTTGGCCCAGATTTAGGTCTGGGTTAGTGGATTAAACTGTGAAAATTTCATTTCTTGGACACAGACAGAAAATAATATAGGCTGTTTAGTGCTTTGGATTTAATACTTTTCATGTTTTATATCCTTGCAATTAATTGAGTCCACAAAATGAAATTTTGTTAGTTCAATCCTCTATTCAGGAACTAAATCTGGGCTAAATTTGAAATTTTTATTTTCTTGCCCAACAGAGATATAAAGCTTTAAACTTTTGAAATTTTGGAAATTTCAAGATTTCAAAAATTTGTATTAAAAAAACTGTGCAAGTCCACAGCTTGAAACTTTGTGAATTTATAGTGCCTACCTTTATCTATCAAATAAAAAAATAACAAACACTTAATAATTTGCCTTCTTGTAAAAAATAATTGTTGAAAACCCGTTTTTTTTAAATTACCGCTTGAAACTTTGAAGGGGTACATGGACCATAATTCTTAGTTTTAAGTTCATAGTTGTAATGACCTTTATTAAAGGTCAGACCTTTCTTAAGAGATTGGTCTTCATTTGAATATTCTAGGATGAGTAAAGGAGGAGATATTTGATTTGAAGCAGAGCACTGAAATAGATAAAAATACGCGGTTTTTTGAAAATAATATGGCCGCCATCGGAAAAATAAAAATTCAAAAAATAAACTAATTGCACTTTTGTACTCCTGATGCATTGTTCTTTCAATGGTAAAAATATGAAAAAAAAAAATAAAAATGTTGAAGCAACTAGATTGGACCACTTCAAATGGATTGACCCATACACAAGTGACTCAGACCATTCCTCTGGCATTTTTTTGGAAGTCCAAACATCAAAAACAATCTGGTACACATCTCCTCCTGGTGCCTTATTGTTTCTGAGGTCAGAGATAATCTCTATTATCTCCTCTATTTCAGTTGGAGTATCTTCCTCTATCAGCTCTTCCTCCGACAGATACTTTGAGCATGTCGAGCTGTGGGCTTTTTCTGCCAATCCTAATACTTCCTCAAAGTACCTCTGTCACCTGCAAAGTACTTCCTCCTTGTCATGAAGTAGGTAACCCTACTCATCCCTAACGGAGTTGGATCTTGGAGTGAATCCATTTTTAAATTCTTTAACACCTTTGTAGAACTTTCTTGTCTCCTCGGCCTTATAAGGATCCTCTAGTTTTCCGAGTCTCTCATTCTCCTTTATCCTTTTCTTTTTTCTACAGAGCTTCTTAGCATCCTTCCTCTTTTGACGGTAAAGATCAGTGGTTTGCCGTGTCACTCTTTGTAGGTACTTAGGGCGTGCTTGATTCTTCTCTTAAATGGCTCTTTGGCACTCATCGTCAAACCAGTTGTCCTTAGGCACTCTTCGCCGCCGCCCTGCTGTTGTCATCCTAGTCCTATTCTCGCTTACTCACTCCTGGAATTTGCTTCGTATCACCTTGTCCTTCAATTTTTCAACATTGTAAGATGCTAACTGTTCGCCCTGTCCACCTCTTCTTCCAGCCAGCTTCTGCCTATACTTAGCCCTAACAGCTCCTCTGAAGCTCTCTATGTCCAGTACGTGTGAGGCATGTCGTGAATCAATCAGAACATAGTCAGTTTGGTTCCTTGTCATGTTGTCGGGGGAAATCCATATATCTTTGTGAGACTCTTGTAGAGTCTTGTGCTTAAAGTAGGTGTTCATTATTCTGAATCCCTTTTCCTCCGCAAAACTAACTATTCGGATACCATTGTCATTACACAAATCATGCTTACTTTGTATGCCAATGGTGGGTCTAAACGCTTCCTCTTTTCCTATTTTAACCTTCTAGTTCCCGATTATGATCTTAGAATCATATCTAGGGAGAGCTTCGTATATATTTTCCAGGGTCCCTTAAAACTCTTCCTTAACATCATCATCTTTTTCCTCTGTCGGTGCATGTACACTTAAAATACTGATATTAAAGAACCTTCATTTAATTCTTACATGACAGATGCGTTCATTTATTCCCTAATAATCTATTAGCTTGTGTTTAAGACTTTTTTTATCATAAATCCAGTGCCTAAGGTATTCTGGCTGTTACCGCTGTTAATGAGGATGTATTTCTTTAGCTCAACCATCTCCACATTTCTCCATCTAATCTCCTGTAATGCCACAATGTCAACTTAATACTTTTCCAACTCTTCCTCTAAGCCTCTGCTTGCACCTGCTTGAAGTAAACTCCTAATATTCTAGGCACCCAGGCGTATATTTTTGCATCTGTTATGCCTGATACTTTTTCTATTCAGACCCCTTCTATCAATTACTTCTTCAGGCATTGGTTGGGACCCCCCAAATCCGAATGGGTCCACACAGGGAAATAACTATTTACCTTTGCCGACATCATAGTAGCTGTTAGTAGGTTTCGTGGCAAAATTTTTGACAAAGATAGGATGCCATCCCCACCCTCAACCCTCCTCTTTTTTCAACCAGGCTTGGGACCGGCTTAGGCAGAGTTATTTCGTGGAGGCCCCATGAATAAATCTCGACCTAACCACCATGGTTAGAATAGGTTGGTTACACCTCTAGAGTAATGTTCATAAATTTTATGTAGGTCATGACCAACAGCACGGATGAAATTTCGATCAATCAAATAGTTTTAGCATTAATTAAAATTAAGCCAATCATGAATTTTCAGAAAGATGTTAATAACGTAAAAAAAAAAGATTAATGTCAGGATCCTGGACTATTATTTTGCAACCTAGTAAACTATTAGTTTTGAAACCTAGCTCTAGTCTCAGATGATAACTACATCTGCCAATCTTAAGGACTAATTATCAGGTGTTTGCAAGTTATTTATTGATTATTGTTTTAATTATATTTATTTATTTTTTAGGCTTTATCGTTGTGACCTGTGCAACAAATCTTATTCAATGGCTAAACATTTATGGGGCCATGTAAGTACAACTCATAAAGGCCATCCTATGGTTACTTGTGGCTTATGTCAGAGAACTTTTTCATCTGTTTCTAACCTTGAAGACCACAAACGTGTTAAGCACAAAGATGAAAGCAATCCAGAGCTTGTAAGTTGTTTACACATAAAGAAAGATCACATTTTCAAAAATAATGGGCTAAATTCAAATAATTATTGAAAGAGAAAAAAATGCTTTAACAACACGTTGTTTTTTGTGATTACTGTGCCAATTTAGGATTCTATAGCTAGTTATGGTTTTTTTTTTTTTATAGCAGGACGTATTTAAGAGGTCTGTCTCATTTCGATGAATTTAATGTCTATAAATCTGATTTTATTGTTAAGTTCTATCTCCACTGTGCATTTTAGATTTTCAGAAATTACATTTAATATATTTCATTTTTATCTGTAATGGTAAGGATGTCCTCCACATATTTTAAAATGAGGTTTGGTGGTTTATTTAATTTGCTTATCGTTATTTTTACTAATTTATTCAAATAAATGCCACTTAACTTTGCTGAAAGGTATCCTCCTATCGGGAGTTCATTAGTTATACCATAAAAAACACCATTATAAAAATAAACGAAGTTAGTACAAAATTTGAACCTTAGTGTAACTTCAGTTTTGATATCAGGGGTTCATTTCACGATGTGATGAACTAAGCCTCACCAGCTTGGGAACTGTAACATTCGTGACATTTTCCGATTCGCATAGATAATTTGGTTTTAATGATGCAATAGGTTCATTTTAATATTTACTGTTATCATTTTATTTTGTAGCAGATAACTACAAAATTGATATCAATTTTTTTTTTTTTTTAAATAGGGAAACAAATAGGAAGATCGGGGACATCAAATGGTCAATTTATATGAGAATTACCCAAATAAATCTTTCTTCACTGAGTTCTATAATTATTCATCTCTCTATCCACCTGGCGCAGCTTTCCTTTCTCATACATTGTGCAGACATTCTAGAATCTACCTTTCTCCCTAATTAACCCAGTTGTTGAGATAGCAATTTAAGATGTTATTGTTTACAATCAAGTTGGCTTTGGCCATATGTTTTTCTTAACAGTGTGTACTTGTGGCCAAACAAAAGAAAAGGTTCTAACTCTTGTTTAATTAATTGAGCTTTGCTTATTTAAAATATATATTATCCTAATCTGGGAAGTTAAGTATAATGTTGAACGGAATTCAACATCAGTTTGAATGCTGTCTTTGATTTCTTTCACAGAAGGGAGCTGCCTTTCCCCCAGTTCTCGATGATGTTGAGATAAAGTGAACAAGCTGGATGAGGCAAAAGTGAAACATCATTTGTTCAAAATAAGCTTCCTTATTTATATTGGCTTCGCTTAGCTGTGTGATCTGGAAAGTTGTCATGTTAGACAACAAACTGTCCTTGATCTAGTTTCCATTCTTAGTTATTGTCTCTTTTAAGATTTCTGTCCCTATTCACAACACTTCCTACATACATTTGCCGGTGACTTTCCTTTCCTTTTTGTTGGAGATCATGAAAATAATATTGGAAACAATGGGGTAAATCTTAATTGAACTGTTTTTCATCACTGGAACTAAGTTTTCTGTACCTTTTCCAGCCATTATGATTATGTTCAACCTTTTAACGCTCAGCTTTGTGATGTTAGTAAAGTAGTGGTGGTTTTTTTAAATCCCCTCGATTTTAAGTTATGATTACTGTGACAAATTCTTTGTGCATTTCGAATGTTCTTGGTCACTCATGCTAACAAAGTGATTTGTTCTAAAGTTCTGGCAGGGTTTGATGTTACGCATAATATTTTTTCGTTCCCGTATACTGCCTACCGGGGCTTTTCTTTGTGTGCCGTACCTGCCTTCCAGTCTTAAATAATTTTTAAACACATGCCTGCTTTGGTTGAGAGTCATGGAAATTATAAAAATATATCTGACTTTTTTCACTTTAGATTTTTATTATGCTAATTCCTTAGCACATTATCTCTAGGCATCTCAAAATTAATTAATTGATAAAAGAGCTAAAAAATTAAACCAAATACAAAATTAATTAAGTAGTAAAAACTATTCGATTAGAGATTAAATTAAAGACTGGGTAGCCTCTATTTTTGTTGCACATGAATAAGTTTCAAAAGAAGATAAAGGATTGAGATAATAAAAAAGAGAGGATTTAGATATTGGTCATTTTATAAACATGATATAAGTTGCCAAGTATAATTATTTTCTTCTCCATTATTTACTTATTTCTTTAACTGAAAAAATTCAGAGTGGCCTATGATTTCGTTGCATACCATATGTTGTAGTAATGTAATAAAAAATATAGATTTGGCAAATCAAAAATCTTTCACTTACATTGTGCAAACCTATTGATATTATCAAGCTACATCCAAAGGGTAATTACAAAATAAATAAAACAAATAAATAGTTTGAATTGTAAGATTTATGAGCAGTATAAGTAAATTAGTAAAAAAAATAAATTCTTTCTACTTTAGCATTTTTAAATATAATGTCTGTATTCCTATATCGTTCTTAATGAAGGGATAAAATATGTGAAAAAAGTAGATTAATCTTAATTAACTGTGTTATTGTTAGGGCTTCTGGACTTCTGCTGTTTTCCTTAAATAGATTTGTATAAAGCGTGTGACATCATATAGATAAGTTCAATAATATAAAATGTTAAAACTTTTCCATTGATCAGAAACTGCTTTTTCTAGGTTTAACTAAGATAGACATGTAAGATAATGGTTGATATATTTGAGAAACATTGAGTTAAGAAAATTACTTGATTTTATAATCAATGAGCTACTTTTATATTTTACTTCTAATAATTATTTTAATTGATTATTAATTAATAAATTAAGTTATTACCTACTCTATGAAAAAGCAGTTTCAAAATATAAATAAATCCACATTTAATTGCTTATTTTTAGCCAACAATCAAAATTTTGTTGGATGACCAATTTAATAAATTATGTCATGAGAAAAGATGGGCATGTGATCATGTATGATCACTCACACTAACGGCCATTTAAAAACGATTGGGATTATTATTTTCTAATGAACCTCCAACTACGGGCTGTTAAGACTATATAGATTATAACTTTATAATCTTACTCTTACCCGCTAAAACCGATTATTAGAAAAATTATGAAACTTGCCATTGCTGAGGATCCATTTTCAAAATTTGACAAACTTCAAAACTTTCTTGTGATGTATTAGGTGCTTTAATCTTTACGATTTTGGTTACAAATCAACACTGCCCTCTCTCTGAGAAGGGCTGCTAAGGTAAAAGTGAACAAATTAAGGATGGGAAGGCAGATTCTCTTTTTGAGTGGGGGTAGGTTTGGTGTGATTACATGGACATGCCAGTTCTTGGATGGTTAATATATGTAACCATGTTAACAGGGCATATAAGGTTTCATCATTAATCTCTATTCTAGGCAGCAGCCTTCCTGTCTGTTTTTATTCCAATGTTCCTGGTATCTGCAGGTCCTTAAATCAATACAATCTGACTTACTATTTGCATTTGTAAGAAGTTAGTCAATATGGTTCCTGGTCCTTCCACTGGTTGAAACCATATTGCCTAGAGGATCATCCTTTTCTTAAAAAATGTGCCACCAATCACCAGTCCCTTTGTTAGTGTAACATTTTCCAGTTTTGGCTATTATAGTTAGTCAACTTAAGATGCCGAAGGGCCCTATATTTGTTCAATATGCCAGTTTTTTGAACGCTCGTCTAGAATTATAGCCTGATCATCATAGAACATATCCTTGTTCCCTTCACTGGACACTTAATTGAGGGCTTGACAGCTAATCAATCTATAATTGAAAAACTTAAACTCTCATTCTTTCCTGCATATCCTCAGCTTCAATGGAGTAAACTTTAGAGATTTTTTGATAAACTAGATTTCAGAGACTGGGTTATTGCTACCGAGTGGGGGCTGCCTCCATAAAGCATCATGACCAGAAAGGCTTCCTAGGGTAGATGACCCAATGAAGGAAGTATTTTAGTGTGCTGTTTTCAGTATACTCTTCAGTGTGTGTTCCCCAACCTGGAGGAACACACACCAGGAGCTACTTGCTGTCAGTGAACAAACACATAAACATTTAATAGATTTGTCAGATGGGAAGAAACATACAGATGGTGTCATATTTTTTTAATAAATAATATGTACTATATATTATTAGTACTATTTACATTTTTGCTTGTGAAAATATCTATTTCTAATTAATGGCAGCAAGTGAAAATATTTTGACACACACCCAACACCAAATTTTCAGGTTAATATTATCCACCTACAATGCAGTACTACCATAACTCCAAAAAACCTATATCAGATAAAATGAAATTCTAGTGTTTCATTTAATCTTAAAACCCACCAATACTCTCACCTTTGTTAATGCATTACCAATACAATTCAAAATATGTTGATATTGCACTACTAGTATTAATATTCAAACGACATACGAGGTGTGGCTATTAAATAACGTGACTGACGCTGCTACAGAAGAAGTGCGCATGCGCCAAACGCCAGCAACCAACAGCTGTTATCGTGAAGCCTTCTCTTTCAAATGTAGTGCCTCTCGCTTCTGTAAACAAATCAGTACAGCCGTAGCCTTCGTTCGCATTAGAGTTGTTTTTTTGTTTCGCTGGAAAAATGTTAAGTGTAACAGTAGAGCAACGAATTGTTGTGAAATTTCATGTGAAGCGTGGAAAAACCGCTACTGAAACTTATACTTTATTGAAAGAAGTGTATGGCAATGAATGTTTATCGCGTGCACGTGTTTTTGAGTGGTTTAAGCGTTTTCAAGATGGCCGAGAAGACGTTCAAGATGATTCACGCCCGGGTCGCCCTTCCACGTCGAAAACGGATGACAATATCATAAAAATCGGTAATCTGATTCGATCTGACCGTCGGTTAAGTATTCGTGTGATTGCTGAAACTGTACGAATTGATATGGCCTGAATTGTGGAAGGACAAGTCATGGGTTCTCCACCAAGACAATGCGTCGGCTCATTCCGCATTGTCTGTTAAGAGGTTTCTAGCCAAATTCAGCATCCCAGTGTTAGACCATTCGCCTTATTCGCCGAATCTTGCGCCGTGCGACTTCTATCTGTTTCCTAGGGTGAAATCTGCATTAAAAGGAACAAGATTTGAGTCTGTTGAAGCTGTGAAAGAGAAAGCAGCACGCGTCCTGGAGGAGCTGTCAGAAAAAGACTTCCAGCACTGTTTCGAACAATGGAAGATTCGCATGGAGTGTTGTAGGGAAAGAGGAGGGGCGTATATTGAAATATGTATGAAATAAAAATAAAATGTTTTACAGCGTCAGTCTCGTTATTTAATAGCCACACCTCGTATTTTCAAATGTGTTACTTCAGCATACGATATGGCTGTGTTTGGCATACATGGAAGAGGTGTGACTAATAAAGGTTTACTTTAAACAAGATGGGAAGGTCGAGAATGTATTCTGTGGGTCTGTCAAGAAATAAAAGTCTACTGAAATGTTTTATATATAATAAAATATTTTGCTATCATCACTAGGGTCTTATGTTATCAGATTGTGTCTACCCATTTTAGTTTTATAGTTCATTTACTAAAATCGTTGTATTCCTAAATTTATATGTTATTAAAGATTAATATTTTAGAGGTTAATTTCAATATTATTATTAATTTTTAGGTAAATGATCACCCCAAAACCTTTGAAGAAGGTGTTCCAGATTTTCTGATAGAAAAGAAACCTGAAGAGGTATCGTCGAACAGGAGAAAAAACTCAAAACCTAGGAAAATTGAAAGAGAAGTATCTCAAAATGACTCTTATCTACCATCTACAAATAATGAAAGTTCAATGAAACATGAATTTGAAAAAACCTCTTCTGAACCAGTTTACTCTTGTCTTTTATGCCATGAAAAATTCAGAGAAGCTGATCATTTAAGCCTACATCTTTCTGATTGTCATGGTTATGATGGACCTTTAGACTTCAGTACGTATCATGATGAAACTGGTGAAGATTATGCTGAGAGTATGATGGAATTAGAAACAGTCTTTTGTTGTGAGATTTGTATTAGAGAATTTAATGATAGAGGTAGCTTATGGCTGCATATGTTATATTCTCATCGTGATGAAGCTTCTAAAGCTTGTGGCGTTTGTTTAAAAATATGTGATAATACTGAAAGTTTGACTCAGCATGTAGAGTCTGCTCATCCCAGAAGTAAAACTGATCAGAGGCGATATAGTTGCCAAGTCTGTGCGAGACAGCATGATTCCCGTAAAAAGCTAGTGACTCATGCTAAAATTCATAATTTAGTAGATGCTGAAGGAAATCTTGTTGATCCTGAATCAGTTGTTATTCTAAATAGTGATTTTTATCCTGATGGTTTCACTGGTCCACCACTTGATGACAGTTATATGCATAGCTGTGAGATATGTTTTAAAGTCTTTGAGAATGACACAAAATTATTGAAACACAAAAGAAGTGCCCACCGGGACTCTATGGGTTCTTTAAATTCATTGAATTCTGGGGCATATCATTTTTATTTTGCTTGTGAGATTTGTGGACTTTCTCATTTATCACGTTCAGAACGGTGGCGTCATATGGCTTCAACACATGCTGGTGATCTCAGTGTGACATGTGAGGTTCCAGAATGTGGTAAGGTTTTTCCCACCAGTTCCATTAAAAAAGAACATGCTGCTCATCATGCTGCTCAGGGCCAGTATCCAAATACATGTGAAGTTTGTGGTAAAATGTGGAAAACAAGAGTGGAATATTGGAAGCATATGATGGGTGTTCATCCTGACTGCTTACCTTTTATATGTGGAGTATGTCTGAAAGTGTTTTGTAATTTATCGAACTTGGTAGGTCATGTTCGGGAGAAACACTGGCCATTGTTGGGAGGAGATTTTTGTTGTGACATTTGTGGTAGGCCATATTCTAAAGTGTCTAAAATGACTAGGCATAGAAAAGTCCATTATGTACCTGATAATCCTCCAGAACTCCAAGCTCTTCTTGAAAATCCTAAAGTAGAAAGTGAACCTCATTTCCTTCAGCAAACTTCTACTTTGGCATGTGATTTATGCGATGGTAATACATATGAATATGCCAATGTGGAGGAACTAGGTAAACACAGACAAGAAGCACACAATGTAATGCCATGTGATTTATGTACCAAGTACTATGGAAGAACCTCACATTTATGGAAACATGTTAATAAAATTCATAAAGGTCATCCTGATGTTACATGCCCCACTTGCCAGCGTACATCTGCATCAAAATCCCATTTGGCTACTCATATTGCTAAGCATCATCGCAGTGAAGACTTGGTTAGCTCTAAGGGTGAAAAGGAATGTAATGGTGTACATACATGTGAAAAATGCTCAAAAGTGTTTAGAAAAGAAACATTAGTAAGAAAACATGTTAAGCATTGTAAAGGGCCCAGACCAACACCAATACCTCTTCCAGCTCCAGTTGATGGCATGTACACATGTGAAAGATGTAATAAATCTTTTAGTTTAAGTAATTTGCTTTATAAACATATGAAGAGTTCACATGTAACATTTTCTTGTGAACTTTGTGAAACTAAGTGCAATACAAAAACAGAACTGTATCAACATATTTGTGCTGAACATGCAAACCATCCTGATGTCAGGTGTGGTGTCACTGGTTGTGATAAAATTTTAAGGTGTAAAGCAGACCTTGAAAAACATCAAAAAGGACATCGTTTAAGTTTTCATCTACATTATTGCATATTTTGTGCTGAATTAGTTACTAGTAAGTATAAGATGAGAAGGCACTTAAAAGCAATCCATGCTAATGAAAGTAAGTATTTATGTGCTATATGTTTGAAAGCATTACCTGGTTATAAAGAACTTCAAGCACATGTTCAGGCAACTCATCAAGCTGCATTACAAAGAGCTTTTGCTTGTCATGTCTGTGGAAAACCTTGTACTAATAAATCAAAACTAATGGAGCATATTAAGTATCATGGATCTAATTTCCATCCTTGCAAAATTTGTTTAAAAATATTTTCATCCAAAGAAGAACTTGATTCTCATATAGATAATCATCCTAGTGATAGTGGAGACGAAGAAGACCAGGTAGAAGATGTGGAACTTGATACAAATAGTATAATGGATATTATTGGTGCTCCAAAGACTAATTTAAGTGTAAAAATTGAGGAAAAGGAAAATGAAAAACGAAAAGCTAAATCTGAAAGTGAAAATAGCAAACCAAAAAAGAAAAGTAAACTTGAAATATTTTGTACTATTTGTTCATGCATTTTTACCTCCAATATGGATTTAAAGAAACATATGAGAGATACACACAATTATAAAAAAACCGATGACCAATCGGAAAACTCATCTGTATGGGGAAAAAATGCCTCTGGAAAAAGCAATGATGATCATAAAACTGAATGGGAAACTAGTAATTCTGATAAAAGTTTCATGCATCAACTTGGCCTCATGCCTGAAACAGAAAAAACTAAATTAAAAACTGTTAGAAAGGTGTATACTGATGATTTTACCCCCAGTGAATGTGAACTGTGTGGCAAAGTTTGGCCGGCCAAACGCCATCTTTGGCAACATTTGATCAGATTTCATAAATCAGAAGCAGGTAGGACTTGTGGTGTCTGTTTAAAACTGTGTCCTGATTTTCCTTGTTTGAGTGCTCATTTAGCTATAGAGCATCCCCATAATTTTGATGGTGAAGCAACTAATGTATCCTGTCGTGTATGTGGTAAGTATCATGGTGCTAGATCGAAGTTATTAAGTCATGCTAACATACATGTAGGACATGAAGAGAGAGCTGTAGATGATGTACATCATTGTCTGATTTGTAAGGATACTTTTGTTGAATTCACCCAGTTTTGTGATCATATTAGGAGAGACCATAAAATTGATGAAGGTGAACGTAAATATTCTGAGATTGAGCCTGAAATCCGTATCGATAAAGACACTGATTCAAACTCAGTAAATGGTACTGAACATTCAAAATTACCTTTTCATTCATGTGATGTTTGTTCTTTAGTTTTTGCGAGCGAAATTGGATTAGCAAATCATAGGAGAATCCATGAACATTCTGATAATTTTAAGTGTGGACAATGTGGTGAAGTTTTTGCATCGGCTGAAAACCTTTGTACCCACAAACTACAAAAACACAAAGGTACAGAGTTTGTATGTGCTGATTGTAAATCAAATTTTTCTACTTATAACCAACTAACTGAACATAATAAGCAGTGTAAAATGAAACTGAAAAATATTGGTGATACTAATTCGGACGATGATGATCTTCTACTGGATGATGATATAGAAGAATTAGAAACATCTTATGGTGCTAATGACACTCATATGTCCTCTGAATCTGAAGTTGACAAATCGGATATTTTAGATGAAGCTGATAGTAAATCAGAAGTATTCAATGAAGATATTGAATCAGAGGAATCTACTAGTGAAGAAGAAGAAAAATCAAACATATCTGATACTTCATTCCATAAAGAACCTAAGGCTGTTGAAGCATTTCTTGGTGGTACTAATGTTGAAGTTGTTCAGATAGATCTTTCTGATGATAACTCTAATTCAAAAGCAAATGAAAACTAAAAAGACTGGCTGTAAATTTTACTGCTTAATTTCTAAAGACATTAGATTAGGTAACATTCCAAAGTAACTATCCATGTAGTCCAAGGGTCCACATAAAACTTTTTTAAA
The DNA here is from genome assembly GCA_911387785.2 of Aelia acuminata. Lineage (NCBI taxonomy): Eukaryota > Metazoa > Arthropoda > Insecta > Hemiptera > Pentatomidae > Aelia > Aelia acuminata. Next base: position 96,205,133 of record OU426979.1, read on the forward strand.
TTTTATATATCTTATTCACTGCAACTAACACTCCTCTTCTGTAATAGATTATTATGCCCATGTATGTATGTTAGTATATTACTATCTAAGCTCATTATTTTACACATCTACAAGTGTGTATATTTTTAAGTATACAATTATATACATATTGTTTCATCAGTTTCCAAATTTAATATTATATAGAGCAGAAAATAATTTTATTGTTGTAAAATGATGTAGTTTGTTTTTTATGTAAATAAATGTTTTTTTTTAAATATATATAGATATATATGCAGCATAGATTTATGTAATTAAAATGCCTTAAACTGATATAAATTTGAGATTATATATCTTACCTTTGATTTAGATAACATTTTAATTGCATTAATATAAAACTTACGTAATAAATTGTGAAGAAATTTCATATTCATTATTTTATTTTTATTTATATTTTATCATCCTAGGAAATCTTAGTTGAATTTATTTATTAGTTTATATAATGAAAAAGCATTGATTATGGGAACTAATGTTATCTGTGTTCATATAATTGACATTATAAAAAACAAAACAACCACACTGAATAGAAAGGGATTTCGGGTCATTTTTACTTAAGTGTTACCAGTTAATTTTTTATTGAAATTTAAGAATTGCCATATAATTTTAGTAATCATCTAAACTTACCACGTACAGAAAATTCAGGTGAGGCTTAGGATTAATGAATGAACAACAGATTAGTAAAGAATAAATTTGAGTTTCATACTTAGCTTGGATTTTTTTATTTAAATTAGAATTTTGAAAATAATTTTTTGCTCAGTCGGATTTTCTGTTTCTATGTTCCGTGAAAGTCAGAGATTTTTTTGGCTTATTTTAGGGATTTAGACCAAGGTGTGCGAGTCGATACAAATATCCTGGTTTGCGTGAGGTCTGAAGTCAATCGCTTCTTTTATATGTTCTGCTATGGAACTACTCAGAAAGGCTTGAACTTTCCAAATATCTGACTACGTACTTTGCAATTCTAGAATGCAATAGAAATAAACATTTCTTTTGGATTTACATCACACAGCCCCCTCCTGAGAAACCTATTTCCTAGATGACTTAGCCACATGGACTGAATCTCTCGTGAAAGAAGATCTCTGTTTGAGTTTAGCTGTACCTACTCTACTACTACATGGAACTGGATAGCCATAGTTTTTCCTTTAGGAGACTTAAATAACCTGTATCATATCGCTGATTCCTTTCTTTATGTTATGACGGGTCCCTCCCTGTTCTGCAACTTAAAGCATAATCCTTGCTTTTTCCGTGTGTGCAGAGCCAAAGAGATCTACTTCTGTGTCTCCGTCTTGTTTGGTCTACCATCTACCACCCTCTACCATCACAGTGCCCTGTCATATGTTTGCTAATGTGGCATTGCTCCTTATGAGTACTAATGGAGAAGCCCATAGACTACTGCATGTTTTCACCATGCCGTCCCTTACCCTAATAATTGCATATGATGTAGATAATGCAAATAAGAAGAGCATTTTCTTGAGCAGCTTGACGAATAGGGCATGCAAGCATGGACAGTGTCAATTTGGTGCGGCACTGGGTTTGTTTTTCCTGGCTTACAGTGTTCTGAGCAAACGACAGTGCACCAGGCATTCTTTCCTTTCTAGACACTGACAGAGAAACTCTTCTTTCTATGTTAGCTAGTTAGCTAGTGTTGAGTGTGAGAGACCAACTGTTAACGTAACCTTGGATTCCCCGAATACTTCCAGCAGCTGTTTCATATGGAAAACGACACCTCATTTTTTCCAGTCACTCTTGTGCGGGGGATAGTCTTTGAAGCTCCAATGTTTACCGGCATATTATACTTCCTATTTTGACAATGCCATCTACATCCATACTGCCGGCTGTGTGTCACATAGAGGCTACATCACTAGGGCAGGCTCTGAGGACCACCCTGTAGGTCTCCACCCCTCTTAGGTGGAGGGCTACTGAGCTTCACACATTTCCAGTACCTTACTGGTTTCCTTTTTCAGACTCCTTTGGTCTTCCAAGTTGATATGGTTCAACGCCCCCCCCCCCCCACAGCTCAAACTACGTACTGGTCTTTTCCGAGACTAAAGCCTTTTCAATTTAAGAAATCACATCTTCCAGGTTGCTACGGTTCACGGTTGGTACTCTTGCTCCCCACTGCTGCTGGTATATTTACAGCCTGGACACTTTCATGGCCTAAAGTAGCCGCTTCATTCTTCCATGCTGTTGAGAGGGCATCCACCAGCAATTTAGGACGAGCAAGACACACTGTTCTCTCAAGTTTCTGAAGCCCACAAGCCACCGACAATTGCTTGGTCACCTCAATACTAACAAATTTTTTGGACTGTTGAATAAGCTAGCTGATGGAAGCTCTATAATCAGAGGATGATTACTCACTACATATGCCCAGAACTCTTATAGTGACTGATATACCTGTTCAAGGTGGGGATGGCCAAACCAGGTTTGCCAGACAGGTTGTTAAACGTCTCATTCATTTAACCCGACAAGTTGATCAACTTGTCATTTATCTCCGCAGACTGTTACTAGCTAGTCTTTTACTTTTTTTTCTTTCTTTTACCTCCACAGTCTAACAATGCACCAGTTGCCTGTAGTCTGCCCACTAACCATAACCAGCTGTTTAACGTAGCCTTTTTAAGAGCTATCTTTAAACTCTACTGTTGTGAATCTACACCCTGAGTAGTATTATCTCAGCAATAGCAAGCCTGCTAGGATGATAGCATTTGTGCGAGTAGGGTCTAAATCCAGCTATTTTAGTACCCTCCTAAGTTCAGCTACTGACAGTTCTCCGATCCCTTTTGCTCAGCAGTTTTGTTCTTTGAACCCCACAGCTTGCATCAGTTGTAACTCCAATATGGGTTTTAAAAATGACTTATTTATTAAAATTACAACAATGTCGAGTAAACAATAACAATAAATAATAATATAGTGTAATGGATAGGATACCTCTATTCATTGGTATAGTCTGGATTATGTTGCTTTCTTTCTTAACATGAAAATGTAAGTAAGCCTTGTAGAAATCAATCATTGGAAAGTAATTGGATTTGGATTAGCTACTTAAGACTTTTCTGGGTACCTACTAGTTCTGAAGAATGGCTCCTGGGTTGGTCTGTTTTAGAGGTTATGTGACCATGATGTCATTGAACTCCCATCCTGATTTTTTCTGTTAACCTTCCGCTGGGCGCTAAGACTTTATAACACCACCGGGTGCTAGCCATATTTTGGACGACGCACAGTGGTTGAAAGGCGGAAAAAACCTATTTTTTGAAGGTATCGGAATATTCTTTTTCTTTTTATTATTAATAAATAGAATAGTTACCTGACACATTCCATCAATTTATTCGGAGATATTCCGATTTTTACAGTTATTATGACCTTTTGAAAATCGATCATTGAAAAATTATATTTTTCAATGAAAAATTATATTTTTCAATGAAAAATTTATAATACTATAATTATGTTTGCTACTCACAATTTTGTTTCTTGGTGCGATTCTCCTTCATAATCATGAAAAGCGATGTCAGATATTACACTACCATAAAAATCATGCTATTTTGTCTATGTTTTAACCCAGAAATAAAATCCCAAATAAATACAATAAAAATAAGAAAAGTTTTTTTTTGGTAATCCATATTTTACAGGCGCAGTTTTAAAATCCATTTTTTAAAGAAGAAGACACCTTCAAGGAAATATTAAAACATATTCTAGCTGCGTCTGTAAATGTGTGATTTTTTTTTTATTGAAATACCTATGCTATTTCATGCAGTATATTCCCTATGGAGCTTGTGCTTCGAATTAGGGTATTACTAATCGTTAAGTAAAACATCATGCCTTACTTACTAGCTCTGTAGCATCATTTATAACGACATTCTGAATCGTTATTTGGTCGATGATAAAAAAAACTTTTTCACCTACCATGATTTTAGTAGGTGTTTGAAAATTATTAATAATAAATTTATTAACATGACCTCGGATAACTATCGGATAATAAACCGATTTCTCATGAAAACTTTCTTGCCTTGTTTTAACAGTAAGTGGCAGGAAGCTCGTTGAAATAAAAACAAATTTATTAAAAGAAAATGAAGAATGGCTTGCACAGAACCAAGCTGATGGCTCGGTATCACTTCACTACTTTCAACTAAAGGCTTAATTCTGTTCAAGAAAAGTTTTTCAAATACTTTCCTCTTTATGGGTAGAGTGCGATAGGACGGTAAGATGAAGGATTAGTTGTGGATTTAGAATCATTTTCAGTTTGGAGAGTTTCCAAAGAAGAGGATAATAGGTTGTGTGTAAGATAAATTTATTGATGTGTGTAAGGAACAAAACAGCTTTTCGAGGTAGGTGACGAAATATAAAGGGAGTGATAAGATCATAGCTCGATGCTTTTCTGTTCGGATGTCTCTTGATTGCTTTGTGGATTTTTTTTTGGGTGAAACACCGGAGGTTGATTATTAGTTGAGTAGTTGAGCAATTTGTCTATTTCGGTGAGTGTGTCGCATAGTAACCAGGCCTACATATTTTGTGAATTAATTTTATTTAAAAAAATTGGTATTAAAAGAGTTCAGCTTTTATTTAGTATGAATTAGGGACTTGAGTTTCACTGATAGAGTTGTAGTTACTAAACCTATATTGAACAGTCTTGCTGATAACTTATCGTTACATGAACATTTTAAAGGGAAAGTTCAGACAGCAAAATTGGGTTTAAATAGTGTCTGGAACAACGTTTTTGAAAGCAAGTTTGTACCATTATCAGCAAAGTATAGGTTTTTTAATTCAGTGGTGGAATCCGTTATGAACTATGGAGCACAATTCTGGGGTTATTATAACAATAACAACCGGAATATGTACACAGACTGTTCATTAAGAAACTATTTAAGCTACCTAGAAACACGCCCAATTATATGCTATATCTTGAAACCAAGAGAGACCTGTTGTTTTTTTTCCAACTTCGCAATGCATATTGAGTATATTTTATTATATAAATGAAGCAAAAAGAAATTTTAGGCAGGAATTAGTGATATCTACGATGGGGGCAGAGTATCATCTAATGTATAAAACACTTGATTCAAACGTTAATTATGTAAATGATGATAACTCCAGAGAACTAATTCAGACGGTGTTCTAGGCTAGAGGGGAGCTTTTTAACTTAAACTGCAAACAATGGCTGAAAGATATAGTATACACCTGCTCCATGTGCAATAGTAAGGAGGATGAAACCATGTTTCATTTTCTTGGCAGATGTCCGATTCTAAACTCATTCAGAAAAAAGTATTTAGGAAAAAGTATCTTAACAGAAGAAGAGGTTATATAAACTTTAAATGAAAAATGTTGGAGGGCGTTATTTTTCTATATAAAGGAATCTTTAATTTATAGACAATTTCTGATAAACGAATTTAATTATAATGATTAATATTGAGTTTATTATGGTTTTGGTATACTCTGTAGTGTTAATTACATTATGATTATTAAAATTTTGGCTTTTTTTATGTGAAAATTTTGTATGTTATATAAAAGGTAATTTTATTTGTTGTTACTTGTTTATAATTTATTAAAATCAAAGGTTTGCTATTTTAATTTGATAGACCAAAACAATAAAAAATAAATAAATAAATAAAATAAAATAAAGGAAAAGATTATTGTAATTACTATTTTTGGCCATCAAGCTGATTCCCTGGCAGACGGCATATCCATGCCAGAATTAGTGTTTTGTATAAAATGTAAAATTTTAAAAAAAGAAATTTTGTAAATAAAGCACATTTATCTATCTATCTATTGAACAGTCTATCACACCATCTCCTATCGAAATTATATTAAAGCCGGATAACCCCAATCTAATATTTTAATATGATAATACATTTAATAGTTAAAAATAAAAATATAACGAAAAAAATTATTATAATAAAAAATAATGTATGATTTTTTTTTTCTTCACCTAACTTGGGTGTTTTCATGAAATAAAATGATACTGCAAGTACTATCAAGAATATTAATAGCATGAAACAGCGGAAGTGCTTAAACTAGCCGATATCGAGTCGAAAATTGATGTATGATTCGTTTTTCTATTTTCCTAACACCGCCGGTTAATTCGAATAGCCGGTTAAGCGGGGCTCCAACCTATACATTCTAAAGGAAATTTAATCGTGGTTATGGTAAATCAACTTTATGTTTTTGCGGCTTAGAGATCAGGTTTAACAAGGTTTTTTCCGAAAATAGTCGATTTTCAACCACTGTGCGGCGTACAACTTTAGTTCTATTTCACTTTCCAAGTGACTCTTAATGATGATTTTATTTACTTTAATTATAAGATTGTTCATTTGTAGGTAAACAAATTATAAATTAACAAAAAAATATATGAATTAATTTATAATTCGATTAAAAATTTACAAACAATATTGGTTATGATTTACAATTACCTAAATCAATATTTCGTATCAAAACGCCGTCATAGTTTAATATTTAACTAAAAAAAAAAAATTAAAAATAATCTAATTAAAAAATATATGATTGAATTCAAATGAGATGTGACATCAATTGGAAACAACATAATATGTTATGTATTATTCCTATTACTAATAAAATTTTCTAGTATCAAAATACTATATTACTAATGTGAGCAAATATACTCGTACATGGGCGGATCCAGCTGATCATAAAGGGGGGGCCTGCTGTCTTAAAGGGGGGGGCTGCAGCCCCACAGACCTTTATTGGGATCTGCTTACCAGCTTTTTTACCTTTATGTTCCTTTCCCACAACTAAAATTGTACTTGTGCTGCACAATATTTGTTCTTTACTTTCTTCGTGCTTCCTTACATTAAGGAAAGTCAAAGTCTATCTTTAAATGACGAAAATTTTTCCAAAGGGAGGGGCAGCAGCCCCCCCCCCCCTTGATCCGCCAACGATATAACATATTTTTATTACACTAAATATATTACACTATAGATTATATATTTTCCATAATATATTGTATCACAAAATTTATTACGAACTGCCTTCGTTAACACCTTCAATGGCATTCAAGCAATCTTCACATATTATTTTGGAATGTTTCCTGCTCACAAACACTGAACACTTTTCACATGTTTTTGTAGTGTGTGATTTTCGTGATTTATATTGTTTACACGAACCTCTTGGCGAACTCCAATTCCTTCTAACATTTTTTTGAAAATTTCTATTACACCAGTGGGTGCTAGACGTACTAGGGACGGTAGCAGACAGTTTGCACTTCAATGCTAGCTATTCACCGTAACTTTAACGACTGGAATCCACTTTTACCATTTTATTGTAAGGGATGAATAGCAGGTAGAATAACTCGAAGTCATTGAAAATTCCCATTTCCTAATGATAGCCAAAACAACTATCTGCCATCCAACGGACGGCATAGCGCCCGCTGGAGGGTTAAAAGGGGGCCTTGATTAGCTATAATAGATTCCAGCTTTCGACTCCCGCTCCCTCTTCAGAGATAAATAATCCCCAAAGGGTCCTTATCAGTGGATATCGGGCCTTACTTTGAAGGGTGCCTTAGTGAACTGCGCGGGAGCCACTGCTCAGAACTATAGTGCATTCAACGTCGACATGGCAGTAGATCTCGTGCGCTGTTGCCAAATCTATACCGATTTTCACGTTCAAATTCTGGAAAACTTAAATTTATTTTTTTAAATTTCATGATGTGCAGAATTTGATTCTCTATCAGCCTATCCTGAAAATAAAACACAAAAGATAAATCTACAATCGCAATAAATTATTTTTGGTCATTTTTTTACTTTAACATTTAAATGGAAATTCTTGTTTCTCTCGTCCCTGTGTCCTTATTTTTAGGGATATTGCTTTGAAATTTTTCATAAAGACACCAGACGTTGCCTACACTCGTAACAAAGAAAAAAAAAATCTGGTGCGTGCGCGCAACACACAACTTTCACTTACCAACATACTTAGATAAGAAATTAATGCGTTTTGTTAATGCCAATTCTCAAAGTTACTCATTTTTCCACATTCACTTCTTATTTTTGTTTTCATTTGCTCTATAATCCCCTCAAAACATTTGAATAATGATAGCGCTTACCTGATATTAAATAACACATAATTTTCATTAAACATGACGAATTAGATGAAAATCGTTAAAGCCGTTTTTGAGGTAATCGAAAAATTGGAAAAAAAGTTATGAAATAAAGTTCCCCTTCCGGTTGATCAATTTTGATGAAATGTTGGCTATCACATCTTTGATATATAGATACATCAAATACCCAGTTTGATCAAAATCGTGAAAGCCGTTTTTGAGTAAATAAAAAAAACACGTGATTTCTCCATAAAAACAAAAACAAAGATACTTCAAAGGAAACAAAAAAGGCCATTACCCTATTTAAGCCCCCCATTTAAATAAAGTGCCACCTCCGTTTGACCAATTTTGATGAAATGCGGGCTATCTCATTTTTGGCATATACATACTTCAAATACCCAGTTTGGTCAAAATCGTTAAAGCCGTTTTTGAGTAATTAAAAAAACACGTGTTAATGATACAAACTTTATTAAGTAAAGTCCCCCCTCCGGTTGATCAATTTTAATGAAATGTTGGCTATCACATCTTTGGCATATACATACATCAAATACCCAGTTTGATCAAAATCGTTAAAGCCGTTTTTGAGTAAATAAAAAAAACACGTGAAAATGATACGAAATTTATTAAGTAAAGTCCCCCCTCCGGTTAATGAATTTTGATGAAATTTTTACAGTCAAATTTCGGGCATACACATACATCAAATACACAGTTAGATCAAAATCGTTCAAGCCGATTTTGAGTATGGTAAATAAAAAAATCACGTGAAAATGATACAAAATTTATTAAGTAAAGTACCCCCTCTGGTTAATCAATTTTGATGAAATTTTTACAGTCACATCTTTGGCATATACATACATCAAATACCCAGTTTGATCAAAATCGTTAAAGCCGTTTTTGAGTAAATAAAAAAAAACGTAAAAAGTTATTAAATAAAGTACCCCCTCCCTTTGAGCAATTTTAATAAAATTTTTGCTGTCACATCGCGGGCATATATCTACACTAAATACCCAATTTCAGGTTCGCACGGTTTATAGTTTTTGAGCTAGTCTGTTCACACACACACACACACACACACACACACACACACACACAGACACACACACACAGACCATTTCGCGGGACTTGGTCATTTCGACTCAGGGGACCCCAAAACGTGTATTTCCGTTGAAAACCGGAAGTTGAAATTTTTCACGATCGCAATACTTCCACTTACTATATATTTCATATATAGGTAAGTGAAAGTAAAAATGGTTTTAATGTTGTTCTTTTCCTATTTATTGGCAAAATGAAGATAAAAAATGACATTTTCGATTTTTAAAAAGTGGCCTGCGAGGAATTTTCGTACTATAGCAGTCTATGAAATTTTAGCATATATAAAAAGGATAATTCAAATTTAATTTTAAGCTATGTCCGACAATTGTGGGACGCATACAGCTGGACTAATAAATTTTTATATGTGAGCAAACGGTATACCTACCTCATAGGTTTACCACTGCAGGCGACTAAATAAAGATATCATACATAACATATAATCCCACATATATTATTTTACAAACCCTAAAAATCGGTTTTTCATGAATTATAAGGTCCTGTCGTGCTCAAATGCCATGAATGTGGTATCGTTGGATTCAGAATTTCACGCAGCTTTTGCCAATCGCATTCTCATTGTTCATTTTTCGGTCTAAAATGAAATATCGACCTAAATGTAGTGATTCAACGGATCGAAACGGATCAAATTGGGTTTTATAAATTGCGGTACGACAATTAAGACCCAGTTTAATTCTATAAGAACTAAACTGGGGTTTGTGTTATGAAGCCCTAAAACCTACTAGTTTTGAGATAACGTCTGGGTTAGGCCCCTCCGCAGCACGTGGTCTACTACTTACTGTGTTACGTTACAGCAAATGTAAGGTCCTGTCGTGCTTAGGTTCTATAAATGTGGTTTTTTCTGATTTAGAATTAATTGTAGTGTTAGGAAATTGCATTCTCACATTTAGCAATTACAGTATACTCCCGCTTAAAGGGCTTCCGTTTAACCGACTCTCCAGATAAACCGAAGGACGCTGTGAAAGATAAAATATTCTTTTTAAGATCATTTAAAGCATTTATAGCTTTGTCATATTATCAATCGCTGGTCAAAAATTTTGTTGAAATTTGTATTCTGTTGCGGTTTGATAGATCTTAATTAAATTGAAATGTAGGCAAAAAGTCTTTTGTTTTTTATTTGTTGACCGAACTCCAGTATCTCTTCGAAGTAAAATTGATCTTGAAACAAAATCCTTATCCACCATTCATTTCATAAAAAAATTAAAAAAAAAATTAAGAAGAAATAACTTCGTATATTTAGACAGTACCGACGAGATGACATTAAGGTGCGCATAAACGGAAAAAAAAACATTTTGTGAAAACTGAATAGATTGATTGTGTAAATTTTCGTAAATCGTTAAATTAAATTAGCCAAAAAATGTTTTCTTTAATTAATATTTTTATAACCTTTGTAAATTAGGTTGTTTTTTTTTGTTTTTGGGTTTTATCGCAATATAGAAGTTGTAATAATATATTTTTTTAGTTTTTTTATACACTTTTCCGGATTGACCGGCTCTCTCGCTTAAACGGCAATGAATCGGTTCCGACAAGGACGGAAAAGCTGGAGTCTACTGTAGTCAGAAATGTGTATGAAATAAATAAAATCTATTTATAGTGATTCATAGTGGCATAGTGATGCGTTAGATCGAGGTGGATTTTATCAATTATGATCAGTACATTAAGGACTATTTAAGTACCTTCTTATATATCTGTACATATATTACTTCAGAAAAATAAAAATAAAAGAGAAAAAAAGCTTTCTCTTAAAAGTAAGCTTCAGTTATGCTTAAGTGTGGTGTAATTTAATTAAATAGGTGTGTAGTTGGATTCATAGAAAAATTGGGTTATAATTATTACCACAATCATTCTTTTTATTTTGTCAAAAATTATGAAAATCGATGTCTAGGCAGGAAAAAATGTGTTTTGCTAATTAAGACCCACCCAAAAGATATTTTAAAAGAACAGGTCAGTGATTTCATTCAAACATGAATGATTATCATTCCAATAAATGTTTATTTAAATAGATGTACAACAATTTGAAGTAAATTATATTTTATTACAATAAAAAGTCTTTTTCGAAATAAAAAAAAAATAATTTAAAGCAAATGGTTTGATAATAGTTATACCTTGATCTAATTGTAACAAAGGTCTGTAACGTCAGCGTAAAAATATTATTTCTGTTTCTATTAAATTATTAAATTAAATAAAAATTCAATTTAAATATTTGTAAAAGATTAGTCCAAAAGATCTTTTAAGCGAAGAATATGTGATTTTATAGATTAATGTTTTCCTATAATTTTGATATTTATGGCTTAAATATTATATTAACTATTGTTTTTACAAAGTTAAAATTAACTCCTTTAAAGAACATAACATGTTTTGTTGTGATTGTTTAAGTTAATAATGTTTACAAAAGAATATTTTCATGCCAATAATTTTATATTTATAGATGTTATATTATTTGAAGTATATTGAAAAAATACTACATTCATATTTACGCTTAGTACAGTACACTGCCGGCAAAGCTGCTTTTTTTTTTTTTTTTAATTATATGAAATCTGAATTGCAACACTAGAAAGTATCTGTGAAAAAAAAAAAAAAAAATCTTACGTATATTATTCCAAATAGCTAAAAAAAATGTAGTTTTCGCCAAATGCACTGTCCTATCGTGCTCAAATGCCGTAAATTTAGTATTGTCTGATTCAGACTTTTATGGAGTGTATGCGAATTGCAGGCTCATTTTTTTTCTTCCTATCAAAGCTAATAGAATCGTTTTTATAGCAGGAATTTTAGTAAATTAAAGGATCGAAATGAGAAAAATGCATTTCAATGGTTTCTACGTGGCCTTTATGCATACATGCCCATACACGTTCCACATATAGGGGCCAGGCGTTTTAAATCTCTGAAACTTATGGTGTTTAAGAAAAGCCATGGATTGGGCCCCTCAGCTTTACGAGGCTTCTTATTGTTTTGTTGCCTTTCCATGAATAGAAAATTATTTTATGTCGTTTTGGCCACTTAAAAGAATACCTTCCCTTTCATCGTCAGAAAGATAACCGTGAAAAACACCTGATGAACTGGTTTTGAAAAAACTTAATAAGGTTAATAAATTGGGCACTTTAATGGTATAGATGCTATGATTTTTATTTATGACTTATTAGGTTTTATATTTTTCCTCTAATAAGAGAGAGTCTGTGCCTTCTTGCACACAAAGAAACTAATTTATTTCCTTTATTGAAATTTAACTTATTTTGTTAATACTTCAATAATTTAAATAATTTGAGCCGTGGGGAAGGATAGGTAAAATCAGAATGTAGAAAGATTAATTTTTAGGGACTATGCATTATTCATAGTGATTTCATATTTACAAGGAAGATTACAAGAATTAGTTTTGAAGAGAAGAACGTCAGAAAATGGAGTCCTTCCTTAACTATTAAACGCTGCTGTAGAAAAATAATTTCTCCTTAAGGCCTGGGTGGTTGGGGGGGGGGGGGGATGAAGAGGCAACAAAAAAGTTAATGCTGCTTATCGTTAT